>JAVIAB010000124.1:17422036-17779540 GCA_032433765.1 Megaustenia siamemsis
GACCTGACAATATACAGATAGAGATGATACAGGCTCTAGAAGATTTTGGCATCGAAGTGATCACAGACATATGCAATGACATATACCATACAGAATACATACCAAACGAACTAAAAACATCAAATTTCATTGCATTGCCTAAAAAGAATGGTGCAGTTGAATGCAGTGATTTCAGAACAATAAGCCTAATGAGCCAGGTAACAAAAATTTTACTAAAAGTTATACCGGGAAGGATTCAGAATAAAATCAATACTGAATTAGATGAGCAACAATTTGGATTCAGGAAAAACAGTGGAACAAAAGAAGCCATATTTGGAATGAGAACATTGATTGAAAAGTACACAGAAGTAAACAAACCAATATATGCCTGCTTTATAGACTACACCAAAGCTTTCGATAGAATACACCATAACCAACTTATAGACTGCCTAAAGGATATAAATCTAGACGACACAGACAAACGACTAATATGTAATTTGTACTGGGAGCAAACAGCAATAATAAGATATAACCAGGAGAACTCTACACCCATGGACATAAAAAGAGGAGTAAGACAAGGATGCATCCTATCACCAAGCTTGTTCAATCTATACACTGAGCAAATCTTCAAAAACATCTCAGAGATACCAGGCCTAAACATTAATGGAAAGATAATCAATAACCTGAGATATGCTGATGATATTGTTCTACTAACAGAAAATCCTAAAGACCTACAACAATTGCTTAATGTGATAAACATAACAAGCAATAAATATGGACTAGAAATGAATATCAAAAAGACTAAAACTATGATCATAAACAAAGAAAATTCTCAAGACCTACAATTAAATATCACATTTGAGGGAATACATCTGGAGACAGTCCAGAGCTACAACTATCTGGGACATACTATAACCAATGATGGAAAATGTAAAATTGAAATAAACAAAAGAATAGGTATGGTAAAAAGTAATTTTAATGCCATGAAAAATATACTAACAACAAAACAAATATCAACAGGGCTGAAACTAAGAATGACAAAATGTTACATCTTCTCAATATTCCTGTATGGTGCAGAAACATGAACATTAGACAAGAAAACAGAACAGGAAATTGAAGCCTCTGAAATGTGGATTTATAAAAGAATAGGTAGAATTGGATGGAAAGAAAAGATAACAAACGATGAAGTTTTAAAACAACTGAAAATAAAAAGAGAACTACTAAATACAATTAAGACAAGACAAATGAAATTTTGGGGCATGTTAAAAGACACTACAGCCTACTAAAAGTAATATTGGAAGGGAAAATACAAGGTAAAAGAGGCAGAGGCAAACCAAGTCTAACATGGACGAGTAAAATCAAAAGATGGACAAGTCAATCTATGACAGCCTGCACCATCAAAGCAAGAAACAGAGTAGAATGTCGATCCATGGTAGCCAACCTTCGTTGCGGAGAAGGCACTCGATGACGATGATGACTACAAGTTACAAGCTGAACTCATTCAATGCACGATATTTGTCATGTAGTACAAGTTACAAGCTGAACTCACTCAATGCACGATATTTGTCTTGTACTAAAAGTTACAAGCTGAACTCACTCAATGCACGATATTTGTCTTGTACTACAAGTTACAAGCTGAACTCACTCAATGCACGATATTTGTCTTGTACTACAAGTTACAAGCTGAACTCACTCAATGCACGATATTTGTCTTGTACTAAAAGTTACAAGCTGAACTCACTCAATGCACGATATTTGTCTTGTACTAAAAGTTACAAGCTGAACTCACTCAATGCACGATATTTGTCTTGTACTAAAAGTTACAAGCTGAACTCACTCAATGCACGATATTTGTCTTGTACTTAGGGTTGCCAGATTTAAAAAAAAAAAAAAGGAGTACTTTTACGCTGAATTTTTTTTTCTTCAATTTTAATTACATATTTACGAACAAATGAATTTGTATATTGTTACAGGTAGTGACAATGAATTCGCCTTTATATTCAAACAAATTTATGAAAAATTATATACAGAAACTAGAAATAAAACAATGCTCATATTCTGCAACGACAATTTTCTTATTTAAATTTAAAAAACTCTCACCTAGTGTTTCTAGAGGCATTTTAATTGTATTTGCTTGAGGATTTGCCAGCTTTCAATAATCTTGCATCAGTTTGGACAAATTTAAAAAAATCAGCACATGAATTGTCAAAATTAACCATGACTCTGAGCTCTGCTTCAATCAGTTCTTGGCTACACCTATTTCTTGTGTCATTACATTTGTTTTTCATTAAGGAGAATATCCTCTCAACAAAGGCATTTGATCCTGGTATGCTAAATAAAAATCCAACAATCTTTGAAATGTTTAGCACTTTATGTTCTGGCACAACAGAAAAAAAATTTAACCAGTTTGTGATATCACTGTTATCTTTGTTAATACTTTCACATAGAACACTCTGAAAGTCACAGAACTCTTCATACAGGGCATCAACACATATGTGATCTTTCAATTTCAGAACACACACTGCACTTTCCAAATCTTCTAAATGAATTTCTTTATCCAAAGCAAAAGCTGCCAATGATGAATATGGATTATTGGCAGTCACATCAAACCTTTTGTCAAGATACTGAAGCATATCATTGTAAAATTTGTTAAAATCACTTGATATTTTTTTTTGCAGTGTTACAGACAAATCATTAATAAGTTCATTTGCATTGCTGCCATAAAAAAACTGTCTTTTATTCTCTGTTTAAGCTTTTCGTTCAAAATGTACATTTGTTTGAATGTCCCCAAGACACTCAATTCACAACTTTCTAGTGTTTTGTTAACAGCATCCAACAAGTTTCCAACATTGTTTACAAAGTGAAAATAAATCTCTGGCAAAATGGCTTGCTCAGGGTCATCAATAAGAAAAACAGATTTCAATAATTTTGGGCAGTCATCAATACTCTGGAAGTAACTTTTGATTGCACCCCAATTTAGGAGAAGCCTATTTACAGCTGGAGTCAAAGACAGCCACCTCGTTGGAACATGTCTCAATATTTCAGACCATTCTAATTCCACAAAATTAAAAAATGATTTCAGTTCCTCTCTTCTTTTTGCTGAAACTGAGAAATGATTGTAAATTTTGAGGACTATGCTCTCTACATCAATATCCAATTTGTCTGTAGCATACTTGATTGCATTATGAAGTATGTGATTTGTACAATTGGCCTTCAAATATATTTTCATTCTTTTTCAAAAGTAATTGAAATACAGAATGTCTAATTCCAAAATTGACACTTGCATTGTCTGCACTATATGATGAAATGTGATTTATATCAAGATTATGTCTTTCTAAACTCTGCAGCACTAGCTGACTAACTCCACAAGCAGTTTCATCAGCATTTTCAATAAAATCCAGTTTATTATGCACTCCTTTCACTGAGTCAAAGTAGCGAAGGCAAACTGGAAACATCTTCCTGTTTCCCTTATTCGAGGCATCTGTTGCCAATGAAAAAAATCTCACACCTTGTTCCGAACACTTTAAAATATCTAAAAAATCATTGACACTTCTGAGTGCTAAAACATTCTTGACAAGCATTTCAGCTTTAGTGCGCCCACATGATACTTTTGAAGCAGTCACAGAATCTTTAAAAATGTGTGTCACAAGCTTATTTCCACAGTCCAAGCTAGAATAACTTTGATTATGTTTGACTGCATGATAAACCAAAGCCAGTTCACTCGGGACAGCATTATCGTGTTCTGATGTATTGTTTACATTTACAAAATAATGTGAAAGTTTGTTTACACTAACATCATCAGATTTTTCTTTTAGTTTATGCGTTTTAGATTCTGAATGTTGTTTTAAGTCACTTTGTCCACCATGAGAAATACTAAAATCTTTTCTGCATAACACACAGAAAGCTCATGTTCGTTAGGTCCTGGTTTAACCCATGAAAACGATTCTTCCCACACTTTACGGTAACTTTGATTGTGTTGTAGTTGTAATTTTAATTTCTTCTTTGGAGGAGACTTCTTTAAATCCATATCACTCATTATAAAATAATGTTAACAAACTTTAAAATAAACTTACTAATAATATGTAGATGCGAGGATTGAATTGGATGGAGCGGTGAAACTGTGTTTACACATCGACGATCGGAAATAAATTGATTCTTGTCGTGGGCTAGGACGGAAATTAAATCGCTTCAATATTTTAGCGCGGAACTACAATTTGCGCACTTAAAAGTATGATCCAGAAACAATTATACAAAACAAACCGCCGAATGGTTTAATTAATATTATTTACTACGAATTTATATATTATTTAATCGATATTTAAAAAATATATTTACGTGAGCGTTAAAATACGGTGTTTTAGCGACTCCGTGCAAAGATAAAACGGAGTCATCGAATTACGTGAAAAAAACGGAGAAATCCGTAAAAAACGGTGTATCTGGCAACCCTACTTTCACTACAAGTTACAAGCTGAACTCACTCAATGCACGATATTTGTCATGTAGTTAAGGTGACCATTCGTCCCGGATTGTCCGGGACAGTCCCGGAATTTGACATTTTTTTAACCTTTGTCCTGGATTAGTACCGGTTTTGTCCCGATTTTGGCATATATTTTAGCTTTTGTCCCGGATTTGATAAAAAATAATTTGGGACACGAACGTTTACCAATTTTGCCATTTTGGTATACGGCGTACATTTCTTCAATTAAAAAAAATATTATTCCGTTGCTGTGTAGACAATTTTCTTTAATATCAAAACAGTAGAATGCACTCCTAGTTTTAAATCTCGTATATATTCGTTGTGTTACTAACTTTCACTTTCACTTTCGCAAAAAATGGCACCGAAGCGTAATTGTAGTTTTAATCAAGATTTACAAAAGGAATACCCTTTTATAAAAAAAAGTCTACATCGTCATCAGACTTCACTGTAAGATGTAATATATGTTCATCCGGGTTTACTATTACCCATAGTGGACGTGGTGATATTAAGAGCCACATAAATAGTGATAAACATAAGAGAGCCTTATGTATACTGCTGCATCAAGCTCGTCGTTGACAAATTTTTTTCGAGCTGAACAGGTTGGTGACAAAGAAGAACAGTTAGCTGCTACAGAAGGTGCCTTTGCATATCATACAGTGATGCACAATCACACGTTTAGATCTATGGACTACACATCAAAATTGCTTCAGGTAACTTTAGAACCAAAATTTGCTTGTGCACGTACGAAAACAGAAGCTATTATTCGGAATGTATTCACACCCCATGCTCTAAACGAGTTGAGATGTGACCTAAAAAACGTAACATTTATTTCCATACTGACAGATGCCTCCAACCACAAAGAAATCAAGATTTTTTCTTTGCTTGTCAGATACTTTGATCGCAATAAGGGACTGAAAGTTAAAATATTAGAGTTGAAGTCATTGCCGGGTGAAACATCTGATATAGTAAGTAGTTTTCTTATTGACTGTCTAACTGAAAATGCAAAATGGTTTAGAACTGAAAGTAGTTGGATTATGTGCAGACAACACAAATTCTAATTTTGGGGCGCTGAAAGAAAAGGACAGAACAATGTTTTCACAAAACTGAAAGAAAACCTTGGACATAGTTTGATAGGTGTTGGGTGTGCTTGCCATATTTTCCACAACACTGTTCGAGCAGCTGCAGACGTATTGCCAGTTGATGTTGAAATGACTATTGCAAAAATTTATCTGTACTTCAAATCATACACAGTTAGAGTTGAAAGTCTCAAGGAGTTTTGTCAGTTTGTCGACACAGACTTCCAGATGATTTTAGGTTATGCACAAACTAGGTGGCTTGCGCTCTTGCCTGCTGTTGAAAGGGTTCTTTACATGTTCCTGCCTCTAAAATCATATTTTCAATCTCAAGACAGATGCCCAGTTTTTATACAGGAATTCTTTGAAAACCCACTGTCTGAGGCATGGTTTATTTTGGTTCACAGTCAGGCATCCTCTTTCCACGAAGCAGTGCAGAAAGTAGAGGGACAGATGGTCACTGTATTTGAAGTCATTGACAACATCAATAGGTTGAAAGCTATCTTGGAGTCCAAGCTGGAAGACGGCTTCTTGCCATCAAGAGTTCAGATAATCCTTAAAAAGCTGGAAATGGAAGGATTTCCACGTGATGATGTGAAAAAGTTTAACGCCAGTGTTTCTTCATTTTATGAAACAGCTTTAAGTTATTTGAAGAAATGGGCTGCAAATAATTTTCAAAACCTAGAGTCTTACAGCTGGGTAATGCTGAACAGAACACCAAATTGGGAAGATATTGAGAAGTCTTCATCATTAGTGAGTCAAACAGTGCCTTCAGTCGACTTTCCAGAAAATAAAGTGTATGACGAATATGTCTACATGAAACAGTTCGTTACTTCACAAAAAATTAGTGAGTGGAGTCTTAATAAAACATTACCAGGGCAGCGTTGGGTTGAACTAGCTTCCCACTTCAGAAACAATCATGTGCCCGTTTCACATATTCTGAAGTTGGCAGAGTTCTTTTTGTGTCTACCTGGAACAAATGCTGCAACAGAACGAGTGGTTTCTCTGATGAACAGTTTGTGAACAAATGATAAAACACAACTAGGTATTGAAACTTTAAAAGCCATGTTGATCACCAAAGTGAACTATGAGGGAACATGTGTCGAATTTTATCAGATGCTGCATACAAAGAAGGACATTTTACAGAAAATTCACTCATCTGAAAAGTACAGCATCTCTGTTTCACCTTCAATTGAAGTGAGTATCACTGGTTTTTTTTTATCTCCTGATTATCCTGATAGCGTATTGTAGGTCTATATTATTAGATGTTTTAAAATGTATGTATTATTCACTTGAAAATGACGGCAAGAAGAATTGTAATTTTATTGGTGGAAAATTGAAGTAAAATTATTCCGTCCCTGAAAGGGATTTCAAAAATATGGTCACCTTACATGTAGTACAAGTTACAAGCTGAACTCACTCAATGCACGATATTTGTCATGTACTACAAGTTACAAGCTGAACTCGCTCAATGCACGATATTTGTCATGTACTACAAGTTACAAGCTGAACTCACTCAATGCACGATATTTGTCATGTACTACAAGTTACAAGCTGAACTCGCTCAATGCACGATATTTGTCATGTACTACAAGTTACAAGCTGAACTCACTCAATGCACGATATTTGTCTTGTACTACAAGTTACAAGCTGAACTCACTCAATGCACGATATTTGTCTTGTACTACAAGTTACAAGCTGAACTCACTCAATGCACGATATTTTTCTTGTACTACAAATTACAAGCTGAACTCACACAATGCACGATATTTGTCCTTTAATAAAACACCTAAACCTATTTGAGCACCATATGTTGATACAGCGTTCAGAAATTCACAACAACTTTCTCTTGTCTCTGGCACTAACAAAGATTTAACAATCAACATTCTGTGGTTTCGCTTTCTTTTTTAAGCAATCGTAGTAAAGAGGTTTGCGAGTTGTCTACATAGAAATGAGTAAATTATTTGTAGGCAAAAACCAGACATACCAACAGTTGTCAGCCCCCTACTGCCCGTACCAAAACAGAATTCCTGGGCAGAGGAATCAGGATTGTCAATACAAACATGGACAGAAGTGAAATGAATACTTGACAAGGAGGAACAGAATAGTCTACAGCGTTATAACCAATAACTCTCAGTTTCTTGGATGAAGAATACCCTCAAGACCTATGGATTCAGATGTACACAGATGGATCAGCACAGAATGCATTTTTTTTTTTAATGGGGGAGCAGGTGCATACTTAAAGTACCCAAATAACACTAGGATATGAATAAAATAGCAACAGGGAAATATTGTCACAATTACAATGCAGAAGTCCAAGCAATAAAGTTGGCAATAGAAAAACATATGAACAGTAATCTTAGCCCACAGCCTATAATGTTTTTTTTTACAGATGCAAGATCAGTACTCCAGGCACTACAATCTAGAAAATTGCAACATCTGCAGACCTTATTGACTGAACTCTGCAAGCATCACAGGGTAGCCCTGCAGTGGATCCCCTCTCACTGTTGAATACCAGGAATGAAAAAGCAGATCAGTTGGCAAAGGAAGGTTCAACAGGCACACAACCAGATGCGCCGGTTACATACCATCAGAAGAAACAGATAATCAAATCAATCAGAGGACCACTAGTCCCAAATTAGGATGCCTTTCATAATATGAATAGATGGGAGCAAGTTATTATTATACGCTCAGAACAGGAAACAATCGACTCCATAGTCACATGTATACAAAATTTAAGATCGGCACCTCAACTACATGTACATGTGGACAAGCGCCGTAGACTGCTGAACACATACTTCAAGACTGCACTGAATATAGTAGACTGAGGAAAATACATTGGCCAATAGATACAACACTACAGACAAAACTGTATGGGACATTGCAAGATTACAAAACTCAGTAACATTTATACAGGAAACGACATTGCTGATATAGACATTACTCCAGGCGAACGAAAGATAGATGGGTGGATAGATGGATAGAAAGACAGACAGTTAGACAAACAGACAGGCAGGCAGGCAGACAGACAGGCCTGACAGATTCTTGTGCAAGCTTTCTATAGAGCAATGAGTAAATTAGAAGCAGGTGAAGGAATCGAGTGAATAGAAGGTAGTGGGAGGCCAATAATTTTCGTAACATCTCAAAAATCGATCGGACTGAGTCAATTAAAAACGTATAAAATGTACGGCAGCTCAGGCGAACAGGGGAGGACAAGCAGTATCTAATGTTACTGTTAACCGGGAGCTACACATAATGAATTACACAAAATGGATGTGACACATTTCAACATGGCATAGCACTAAGCAGACAGCTTATATCAACAAAGTAGGGTTGCGAGAGAAAAATGTGCTAGTCTTGAAATAGTCCAACAGAGGTCCCGGCCTAAAATCAGTTGAAAACCTTTGGGCACTGTTCAAAATAATTTTAAAGAGAGTGGACCCTTTTTATTTATTATTTTTTTCTTCCAAATTGTGTATATGAACTACTCAACGTTTGTAGTTTTAGTTTGCAAGTAGTAATGAATTATTCTAGACAAATTGCTCATAATTAGGCAATTTGGAAAATGTATTTTGAAGACCTGTGCTTCATAGGGAGTTGAAATGAGAAGAAAGGAGGAGTAAGGGGGAAAGGAGGAGGCAAAGGAAGGGGGGGGGGGGGGATGAGATGACAATGATGATGATAATGATGATGAAATGGTAAAAGTGTTCAAGGTTAATTTCAAAAGCATGTCTTGTGAAATATTCTACAGATAAATGATTCAGGTGTAATAATTAAAAAAAAAGCGGCTCTTCTTTCAAAAAATAAGCACTGTGGACAAACATAATCGTAAAACAATAGCTAAATCTCTATTATAAACAATGGTGGTAAAATAAAGGCATTGTTATTTAGCACTTATTTTATTTGACATGAAATTATTTCTCGTTTTTGGAAAGGATATCTTCCATTTGAAAAACTGTATATGGTCATCCTCTTCGTGGCATACAATAAAACAGGAAAGAATGTTTCAGCTCTGCCGAAAAGACAAGACTAGATAGTAAACCAACGTTTCAAACTTGAAAGGTCCTCTAATGGCTACAAACATAAACAATACAAATGATAAGTCTAAGCAAGTCAGAATAAGCAGAAGAAATCCGAGTAATGGTCAAAGTAAGCAAAAGCAAAGTACCCCCGTCACGCCAAGTGGCGTATAGGGAAATATGGTGTTAGTGACCCTATATTTTACAGACCTTCAGCACATGATTTTTGGGGTAATTTGGTCGGTATTACGCCCGTGCTGCTTTACTTTCCCAGAAAAAATCCGGTACCCATTTAATGCTGGGTGAACCCGGAAGCCGTCGGTTGGGATCGAACCCTACCTCTTGTCCTTTGTAGTCCAGTTCACTAACCACTGAGCTATCGCGGCTCCAATGGTCAAAGAGATGTAAAGAATACATTTCAGTTTAGAGTTTTTTTACATGCGTAAAATTGTGTTTGGGAATTACTCAGGTTTCTTCTACTTATTTTGAATTGTTCAGACTTATTGTTTGCATTGCTGCACAGCCATCTTTAGCAATAAGACTGTTCGCAACCCTACTAGCGTGAAGTCACCGGTCTAAGTTCAGATGTGCGAACAAGGGGCGGTTGTTGATAAGATTCTGTCAGCCTTGAAAGGACATTTATAGCTCACAACGGTGAACCTTAGACAGAGAGCCTTTATCTTTCCTGGATGACGGATTTACCTTTATTCTTTTCCTTGACTTGTCCATGTTTTGTGAAGTTTTTTCGGCTTATTTTTTTTTTATAATACAGTATAGCCAGTTCCATGCCCAACCTTCCTTAGTCGCCTCTTACGTACATGCATGGTAGGGAACAGCGCCACTATTTTTTACCCCCCTTTCGGGTCACCGCAGCGCAAGGGCGGTCGTACTTGATGAGAAATCACAACAGATGGGACTGAGAATAAATAGAGATAAGACCAAATTATGATAATTAATGCAGTTGGTAATAACCAAATTAAAATAGGAGAAATAACTCTACAAGACGTACAGTCTTACAAATATCTTGGCAGTCATCATCATCAGCATCATTACATATATCAGAGGGGAAATTATTGAGCTGGGAAGCATATAGAAGTCCAAAGAAATTAAGTTAAATACTAAAATAAAAATGTTCAACTCCAATGTTAAATCAGTCTTATTATATGGCTGTAAAACATAGAGAACAACTAAAATGACAATCACGAAGATACAAACTTTCATTAATTGATGCTTGCGCAGAATAAAAGGATGGAAATGACAGGACAAAATCACTAACATGGAATTATGAAGATGTACCAGTAAAATACCAGTGGATAAAGAGATATAGCGAAGACGATGGCGCTGGATAGGACACACACTGCGGAAGCCAACTGAGAGCATTACACAACAGGCCCTTTTTGGAATCCCCAGAGAGAAAGACAAAGAGGAAGACCAAGGAATTCTTGGCGAAGACAGATAGAAGCAGAGATGAAGATGATGGGGAAGACATGGAGCGATCTTAAAAGAATGGCAAGAAACAGTGCGGCTTGGAAAGTGTTTGTTGAAGACCTATGCTCCACGGCGAGCTGAGATGTAGAAAAAGAAGATGAACCTTGACCTGTAGCTTCACGTTAGTAGGGTTGTGAGCAGGTCTATCTCTGAAGATGACAGTTGCATTGTTTATTATTGTCCCAGCAGAAGCCACTGTAGAGTGGAAACGTTGATTTGTTGCTTAGTCTTGTCTCATTTAACAAACTTAAAGAATTTTTCTACATTTTCTTCCTAGTTGTATTTGTTTTTGTATTTTATTGTATATAGATTGCAGCAACACCATATGGGGTTTTTTTTAAATGCCCATTCCCATTTCATAGCGAGTGTGACAAATGGCCAACAGCAGAATTTACAAATGCTGCAGGCCAGAGATTGTGAACACAAAATCGTCTATACCAGCTGGCAAGATACAACTTTGTATTATAATATTATTGCTGTGTTGGTAGTAGCAGCAGAAGTAGTAGCAGTAGTAATAGTAGTAATGGTAGTCATTGCCGTACCAGTTCTTGTAGAAGTAGTGATAACCATTTTAGTAGTAGTTGTTATTATTATTATTGTTGTCAACGAAGAAGAATATTATAATAAAAACTGCACACGTTATTTTTAGGTTAAGCAGGATCCCAAACTAAACCAGTGAGGACTAAAACGTTTGGATAGAATTATGTTACCAAGAATAGTTGTACTTTCACTTTCACTATCATTAACTGATATAATGTGTTCGGGAAGATCCAAATTAACGCTTCTTTTGGAAAATCCTTTAAAATGACGTAATTTAGGAGGGTACTTGAGTTGTGTTGTATTAAAAGGCGCAACATGGTGAAATATAACATCATTGGTGTGTCTATGAAGAAGCTGTACAGATCTCTTCATTCTGGGGACAGAGATTCATTCTGTCAAGTAAGTAAGTGAGACTTTGTTCGTATTCACATTCGGCATGCACTGTTATTGTATATGTTTAGAGTGATATTAATTTATTTTAACTCCCCCCCCCTTTTCTACTCAAAGAAAGGTTGCATGCTTTAACATTAATATAAATTAAATAAATGGTTGTTTGAGTGCGTTGCAGAGAAACATTATACATTTGAAAGTGTTTATATTTTATGAATGGCAATATTTGTTGTGAAAGCTTGATTGCCTTCCAGTCCCTAGTCTGTGGAACGTGAATATTATGATCGAAAAAATAGCAATTGTTTTTTATAATATATAGGAGATGTCATCAATGTGCTGGAACAGTGTTCGTTTAGGAGATGTCATCAATGTGCTGGAACAGTGTTCGTTTAGGAAATGTCATCAATACGCTGGAACAGTGTTCGTTGAGATGTCTTCAATGCGCTGGAACAGTGTTCGTTTAGGAGATGTCATCAATGTGCTGGAACAGTGTTCGTTTAGGAGATGTCATCAATGCGCTGGAACAGTGTTCGTTTAGGAGATGTCATCAATGTGCTGGAACAGTGTTCGTTTAGGAGATGTCATCAATGTGCTGGAACAGTGTTCGTTTAGGAGATGTCATCAATGTGCTGGAACAGTGTTCGTTTAGGAGATGTCATCAATGTGCTGGAACAGTGTTCGTTGAGATGTCATCAATGCGCTGGAACAGTGTTCGTTGAGATGTCATCAATGTGCTGGAACAGTGTTCGTTTAGGAAATGTCATCAATGCGCTGGAACAGTGTTCGTTGAGATGTCATCAATGCGCTGGAACAGTGTTCGTTGAGATGTCATCAATGTGCTGGAACAGTGTTCGTTGAGATGTCATCAATGCGCTGGAACAGTGTTCGTTGAGATGTCATCAATGTGCTGGAACAGTGTTCGTTGAGATGTCATCAATGTGCTGGAACAGTGTTCGTTGAGATGTCATCAATGTGCTGGAACAGTGTTCGTTGAGATGTCATCAATGTGCTGGAACAGTGTTCGTTGAGATGTCATCAATGTGCTGGAACAGTGTTCGTTGAGATGTCATCAATGTGCTGGAACAGTGTTCGTTGAGATGTCATCAATGTGCTGGAACAGTGTTCGTTGAGATGTCATCAATGCGCTGGAACAGTGTTCGTTGAGATGTCATCAATGCGCTGGAACAGTGTTCGTTGAGATGTCATCAATGTGCTGGAACAGTGTTCGTTGAGATGTCATCAATGCGCTGGAACAGTGTTCGTTGAGATGTCATCAATGCGCTGGAACAGTGTTCGTTGAGATGTCATCAATGCGCTGGAACAGTGTTCGTTGAGATGTCATCAATGCGCTGGAACAGTGTTCGTTGAGATGTCATCAATGCGCTGGAACAGTGTTCGTTGAGATGTCATCAATGCGCTGGAACAGTGTTCGTTGAGATGTCATCAATGTGCTGGAACAGTGTTCGTTTAGGAGATGTCATCAATGCGCTGGAACAGTGTTCGTATAGGAGATGTCATCAATGCGCTGGAACAGTGTTCGTTTAGGAGATGTCATCAATGCGCTGGAACAGTGTTCGTTGAGATGTCATCAATGCGCTGGAACAGTGTTCGTTTAGGAGATGTCATCAATGCGCTGGAACAGTGTTCGTTGAGATGTCATCAATGCGCTGGAACAGTGTTCGTTGAGATGTCATCAATGCGCTGGAACAGTGTTCGTTGATATGCCATCAATGCGCTGGAACAGTGTTCGTTTAGGAGATGTCATCAATGCGCTGGAACAGTGTTCGTTTAGGAGATGTCATCAATGCGCTGGAACAGTGTTCGTTTTGGAGATGTCATCAATGTGCTGGAACAGTGTTCGTTTAGGAGATGTCATCAATGCGCTGGAACAGTGTTCGTTTAGGAGATGTCATCAATGCGCTGGAACAGTGTTCTTTTAGGAGATGTCATCAATGTGCTGGAACAGTGTTCGTTTAACGTTCAAGTCTCTTGTCTGCTTACACAAGAATGGCAGGGCACATCGCACCAGCTCTATAGGATAGTAACCCCTGATACAACATAACAAAACTGGTTTAGTGGGGTGGTGGCGGCAGGGACCTGCCAGAAACAGAGCTGAAAGTGATCAGCGATTCATAGCTGACTGATTGAGCTTGCATTGATACCAAAATAATTGTCCAGATGCACTTCTTTGCGATGCCCATAGTAACGACTAGCCACCGAGTCTGACTAGTGGAGGGGGTGTAAGGGTAGTGTAGACTGTAGAGATACAATGTCGGCGCCTGGGAAAGGAATGACTCAGTTTCAAAGTCCACCACAGTTGGTGGGTTTTTTTTTTCTTAAAATTATTATTATTATATGAAAAGTCAATCCATGGTTTATACATGTCGTTACCCTCCACTAATTTCTAGGTAGCGAGATCTGATGTCTAATCATCATCATCACCATGTGCCATACCGGTTGGCGTAGGCCATGATGTCCTTCCACAATCTTCTATCCACAGTGCATCGTATCAGTTCTGTTGTTGACTGTTTGCCATGTCATGATACCAAGTTATCCTGTATTTTCTCTCTTTGCCGTCTGCGATATCTTTTTCCTTTTATTTTGCCAGTTGTAACCAAGTATTCCAACTTTCCTCTTCTCATGATGTGCCCGAAAAATGTTGATTGTTTATTTCCGATGTTTTTTAGTAGCTCCTTTTTGTGTTGGCCTCTTTGAGAATTTCCTCATTGGTCTTTTAAGCTGTCCAGGGAACTTTGGACATTCTTCTCAGAAATCCCATCTCTGTGGTCTCTAATCGTCTTTTCATTTGTTTGTCTACTGTCCATGATTCGCTTCCATAGGAGAATAGAAGTCGGATTACTGGAAATAAAATATGCAAATAAACAACAACACCACTCATCTATGTCTACTTAACGTCCTATTGAGGGCTGCTGACGTAGACTATCAATTCCTTTGGTGGTCGTCTGGTGAACGAATGAAAGAGAATATTGGACAAAGTTCTTATAATTTGTTTTTATTTGAAATACTTCTCCACTTTCAGATTGCAGGACTGGGAAAGATGATGCTAAGATTCTGCCACGTGATTGTCATAGCAGTTCTTTTGGGAGTCGTGACCACTGCCCTCATTCCAATTAAACCAGAGAGCTCTTACATTTCAATAAACAGTGACGTCACAAAAGTAGATCGGCCAAAAAAGAGAGTACACAGAACAGACAATACAGTGACTGATATATCTCTTGAAGACGGTTAATGGACTTGGTTGCATGCTGTGATTTCTTGAGGGTGATACATCGATCAAAGGTACATCTGACGTCGTAAAGAGCAAGACGTGGGCGCCAGACGCAGACGTCATTTTATTAGAATGTCAAAGCAGATTGTAGTGACGATGCTCAATTCTACACCATTGTCCATATTGTTGGCAGAAGGAAGAATAAATAACAAACTAATCTATCCTCCCATCTGCTGCCATCAGTTTTATGGACCTACCGTATTTGTTTGTTAAGCTTCATAAATTGCAATATTAACTTGTTGAATACATTGTAACAAACTTATTTCATAACAAACTTTTAATGACCCACATGATGGTGTGGAGTTTAGGACTAATTTTAACATAGTGCCTTGCAATCTCTGTTTACTTTTAAAAAAAAATAAAGTATTCATTTTTGAGTGTTTGATAAGTTGTGTCATGAAAATATAATGGGCAGATTTAACGAGATCCGCTCATCATCATTGATTGCCGTCTTCGCATCGAAGGTTGGCTACCATGGAGCGCCATTTCGCTGTCTCTTGCTTTGATGGTGCAGGTTGTCATAGTATGACATGTCCACCTTTTTATGTTACTCGTCCATGTTAGTCTTGGTCTGCCTCTTTTAGGTTGTATCTTCCCTTCTGAGATTACTTTTTTGTAGGTTGCCTTGTCTTTTAACATGCCCCATAAATCTCATTTGTCTTGTTGGAATTGTGTTTAGTAGCCAACAGATGCAAATCTACTGCTTCTATTTTAAAATAAAGAATCCAGGGTACAAGTCACACACGCTGTATTTGAAACTACGAACACAATGGGAAATATGCCAGCACTAGGAAGCATGATATTAACAGCTAGCATGTCAACAACAAAATAAACATAAATCGTGGAGATGGAACATATGACTTTGTACTTAATATTAAAACAGAACAACCCCCCCCCCCGCCAATATATATATATATATATATTAATACTGATTAACTTGACGGTACGAATGAGCACTGATTAACTGGACAGCATAGATGAACACTGATTAACTGGACAGCATAGATGAACACTGATTAACTGGACAGCATAAATGAACACTGATTAACTGGACAGCATAAATGAACACTGATTAACTGGACAGCATAGATGAACACTGATTAACTGGACAGCATAAATGAACACTGATTAACTGGACAGCATAGATGAACACTGTTTAACTGGACAGCATAGATAAACACTGATTAACTGCAAAAGAAACATGAAGCTGGAAGGCATAATGCTATTTTTCTACATCCATCCAGTTTTACAGACGCCTGTCATTTATTACAAATGTGTGCCCATCTCTCTCATTGTTCTGTATAGTTCTTTCACGTGAATTATTCTTGGATATGTATTCAATCTGAATTATAAGCTTTTAATTTCTCTTTTCTTTTCCTGCTGTGTATAGCATTCATTTGTTGGAATATTAGTACATCATTCACATGTTTCTCAAATCTGTCAAAATAAATTGTATTGAAATATTTGCTGTTTAGTATTTATTCTACACAATCATTTTGTATTTAAAAGAAGCATTTATTATGATGTGGTTATTTTTGAGTTATTCTCAAATGCTCTCAATTTTTTTAATACTTGTTTTAATTATTGTAGACATTGTTTCAGATAATGAAATGTCATGTCATTACAATATTGAAATGTATTTACTTTGTAGACATTGTTTCAGATAATAAAATGTCATGTCATTACAATATTGAAATGTATTTACTTTGTAGACATTGTTTGAACCAGTTGGTGAACACTCTTAAACAATAGTGGTAACATAAATCTGTCGTAAAAGATTGTAACTGTGTCATGTGGCAAGATCTGACACATCTGAAAAGCAGGTCCTGTGCAAGGTCTGACACTCAATAACAAAGATCGTCGGACACAAAGATTCTATAATTTCTGCCATATGTGTCATTTTCAGCTCGAAATTACAATATATAGACAAATTGTAATCACTGTACCAATGCAGCATCTTGGCTAAAAGTGGTTAGAAACCCATAGCTGGATCAGTGGCAACCGTTCATCCTACTCAATCTTCCTGATTTGCTCTAAACACAGACCAGTCAGACCAAGCAAGTATGGATCAAAGAGAACCTAGTAAATATCTTGCTAAAGTCAAAAGTGTTCACAAAATATCACAATTTGCTGTAAATAACAGCAATCTGTTATCATTCTTGATGAAATATAATGAAAAAGAGTAATCATTTAGTCAGCACAGAAGAAAGAGCTAGTGTTAATGATAAGGTATCTTCTTGTTTTAATAAAAAAAATAACTTAGTAGTTCTTAAACTGTTTCAGATTGCCACCCAGCTCAAACCATCTAATTCAAGGTATTTTTTTCTTCTTAGCTTCCTCATCCTCATCGAGCGCCATCTCAGCATCGAAGGTTGGCTACCCATGGAGTGCACTTCCACTCTGTCTCTTGCTTTGATAGTGCAGGTTGTCATAGGCTGACTTATCTATCTTTTGATGTTACATGTTCATTCCAGTCTTGGTCTACCTCTATTATCTTGTATTTTCCCTTCCAGGATTACTTATAGTAGGCTGTTGTGTATTTCAACATACCCAAAAATCTTATTTGTTTCTTTGAATTGTGTTTAGTAGTTCTATTTTCATATTTAGTTGTTTTAAGACTTCATCGTTTGTTTTCTTTTCTTTCCATTAACTTACATTATTCTTCTATAAATCCATATTTCAAAGGCTTCAATTGTCTGTTCTGTTTTCTTGTCTAATGTCCATGTTTCTGCACCATACAGGAATACTGAGAAGATCTAACATTTTGCTATTTTTGGTTTTAGCCCTGGTGTTATTTGTCTTTATGTTGGTATATTTTTCATGGCATTAAATCTCCCTTTTGTCATTCCTATTCTTTTGTTTATTTCAGTTTTACATTTTCCATCACTGGTTATAGTATATCCAAGGTAGTTGTAGCTTTGGACTTTATCCAGGTCTATTCCTTCCACTTGTTATTTTTGTTCTTCTTCTATCCTTCCTCCATTGCCGTTGGCGTCGAGGGGAGATACAATCTGCGATTCTTTGCTCTTCTGTTGGCCTCTTCTGGTGTTATCCCTCCTAGTTACTCTAGTATTCCCTTTATCCATCTCTTTCTCGGTCTTCCTCTTAATCTGGCATTTTCGTAGTGTTTGTTTATGGCTCTTTGAGTCATTGTTAGTTCTTTTTGTTTTGTGATGTGGCCGAACCAATTTATCTGTTGTTTCTTTATGTATTCTATGGCTGGTTCAATTTCGAGTGTCTTCCTCAGGTCGGTGTTTCTTACTTTGTCCCTTAAGCTGTTTCCTGTCATTCTTCTGACACATTTCATTTCGGTGGTCGTTATCTTTCTTATTGTTCTAGAGTCCATCATCCATTTCTTGCACTGATAGCAGAGTTGGTAGAAAAATTGATTTGTATATTGCCCTTTTTGCTTCCGTAGTTATTGCTTTGTTTTTCAATAGTTGGTTATTGAGTATTATCTTTGTTTATAATCATACTTGTAGCCTTTTTTTTATGTTTATATCTAATCTATGTTTTTGTTTAGCTTCCTAGACTCATAAAACTCATATATACCCATCTTTGTTTCAGTTCCAACACTTCAAAATATTGCCCATATTTTTTTCAAGGATTGTCTTTGCTTTATCAGACACCTCATTTTGTAGTCATGCTGGATGTTGTGATTCTGTCTTTGATTTCCAGTCAAATCAATGTGGCTGGTCAATTAATATTCTAAGACAACAAAATCTGTTGAAATTATTAAAGATCTTAAATTAATTAATGTTATATCTTGAAAGATCACCTGATTACCTTTCTTCTGTAAATGTTTCAGAAGTTTGAAATCAACACTTTTATTATTCCATTCATTCATATTTACTTTCACTTTACTCTGGTTTTGCTCACATTTAGCACTGAGGGAAAATAGAGTTGTAGTGTTGATGCTCTGAAATAAGTCTCCTGCACTGAGATCTGCGTGATGTCTGCTATTTTATTAGTCCAGTGCTTCCTAAATTTTCGATGTCAGTGGCTCCCTTTACCTGCTAATCATACAAAGGCCGCTCCCTCATGGCTGTTACAATCATTTACGCCTGATACACCACAAGGTATATAAGATGATAAACGATGACAGGAATAATACTATCCTGTAGAAACTCGACTATGTACTACAAAATCTTACATCTACGTGGATGTTGCTATTTTAATATTTCTAACTACTGAATAGGCAGGCACATAACAATATCCTTGGCACTGCACCATGGGTCCCGTGGTGCACACTTTGGTAACCACTGCATCTAGGGCTCTAGATTTACACCTTGTACCCTCCTCTCATATAAAGTGATAACATGGAAGTGGTCATCTTTCCTTCATGTTAACTATGCAACTGATTAAATCGGCCTGAAATTTAAAGTTAAGCTAGTGGCTAAAAGTTACGTTTTTATATTTTGATTTCCTAACTTAGATCCAGCTGGGATCCAACAACACCTAGGCTGAAAGTGCTCAGTGACTCTTAGCTGACTGCTTGCATCGAGATCAGTGAGCAGAAGCTGATCAAGATCCTACTACCTACACCTCCCTGTGATCCCCCTGGAAACAAACTAACCAGTTCAGCCAAGTGCGGAAGGATCGAAGAAGTAAGGCAACCTGGCACTCAAAAATGCCATGCTGAAGTTGGATATATTGAAGTTGGATGTATTGAGTCAAAATATCAGAACTAGCTGGAAAGATCAATGCAATACATCTACGCTAATTTAAGTTCCTTCTGAATACAAAGGCAACTATCAGCACAAGAATTAAAAGGCAGCATTTCATGGCTGACTGCGCCAGGATCAGTAAACTAGAACAGTCAAGATTTTAATCCACCTCTTCACAATGTCTCTAGAAACAGACTAACCAGTTCAGCCAAGTGAGTAAGGAAGGCAACCATGTACTTAAAAACACCAAGTCAGATGTGTTGGGCCGAAAGATGCAAATATCGCAACTTTGCTGCAATCCACAATACAACCTATGTTCATTTAGCCTTTCTTTTTAGGGTGGATAACAAAAGGACTACTCATTGCTTGAGGGTCATCAGTTGAATGAGAGAAAGAAGGTCCTTTAATGGACAGAGTGAAAAAAAGAATATTGAACTACTTGCGAGGATGGACAAACTCCGTCTACAATTGAACCTGGGAAATCACGTCAGCAAGGTCTAGCAGGGCCTAACTCTTTGGCATTAAACTCATCACCATCCACCTTTTTATATTGTTTACTTCTTTATTCTTCTTGAGAATGCCTCTTGACTTCATTTATACATTAATATCAATTTCTTGAAAATATTAGTCAAACTTAAATAAATCACTACCACCTTGTATGTTTCAGGCTGAATTCACTGCCACCTTGTACATTCCAGGCTGAATTCAATACTACCTTGTGCATTTCAGGTTGAATTCACTACCAAATTGTACTTTTCATGCTGAATTCACTACCACCATGTATGTTTCAGGCTGAATTATAACTACCACCTTGTATATTTCAGGCTGTTTCCCATCTCACACTTCCAACAACTCCATTCCCTTACAATTACAGCAGAACGGTGCAATCAACATAAGCTGGTAAATAATATTTTATTACAAATGAGGTAACACACAAACCCCATACAAAAACTATAGTCATAAATTAAGATAATGAGAAAGAGGGGAACAAATCCTCACCACCAGCCATTTACAACAGATAAATTAACAAATGTAAAGACAGATCACAGGAGTACAAATATTTGAGAACACATGATTTGAAGATCGTGTGGTGAGTACTCTTGTTATGGGTTTTATTTTTCCTAAATCTGAGTCAAGAACAAACTTACAAATGATTTGAAAATATTTGTACCTGGATACAAATCCTCAACCTTTAGATCTTAAAGAAAAAAAGCACTTTGTTTCCCCATCTTTGCTGAGATATATGGATAATAACTAAAAAATGATGTATATGTTGTGGACACCTATGAAACAACAATAAGGAAAGTATATTCAGGAGCAGTAAGACCAATACAGGCATATGGATCAGCAGAATGGTTCACAGCAGCCAAATCTACAAGCTTCAAACAAAATACAGAACCAAACGCTTTGTCTGATCACTGGTGCCATGAAGACCACTCCAAAAAAACAAACAGGCAGAACCCCACCTTGCCCCTTCACACAGATGGGACACAAAAACCCCTATGCAAGTAGAGAAGTAAAAGAATACATTACAACACCCAATGAAACAAGATTAGAATATCTGGGCATGTGGGAGATTAAAACTAAATTCAATAAACAAAATGGAGAAAACTAGACAGACCCCACCACCCCTCCCCACAGATGGGAGACAAAAACCCTTATTCAAGCACAGAAGTAAGGGAATGACTTAGAACACCCAATGAAACAAGATTAGAAGATCTGGCATATAAGAGATTAAAACTAAATTCAATAAACAAAATGGAGAAAACTAGACAGACCCCACCACCCCTCCCCACAGATGGGAGACAAAAAACCCTTATTCAAGCACAGAAGTAAGGGAATGACTTAGAACACCCAATGAAACAAGATTAGAAGATCTGGTATATAAGAGATTAAAACTAAATTCCCACCAAAAGAAAATGGAAGCAGCTGGATGACTGAAGAAAGATAATCCAGTGACACATTGATCTCCTGATATATACTGACAGATCAGCAACTCAAGTAGTAAGAAATAGAGGTGATGGAATATAGGTGACATACTCAGACATAGAAAGTCAAACCCCATACCTTCCAACAACTACACTGTAGAAGCACAAACACTAAGATATGTCACAAATTCAAAAGTCAGTACCAGCAGGTTGTATTCCTTACTGCCAGATTCAGTTTTGTAGGTCCTCAAAGAAGACAAATTACCTGAGCTCAAAAAAGGCCTATGCAAACGAAACATCAAAACAAAGAGTAGTAACGCATTGGCCATCATCACACTGTGGCATATTAGGAAATGAGAGAGAGAGAGAAAATAAATTGGCAAAAGGAGCAACGCAAGTACAGACAAACCATCACATTACAAAAATTAGAAGAGTCTTATCAAAGCTATGAGGAAGATTGACCAAAAAAAGAACTTCACTACCTTGAACAAGCACAACAAGTGGTCATACTCTGCCTCAGAACAGGAAACAACAGACTAAACATCCAGTTGTAGAGGTCTGAGGCTAGTCCCTTCACCCCTGTCCTTTTGCGGACAGGCAACACAGACAGGTGAACATATACTATAGGACTACAACATATTGAGGCAGTTGTGGAAGGAATTCTAGCCAACAGAAACGTACATCCATGCCAAGCTACTTGGGTGTCCCAAGGAACTCTCAAACACACCAACATACATTTCTAAATAAACTGGACAACTTGTGTAGACATTATGAAAAAGAAGACTCCCTTGTGACATTAGATTCAATGGGAAATGACAGTTCAATAAAGGTTTTTTTTAATTTTATTTTTTTAATAAATGTTCTTTCAAGTTTGATGACCATTTTACAACAACAGAAACAACAAAAAACGGATGTTTCTGACTACATGAGACCTTCAGAAAATGAGATCAGTGGTATACTCTTCTAGCTTCTATAAAGCAGTGTTCCTTTACTTTTCTGCTTTCTGAAGGCGGCTGCATTAGGCCAAAACATCAGTATTTTGTTGTGTTCCTTGTAAAGCTGTCACTATACTTTGTAAGAGCATAAATTACACCCCGCCACTTGTTTCTTGCTAACAGCTTTACTGCAGCACTGCAATCATTTGTCTGTTCCCGTCCTTCACGTTCTATTGTCTGCTTGTTCTCACAGTGTGCATACCTTCATGTACACCCTTAGCAGTTCATAGTTTCTGAATTTGTTTAGCCAAAATATTTTGAAATGTTTCTCAAGCAGGTTGAATGATTTTGAGTTTTGATTATTCCATCTCACTTCTTGATTAAGATCCAAAGAGGACAATTATGAATGATTTTGAGTTTTGATTATTCCATCTCACTTCTTGATTAAGATCCAAAGAGAACAATTAAAGTGTATAACTTTCATCTATCCTATTGTTATTTTGTGTTATCAACAACAATGACAAAGTTAGAGAGTTGCTAAGAACATTGTACATTGTTTTTATTACA
Source organism: Megaustenia siamemsis (assembly GCA_032433765.1). NCBI lineage: Eukaryota > Metazoa > Mollusca > Gastropoda > Stylommatophora > Ariophantidae > Megaustenia > Megaustenia siamemsis. The sequence continues at coordinate 17,445,389 of JAVIAB010000124.1, forward strand.
AAAATATTGTAGACAGAGTGAATAAATTTGTTGGATGCAAAAAATATAACTATCATATTGATGACAAATATTTGAAATTAAGTGGAACAACAAACCTGAAAGCAAACATTATAATAGAAGGAAGTGAAAGATGTTTTCAGAGTTAGAACCATTCCTGCCAAAGGAACATCATTCATGAATAAGAGATGAAAAATAAAAAACAACTTTCAAAAAACATTATAAAAGTACACTAGCAGTTCCACAGAATAAGACAGTGAAAAGGGAAGTAAGGTGTACAAGAAGCTCTTCACCACAGAAAACAGGCAGTTTTTTTACTGTTTTGTCATGTGAGAAGTGGGGGCTAAGAAGGCACTGGAACAACAGGCAAAAATGTACGAGAAAATAAAAATGAAACAAGACTGTTGCAAGAAGGTAGGCATCAGAACTGATGAACTTTACTGATGTCAAGAAGAGAATCTTATTTTCAAAAGAAAATGTCAGTAATAAAACAACAAATATATATCATGATCACCATTTCAGTATCATGCCTACTAGCACAGGTGATCATGTCTCTCCACGGCTGTTTATCATTTCTGTTGTTGACTTTCTACCAAACCAATTTCAATTTCTGAAAATATCTGGTACCATTTCTCTGTTTTCCTCTGTCTCTTCGTCCCTCAATTTTTTTCAATCACTACAATATACCCCTATTGTTCCCTTTCCATTACATGGTCAACAAATTATAATTGAATAAAATCTATTTAAAGATTTTAAAAATATAAAGAACTATAAATTAAATTTACTAAACTAATATCTCTCAGCAAATGAACAAAATAAAAAGCTTGCCACTTCTCTAAATAGATTTAACCAACAAAAACCACATCCAACATTATAAAAAAAAATTTATATTTCATTATAACTACAAAAATAATAACCAGGGATAAAACATTAAAACGTTCACACACAAAATATACAATAAACAGTAAATTACACATTGTGTATTTGGTAGTTATCTGGACACATTACTCAGGCAGCCATTGCTGAGTTTGAAAGAGCTTTTACTAGAAATAGTTTCAGTTTTTGCATTGCAGCATATATTTAGTGACTTTATGTTTGTAAACAAGCATCAGAAACACTTCATTAATATGACTCAATAATTATAAATTTAAGTTTTTCTAAGTATAATTCTTTACTAAACAAATACCCGTACAATTAAAATACAGCATCCCCTTATTTTATGATGAACTCCATTACAGCTTTCAATTTACACAATTGAATAAAAATGTACACTTACTAATGTTCAGTTTAGTTGGAGTGATAGCAACATTAATTTGTGCACCATTTCAATGAACACAATTCTCATTAAGTCCATATCACACCAGCCTCCACTTAGCACCATAACACTGTCCATACTGAGCCTCAATAACTGGGTTTCATATTGTTTTGGTGTGTGTTACAGATTATGTTGTATGTTACAGATTATGTTGTATGTTACAGATTATGTTGTATGTTACAGATTATGTTGTCTGTTACTACTTTATCAGGCCAGACCTAGTCTGGAGGGCAAAAACCATGGGCGTTAATCTTCCCCCTCCCCATAAAAAAAAAAAAGGAATAAAATAAATAAAAGCATCATCTGTCTGTGTTATAGCAGTTCAAAAATAACATGTTTACTAAGCAAAATAATGTTTTGTTACAATGAAGTAGGAAATATGTAGGAGAAGGTGGGTGGGCAGGCAGGCAGGTAGGTAGCACCATAATGTAAATGATGGTAAACAGGGAATAAAGTGAATAGTGTTACTGTCCATATTATTTTGGCCAACAGCACACTTCTGGGTAATGAGGCCAGTAATGCCAGCCAAGAGCATAAACAATAATGGGTTTGTTAAAGAATGTCATTTCATATTTAAGCAGAGGGTATTTGAAACAGTTTTCGTGGAGGGGAGTGGAGATATTATATTGCACGTAAGATGCTGAAAGTACAGGACACTGCAAGGGTTTCTGTAATGTCTACCTGGATATTGCAACAGGAATGCTGAAATTGTGTGTACTATGGGTAATTTATTTTTATAAAAACTAGTTTTTTTTTAAATATAGAAAATGTATCATTTAACAACCTCCCTTTGCAAATAAATTAGAAAACTTAAATTGAATAAAAAGTCAAGAGTAAGTGTTAGGTCAATGTTCAGCCAATGCAAATATTTGTCACTTCATTCTAAATAATGAAATTAATCATTTAACATTTCTGAGCACAAGACATAATTTTCTCAATATAACAAAATGCAACTCTGCTAATAACAATGCAGAGAAAATTGTGAAACACTGTAACTAGTTTCAAGAACTTAAACAAAAGATTTAAAATTGTTTTGATTTTTTCTAACTTCAGAAAATTAATGAGTAATAACTATATCATACAAAAGATCTTATTAGTATGTTCATTATTCAAGAGGTCTTTATTTTCATAGCAGGCTGAAATGTTCATAACTCTATGTTTAATACCTTTGAACGGTAATTCTTCTGTCTCCAGAGTTCAGTAAGAAACAGTATAAGAGATAGTGCTAGAATTATCGCTGCTATGAACAAGGGATCAAATATGTCTGCCAGAGTAAAGTGTCCTGCTGCAGGTCAGTCCAGCTCATCAGGTCTCACAGGATGTGGGAGGGGAATGACAGACTTCTTGTCTTTATCTCTGGACAAAGCCTTCCGCATGTCTGTTAGACAAAGATCATGAGAAAACTGAAATATTAAAACACTGACTGCACAAAGATCAGGATAAATGAAAACTAAAATGATAAAAATCAACTAAAGATCATGAGAAACTGAAATACTAAAATTTGTGAAAAGCAAGCGTTGCTGAAAATTATTATTTACTTCACCATACTTCTAAAACTGACCACTAGAGACCTCCTTAGCCTCTTTTAGTAGGTGGCTATGGTGGTATCATTAAACAATTATGTTTTATTCTCTTCTATACTCCTTCCAAAAATGCAAGCTTTGCCTGGTTCCAAATTGTTGCATCTTCATCAATTGCCATGTCATCATCTGAACATCAAAAGTAAGACCATTGAGTGACTTCAATGGGGGCATGACTCTGAACAAAGAATGGGTTGAAAGAGGCTAGTGCCTCACAACTGAATACTTGTGACAGGATCAGTGGAACCACAACAGCTCATGAACCTACTTCATCTACCCATGGTAGCTCTGGAAATTATACTAACAGCTTGCCCAAGCAAGGAGTGCGAGAAGTGGGAATCGGGTACCTTCAAATGTCATGATGGTGCCTAATGTGTTAAGTCAATTTACACATATTGAACAAAGTTGACTGTAAACCACAACATAATACAATTCTGTCCAGTCAACACCGTTTTAATCCAGTATTTGATTATTGAAGTGGAGACATGTTTAGGCCCCAGTTTTGAGTTCTGATACCATGGCATAATGAAGGTGAGGAAGCAAAAGATGAAATGCATTGCCTTGAGGAGTGAATATGTAGAGAAAGAATAAAAAACAAAATAATTTTTAAACACCTTGATTCTTTCATATTAACTAAAACTTTTTGACAGACTCATAATGGAATTGATACACAAGGTATCAGTTTACTGCCAAATTTGCTCTCACAAGGCACCAATGCAAGCCATATACTTTTAGGAAATTCATGAAAAAATGTATCTTTAAAATGGTAAATGGCATTCCTGTCTGCTGTAATAATTTCTTAGCCTAAGTGCACAACTTTTAGACCAACTCTCACAATGACATTGCTCTAAGTGAGTTAGACTGAAACAGGAAAGACTTGGAGGGTTGTCACATTAACCATGTCTCTCGGTGCTGTTGTGGATGGTACAAAATAGTCATCTTTGGAAAGTGGCTGTTGTGGCCCTATGTCACTCACAAATAACCTAACAATACACATCTATGTTTACTTGCCTGAGACCCATGAGATGGGAGGAGGCAGAAGATGCCAGAATAAACAAAATTGAAATAAGAACATAAGTGAATGAGACTAAATCAAAACAGATCTCAAAACTGAAGAGGACAGCTTCATTGGGAACGAAATGCAGAAAATATGGCCATGAGACAAGCATATGAAGAATACTGCTGTTACTTGTAAACTACATAACATATTTCCAACGCAAGAACATAAAAAAGTTTATTTTGTTTGCAATGTTAAAGGCAAATATAATTGTTCTCATATATTCTTCTTGCAAGCAAATCTGACGTTGGCTTGCTATGAAACCCAATCTGGCTCTTTTCAGTTGATAGTATCAAGGCTAACTAAAATCCATACCAAAAGTTGCACAACTAGAGCAAATCTAGCATTCCAGTGCCATTTGTTATTCAAGTTAAACACCCCCCCCCCTCCCAGGAGACCTACATTGTTATTTTTGCTATTACTGGGTGTGAAAAACAAACAGCATCGCACTAAGATGTGTATAACTTTTTCCAAATAATTGATGTAGAGACATCAGGCAGGGTGTCATTGTTTTATGAACAATAAGACATATCTAGCTATTATGTTTACAATTCAATATTTTTTTATACCAAATTACCTTTAAAACAGTTATAGAGATAGGAAGTTGTGGAAATACATAATTACCTATGCCAGCAGGTACTGACTGTACTGTACGATAATAATGATTTGTTACGTGTTTTAGTACATGCATTTGATTATTTTAGCTTATTATCATTAGTTTTCTGACATTTTAGTTTATCACCATACGTTTTTTATATTTTAGCTAACTATCATTAGTTTTTTTTACATTTTAGCGTATCATCCTTAGCTTTCTAATATGTTAGCTTGTCATCATAAGTTTTTCTAATATTTCAGCATTAAACAGCTTCTTTTCCCTGACCTTAGGCCAACAAAAAAAGTCACTGGCTGGCATGAATAGTAGCATCCTGATGGGCAACAACAAAGTACTCCACTTTGTGTGATCCATGGTCATCCTTCTCAAGGTACTTCAAGCTTGACCTATATTATCATCAAGTACTGGGCCTAGTGGCATAGGTGATCATGTCTCTCCACAGCATTCGATCTCGGCAGCTATTTATCATTTCTGTTGTTGACCTTCTGCCAAGCCATTCTCTTAAGCTGTCTGTTATTTTTTCTCGTTGCTTCCCTCTATCTCTTCGTCCCTCATTTTTTCCAGTTGTTACAAAATATTCAAGTTGTTCTCTTCTCATTACATGGCCAAAAAATGATGATTGTCTCTTCCTAACATTGGAAATTAGCTCTCTTTTTGCTTTGACCTTTCTCAGAACCTCTTCATTACTCTTCTTAGCTGTCCATGGTATTCTCAACATTCTTCTGTAAAACCACATTTCTACAGACTGACCTATATATCTTTGTCTATTAACTCTTGTCGGACTTTAAAGTTTTCTTTAGGCTCAGACCAGATCAATTTTCAATTTAGAAAAATTCCATCACCTATTTTTATTTTACAATTTCACACAATATATTTAAATGTGGTACATCACCGGAAAGGAAAATGGTTGAAGAAAATGAAAATAGCATTATATTGGTAATATCTGAAGGAAAAAATATATTATTTATTATAAATAGTATAAAAATACTCAAAGGCAGATCATTTTCAATTCAAAATATCATATTTCATGTGCCTCTATTTTTCCCTGACTAGAAGCATGTTGTTATCCATTCTCAAAATTATACACAAACTAACCCAAAGTTCTTCAAAATACACTTTACTTGATGCAATTATGTCCTCAAATAATGAAATTAGGCACAATAATTAAATGGTAATTCTTCTGGATAATCAACCATACTCGGTCTGAGCCGATGTGTCAGTTTTTGGTCAGGTAACTGGACTACAAAGGACAAGAGGTAGGGTTCAATCCCAACCGACGACTTCCGGTTCACCCAGCCTTAAATGGGTACCGGATTTTTTTCTGGGAAAGTAAAGCGGCACGGGTGTAATACTGACCACATTACCCCAAAAATCATGTGATGAAGGTCTGTAAAATTTATGGTCACTAACACCATATTCCCTATACACCACATGGCGTGACGGTGCACTTTACTTTACTTATGTCTTCATTAGTGGAGCCGTTGTGTTGGTTAGTGGTTTAGAAAGAGTTAATATCACCAAAGTAATTTATAATATTATCAAAATAAATTGGTATGAAATAATATAAAATTGGTCACTTTGTGATATGGAATTGATATAAACTCTAAATATATTAATATTTAGCATATAAAGAAGACAGATTCATAGAAAAGGAGAATACACCGCGAAAGAAAAGAAAAACATTTCCTATGGACGCTGCAAAATCCATAGTCAACTATGACTGACAGGTGCTACTACTACTAAGTCCATTAAGTAACAATGGTATGAATTGTGTTTACTCTAAGACCCTGGGATATAGTTTTTGTGCTAGAATTTGACCACTTAGCTCTGTTATAAAATAAAGATTATAATAAAATTATGATTATGAGTGGAACAAAAACTGACCAAAAGCATCCTCATCTACTCCTCCAGAATAATATTCCAAGACTCTTCTGTACACACTGTAGCCAAGCTTCTCATACATAGCAACTGCAACTTTGTTGGAAACTCTTACAAACAGGTCAACGAAGTAACAGTGTTTCCTGGAAATAAAAAGAAAAGAAGAAATAATTTTTCCAGCATTGGAAGAAAATAAACTTTATTAATGTCTCAACCTACAATCTCATTAATTAATCAAACTATTTCATTTTTTATATATTTTATTCTACAACAACATTTCAGTATTCTGCTTTACTACTTGATTGTCATTTCATGTTTATGGTTGTCTTTTTTAGTATCAACAAAACAAACCAAATTCCAGGAATTATTGGCACAGTAAATTTTAAATCTTGACAAAATACAAACCTCTCAGATATATCCTCAAGCCCTTTCATAAGCTTTCCTGCCAATCCTAAACGTCGGAACTCTGGTGCGACACTTAACGCTGTCACATGACCATGCCACTGTTCACCTGATCCCTCTGCTTTGCCCATAACTGTAAGAAAGCTCATTAATAGGACAGATGTGAGTTTTCACAGGAAAAACAGCAGTTTCAGCTTAGGTGAAAACACAATAAAATAACTTACCAAAATAATTAACAAAAAAAAAAATAAACAATCAATTCAACTACTAGATAAACATTGCCATTTTTTGTATATAAACTTAGGTCTATCTTGAAAGTATTTATTACTTTGTAATCTAAAATTAAATAAGAAAAACAAATCCACATAAAATAAAAGAATATTCAGGAAGGAGTTGACAAAACAATACTTACTGTATCCCATAATCTCTCCACTTGGTGATTCTAACACCTGAAAGTATTCTGGCCAATGGGCCAGGTACTGCATATAAAAAGGCAAACCATACTATAAGGCATTCAGGAAAAATTATATTTTGATCATAAATTAGTTTTTCGATAATAATATTTTAATCTTCATTGTCCTTGTAAAATGGAAGATCTCATTTTACTTAACAATTCATTGGCAGTCTCTTGCCTAACAACACAGAAAGATCTAAATAACTTTCATGAACTCCAGAGCACTAGTAGAAGTCAGTGAGTCAATTTTAAAAGCTTGGTTAATATGTTTTTTTTTTTTAAAATGGCATGAATTTTTATTGTTGTTGAATTTTTTCCCAGGCAGCGGCATACAGCTTGGTAATTTTTTTGTAAAAGTGTTGGTTATTTTATGTGCTCAATCAACTTGAACAATGGAGTCTACATTTTGTCATTCTTCTCCAGTGGGTATAGGCATTTATGTACCCTGAAATCAGAGCTTATTGGAAATACTTGAATGTTCCATGTGATATTAGAATCATGTATTTTTTAAGCTAGAGGTGACGCCTCACTTCAATGTTACAGCAATCATCTCTCCTCCTACTCCCATTTATTTGAATCAAACTACTATTTCAATAGCTCCTTAGTTTATTTTTAAGAAATCTGATTTTAATCAAAAGTTATTTCTTTTTTTTTATTGTAACCAATCATTAAAAAAACAACACAAAACACCTTATAACCAGAATGCATAATTCATTATTTCCTTCCTTTTTCTTGCTTGTTCAAGTTTCTTCTTTATCACTTCAATTGATGAAATACCATAGATTATATATCATAGATTAAAAAACTGTTGTAAAAATTACCACCTGAAAATACAAATTCTTGGAATTTGACAGTTTGCCTTGGGCAAACAAACAAACCACCCCCCCCCTCTCCCCTTTTCCTACTTCCCATGACTCCTGAGCATTGTATTAGTTTCCTTTCATGTTGGATCAGACACGAACATGCGCACTATAAAAAATACTAATCTCATACAAAAGGGAATGTTTTTTTTAATTTTGCTAATTTTAAAGAAATTCTTTTTTCCCCTTTTTTTATTCTTAAAGGTGAAGGTAAAGTATGAGACTTGAAATGCCATCTTAGCATGCAAGGAAGGTTTCACCCATATGTGCTAGCCACCTATCCAGAAGTGTTCGGAGACTTCTGAATAGTGTCACTTCAAGCACCAAAACTCACAATGCGATGCAGCATTCCTCACCTTCTCAACGAACTACCCTGGTACACATTTCTGCCAGCGCTGGGTCGACCACGGGAGTATTTTTTTTTTCAAACCACAATTACAACTTACAATGCTTCCAGGAGGAATCAAACATTGGTTGTCCGAATGTCAGTAGCCTTGGGCGGTTTTCCCAATTAGGCTACCGAGGCCATCTTTTGGTGGGGAAATCTCCTTGGCAGTTGTAGAGATATATAAACCTTTGTAACATTGGATAGCCAGTGAACAACGCCATACTGCTGGATTACGGACTGACAGCCGCCATGTCAATAGACAATGTAACACCTCCAGTAGTCATGGTACGATGGGGCCGAATTTCAGGCATTAAATCTAAACTAAGCAAGGAAATGATTAGAACATCTGATTCCCGTATCTCTTCTTGGGTAAACACACATCTGTGTAGCAAAAGTTCAAAGAAAATCTTATTTTCCAAACTCCAAATGTAACAATTAAGTGGTAGTAATTTATACTATGGTCTTGTAAAAAAGTGACTCATGGATAGGTCTTGTAATCTAGAGTTAACTAAGCTAATGATGTATCTGAAGCTAGTAGAAATTGTCCTACAGTCTCGATTTAAGTTTGATAGACAAATGTTGCCTCCATCAACTTCTCTCACAACCGAACAGTTTTGGGCTTGCTTTACTGGAGAAACATGTGAATGTAAGGATACAGTTTCTGTAAGAGGGTCTAGGTTTCTGAAATAAATATAAAAGTAATAAGCATTAGTCTAGCAATACTATCTTTTCTACAATATTAAGGCTCTCACAACTAAAATTGTTCGTTCGCTTTCGTCAGCTTTGACCTCTGACGAAGTCCCACCCACTCAATTTTGTGGGACTGAATTTTTGCGTGTAAAGTCTGTTTTATCCCATTACAGGATGCCCCTCGCCATGCAGGCAGATTTACTCCGACTTCAGAGGTACTAATTTTTAGGGAATTAGTAAAACCCAGGTGTCATCGCCAGGGTACGAACCCGGCTGTTGCCGTGGTAAGCCAACCGCCTATCGATTGCGCTAACCGGACACCCCCCTAAAATTGTTAATGCTAAACATTTTACTCTACCATAATTTCAAATTTCATGAAATACATAATTAACTAATGCTCTCTTTGCAAGAGAAACGGCTGTGCCACAGTGTGTTAAACGCCTTGGTGAGGAATATGTTAATGTTGGTTTAATCAAATCAATCAATGCTTATTAGACCCTTCTTGGACCTTCCTGGCTTTTCTTTTCCTGTGGGTTCCATGACAGCAGTGCCTGTCTTGCTTTGCTGGCATCAAGTTTTCTTTGTATGTGCTCAGTTCATTTCCTACTCGTAATATTTTGCTCGACTGGCACTTATTTCTTTTTTTGGGCTTCCTCATGTTATTTTTACATAATTATTATAGCAGCATAGTCTTTATCCACCATTCTCCTGTAAGCTTTCATCAATCTCTTCAATGTTGGGACTCAGATCATCAAATTCTAACATGGTCACATTATTAGAGAGAGATTAGCTAGACCCTATCAGGCCAAAGGCAGCACTTAGATCAGAACTTATAACTCTCTATGTCAAACAATTCATTATTAGGTCTGGTTCTTAGGCTCAGAGCTGAGCCTTTTCAATTAATTATTCTTTCTTAAAGTTCCTTTGGTCTTCCTTGTTTGTTTTTTTTAACTACCTGGTGTCCACACAAAGACCTGTCATGAAAGCCTTCTTTCAGCCATTCTGCGTGAGCATAACCAATGTACTTTTTACTTACCTTCATCATTCAGGATTTCTGTTTCAGTAATAGCAAATATTTTTTACGAGGGTGACTTTTAAAGCCTCTGATCAACTGTCAATAGTAGTAGCCCCTGTCAGTCATAGTTGACTGGAATTTTCAGCGCCCTTAGGAAGATTTTTTTTTCTTTCCTTTCGCTGTGTATTCTCTTTTTTCCATAAACCTGTTAGCTTCTTGCTTGAGTTGAAGCGTTAGTGTGTTCAAAAAATGCAGTCTGCAGCTAATTCTTCTCAGGCTGAAGAGTTTATGTTTAGAGTCTTCATGTCATGTTTACTCACGTCTATAAATCTGGGTTTTCTGAGCCCCTTAGTTCTTTCATCGCCTGCTAGTTGTCCATAAAGTATATCTTTTTTGTATATAGCCATCTTTCATACAGCGTTAGTGGCCAAACCAGCGTAACCTACGTTGTTTGAGCAGCATTTTGATGTTCGGTAGCTTGTGCAAGAGAGGACCTCTACGTTTGTCACTTTGTCCTTCCAATTGATATCAAGAATACACCACTGGCATCACAAATGGAATGAATTGAGCCTTTTCTCTTGCTTTGCATAAGCTGTCCATTATTCGCTGCCATATAAGAGGACACTGATTAAGCGGGTATTGAAAATTGCAACCTTTAATCAGTTTTCAATAGTAAGCATAAAGGAAACAACATCTTCCATGATTTTAAAGTAAATCCTGAACATTAGGGACTTGAAGGTGTCAAATTGATGGTTTTGTTACATCTTTGGACTTTCTGTGATTTTTTTTTCTGGTACAACTTTATTTCAATATAATAAAAAATTAACTACTTTTGAATAATCTACCAAAAATTAATGACTTTTGTTTAAATGTGTACCAAGTTAACTTTAAAATTATAGGCTTAACAACCTAAAGTTAAGTGCAGACGACAACAACAAAATCATACATACCTAACCAAAATTAATAATTTTTGTAATAAATCAGCATTTGAGGCACCATTAACACATTCCATACCATAGCTGAAAACTTTAGTTACTAACATTTTCAACCAGTTTTTGAGGCAGTTATTGATGTTTATTGTTTGCACAGTTATTTTCAATAAAATCTTGTAATTCTCTCATTTAACTCTTTTCCAACTTCCTTTACTTTATTGTTATAACAACTGCATGTTTTAGATCAATTTCCCTTTATATTCTTGCTGTTATTTCACATTTTCTTTTAATTTTTGCGAGAGAAATGGCTGTGTCACAGTGTATTAAGCACCTTGGTAAGGAATGTATTAATGCTGGTTCAATCATCAACCAAGCCTTTTAGACCCTTCTTGGACCTTCCTGGCATTTCTAACTTTTCCTGTGGGTTCCATGATAATGATAGCAGTGCCTGTCTTGATTTGCTGGCATCAGAGAGCATTAGACCCTTTCATCAAGTTTTCTTTCTACGTGTCCAGTCAATTTCCATTTTCTACTGTTGCTCAACTGGCACTTACAACTTGAACTTATATTTGGTTTTTTCCAGATTTAATTTCTGATCTTCTCAAACCATTTTATTAAATGTTTAGAATTGTTTTCTCAAGCAAATATTTACAAATGTTTTGTAATTTTTGTTTAGTTGTATTATTTAACATCCATGTCTAAAGAGGACTGATTTGACATTTGTATTAGTATAAATAGTATGATCTTCGTACTTATTTAATATTTTTGATGTCCATATTTTACTTAGTTACTAAGTAATAGTAATAATTTACTAAGTTTATAAACTATAGTAACATCTCGTCTAATAGAAACAGAGATTCTTTCAAAATAGTTGTGGTAATGCAACAAACATCATTCTGCAAAGGACATGCGACTTGATGATGATTCTTAGTAAACTTAATATAATAAATTAATCACTGTCTCTAGCTTAACTAAGAAAGACACTCTTATGAGATCTATGAGAATGATTAAGAGCAAGAATAGAATAGCAGTTATTTGAGTTATTCAGTTCTGAGTTATGGTTATAGCTATAATAAATAATATAGTTATTAATAAATTTAAAATTTAAATAGGACTCAGTCTCAACTTTAAATTTAAACTTACATTATTGAATCTGAAAAGATCGTCACATCTGAATGGCCGTATGGTCGTCATTTTGACAACAGCATGAACTTTATGGGGAAAAAAAGTGTACGTTTCTTTGCTAGATTGTTAAATTAATAAACTTCAATATCTTATGCACAAACTCAAACCATCTGCTCCTGCCTCCAGCTGTTCTTCGTGTCCCCGGTGCACAGGACCAAGCCACCGAGGGGATGGAGCATTAGAAATTAGAATAGTCTCCCCTAGACATTAGCCAGATTTTGTGGATGGACAGACCATCAGAAGACCGAACTAGTCACGTTACAATCGATTTTCCCAGCCGCTACTGCCTTCTTGTTCACACGCGTCTCAAATAAGTATCGGTCATGATGGCCACACGTAAAAATGCGATTTTGTTGCTCAATTTAATTGGCCGCAGCAGTTACAATGGTTATTTTAGTTGTTCACTGAATGATCATTGTATTCCTGGATCCAGCGTCCAACTCTAATGTATAAATGACGATGCCAGTATTGCTGAGCCAGAACCGACCACGATTATACTTCACCTGGCCGAGTTGAAACGTCTACCTTCTATGACTCTAGAATTAAAAAAAAACCAGTCTGATCAAACAAACCAGTTTAACCAAGCGAGAATGAGAAAAATGCCATGCTTATTAAAACATTTGTGTTCAGCTGAAATGAACAGTTATCGCAGTTTGCTATAACTCACGACATAGCGCAACTTGTTAGGATTATCATCACTACACACTGGACGAATCATTAGGTGCTCGGGAAAGTCCGAAGAGAATGAATCATGACCCACATGCACGCACTCCGTAGCGCGGTCTGGGATCCACGGTGTGGGTAGGTTTCTGCTGACAATTTTGCCCGCACAGCGACCGTATTTATGACCTACTATTTTCGATTTTTTTTGCCAAGGATTTTCCAACGTGCTCTGTCTATTATCGTTATTCGAAAGGGCTAGACATCGGATCTCACTACCCAAGAGATCAACGACGTTAACGTGTAACGTCATAAAGAAACCACGGATAAATTTTTCCTAATCTGCAAAAATCTGATGAGCTTTGAACCTGGGTCCTTCCTACCCTGAGGTCGAACGACCTACAGGTAACAGTGGTCGAGGATGAGGAGTGAGAATCGGTTGAACACAAACAACAAACATCCCGATACTGAAGTCATCAAGTACGGGGCCTGCTGGCGCAGGTGTTCATGTCTCTCCACAACTTTCGATCTCGACAGTTATTTATCATTTCTGTTGTTGACCTTCTGCCAAGCCATTCTCTTAAACTGTCTGGTTTTTTTCTCTTTGCTTCTCTCTATCTCTTTGGCCCTCAATTTTCCCAGTTGTTACAATATATTCCAGTTGTTCTCTTCTCATTAAATGGCAAAAAAATTATGATTGTTTCTTCCTAATATTGGAAATTAGCTCTCTTTTTGCTTTGGCCTCTTTCATGATGTTTTCATTACTATTCTTAGCTGTCCATGGTATTCTCAACATTCTTCTATGAACCACATTTCTACAGCCTCCGGTGATTTTCTTGTCTGTTGTCCTATTGTCCATGATTCACATCCATATGTTAAGACTGGCTCTACATAACATTAAGAACTCTTTTTATTGTTTCTATTGTCAAAAACGGATTGCATAGTATCTTCCTCATTTTTGGAAAGATGCTTTTGCCTGAGCCATTCTGCATTTCACCTTTGTTGTACATCTTCCGTCTGAGGTTAACAACGTTCCCAAATATTTAAATTCATTTACTTGTTTTAATATTGTTCCACTTGTCTTTATTTTGCACTGAGGTGATACTAGGTATTGAAGTACTTCCTTCAAAATGCACACTAAAAACTGGATTGATCACTGATTGAAAAAAATAAATAAATAATAAAAACCTAAGCGTAATTGGGGCAAAGCCGTGTATGCTCAGTCCTTCCATTGGATGATGCGAAATGTGCATGTTTATAATTCCTGCAGCCCGAAGGTTATACAAACGCCTGATTTGTCCTGCCAGTTGCTTTATCCTGTTTGTACCTAGCCTGGCTTGCATTCTGGTTGTCTTATAAATGCATCCATCAGTCACTGTGTAAAATCACGCAAAAAATGGTAATGGAAGGCATAAATTAAAAAAAAAAAATATTCACTGTCCACGCGGCGACACTCGTTCGCCCGCACATGGGCACAAGCCCAAAGTAGTCTTTCAATTTAATTTGTACGTGTTAATTGCGGTCTAATATAACCTCATCATGTGCCATACCGGTTGACGTAAACGATAATATCCTTTCACAATTTTCTATCCACAGTGCATCGTATAAATTATGTTGCTTACTGTTTCCCATGCAATGACACAAAGCTATCTATAGTATCTTCTCTTTTTGTTGTACGCGATCTCTTTTCCCTGTATTTTGCCAGTTGTAACAAAATATTAAAACTTCCCTCTTCTCATGATGTCCCCGAAAAATGTTGATTTTTTTCTTTCTGATGTTTTTATGAGCTTCCTTTTATGTTCTGGCCTCTTTGATCATGTCCTCATTTATATTTTTTAAGCTGTCTAGTGAATTTTCAACCTTCTTCTAAGAAATCTAATCTCAGTGGCCTTTAATTGTCTTTTCATTTGTTTATCTACTGTCCATGATTCGCTTCCATGGGTCAGAATTTGCTCTATATAGCACCGCTGAACTCTCTTTCTCACTTCTATTGACACAGACTTGTTGCATAAGGCATTCATAAGAAACATGTACTTGTCCTTTACTACTTAAAACATGTACTTGTCCTCTACTACTTAAACATGTACTAGTCCTGTACTACTTAAAGCATGTATTAGTTCTGTATCACTTAAAACATGTACTACTTAAAACATGTACTATTTTGTATAGTCCAGCCTCTCTGTAGTTAGGATGTGAGTTCGGTCCATTGCTCGCTCATTCTCCACAACAGCCTTGCCTCCAATGTTTGCTATATTTTATGATGTGATGATGTCCCAGCATGTCGAACATGGCTGACCACCGTCAAAGAGATTGGAGCCTCATCACGTACTAGTCCAGAGGAAGCCATGGAGAGTCGGAGAAATTCGAACTTATGTCGGAGGAAAGATCTTAAAATAAGTGCTTGGAATGTTATGACTCTATATCAACAAGGGAAATTGGAAAATCTGATTCAAGAAGCAGAACGAATAAATATAGATATTTAGGCATATCAGAGAATAGATGGAAAGAATGTGGGTACATTGAAGACGAAAAATATACATTTATATACTCAGGAAACACAACAGAACATCAAAGGGGGTAGGAATACTGATAAAAAGAGAGCTTCAAAAATATATAAGTACCCACTGGACATACAGTGATAGGATTATACTACTCAAGTTGAAAGCAAAACCATTCGACATAGCAATAATACAGACACATGCACCCACTCAAGACTACACAGATGAACAAATAGAGGCATACTATGAAGACCTAAATAAAGTTATGAAGCAAGTGAAATCTTCAGACATCTTGATTGTAATGGGTGACATGAACGCTAAAGTAGGAAAAGGTAGATATAAGACCATTTTAGGAAATCATGGTTTAGGAAAAAGAAATGACAGAGGAGAAAGATTAATACAATTCTGTGAAGAAAACAGGCTGATAATATGTAACACCTACTTTGAGCAAGGAGAAAAGGAAACTATACACACGGAAAAGCCCTGGAGATAGGAAGAGGAATCAAATAGATTACATATTGATAAAAGAAAGGTTCCGTAACAGCGTAAAGAAAGCTAAAACCTACCCAGGAGCAGATATTAATTCTGATCACAATCATGTAATGATTAAAATGAAAATCAAACTAAAGAGAAACAAGCAAAAAATCTAATTCATCAACAAATCCACTCGATATAACAGCTTTAAATCAAAAAGATATTAAAGATACCTATACAATACAAGTAAAGAACACATACCAGAAGCTCCTAGAGGAAGAATTGAACAATACAGAAGAGAAAAATCCTGATGAAAAAGTAACAACCAAATGGCAATGCATAAAGAAAAGCATACAAAAAGCCTGCGACACCTTACCCAAAAGAGAAAAGAACAAAAAACAAAAATGGATAACTAACACCATCTTAGAAAAAATGGAAGAAGGGAGACAAGCGAAGAACACTGCCCAATACAATAAAATAGATAATGAGATACGCAAAATGTGCAAAAAGGCAAAAGAAGACTGGCTCAGCCAAAAATGTATAGAAATAGAAACTATGGGAAGCAAACAAGACCTAAGAGGAATGCACACAGAAATAAAGAGAATGACTAATACAAATAAAAAAAGCCACAGAAGGTGGATGCATTGCAGACAAAAAAGGAAAAATGCTAACAGACAATAAGGATATCATAGATAGATGGCAGGAATATATAACAGAACTATTTCATGAACAAAGGGACAAGAAACCAGTTATAAAATGTACATCAGGCTATAAAATCTTAAAATCTGAGGTGGAAAAAGCTATAAAAACAATGAAAATGGGAAAAAGCAGCAGGACCTGAAAGCATACAGATAGAGATGATACAGGCACTTGAAGATTTTGGCATTGAAGTGATTACAGACATATGCAACGACATATACCACACAGGATACATACCAAATGAACTAAAAACATCAACTTTCATTGCATTGCCTAAAAAGAATGATGCAGTTGAATGCAGTGGCTTTAGAACAATAAGCCTAATGAGCCATGTTACAAAAATGTTGCTAAAAGTTATACAAGGAAGGATTCAGAATAAAATCAATACTGAATTAGATGAGCAGCAATTTGGATTTAGGAAAAATAGCGGGACAAAAGAAGCCATATTCTGCATGAGAACATTAGCACACGATGATGATGATGATGATACTGAACTAGATGAGCAACAATTTGGATTCAGGAAAAACAGTGGCACAAAAGAAGCCATATTTAGCATGAGAACATTGATTGAAAAGTACATAGAAGTAAACAAACCAATATATGCCTGCTTCATAGACTACACCAAAGCTTTTGATAGAGTACATCACAAACAACTTATAGAATGCATAAAAGAGATACATCTAGATGACATGGATATACGACTAATATGCAATCTATACTGGGAGCAAACAGCAATAATAAAATATAACAAAGAGTTCTCTACACCCATTGATATAAAAAGAGGAGTAAGACAAGGATGCATCCTATCACCAAGCTTGTTCAATCTATACACTGAGCAAATGTTTAAAAACATCATAGAGATGCCAGGCCTACACATTAATGGAAAGATAATCAATAACCTAAGATATGCTGACGATACTGTACTACTAGCAGAAAATCCTAAAGACCTACAACAATTACTTAATGAAATAAACACGACAAGCAAAAAATATGGACTAGATATGAATATCAAAAGACTAAAACTATGATCATAAACAAAGAAAATACTCAAAACCCACAAGTGGATATCAAAATTGAAGGAATAGACATTGAGACAGTTCAGAACTATAACTACCTTGGACATACTATAACCAGTGATGGAAAATGTACAACTGAAATAAACAAAAGAATAGGAATGGCAAAAAGTAATGTTAATGTCATGAAGGACATACTAACATCAAAACAAATAACACCAGAGCTAAAACTACGAATAGCAAATGTTACATCTTCTCAATATTCCTATATGGTTCAGAAACATGGACATTAGACAAGAAAACAGAACAGAGAATTGAAGCCTTTGAAATGTGGATATATAGAAGAATAGGTAGAATTGGATGGAAGGAAAGAAAACAAACGATGAAGTCTTAAAACAACTAAAAATGAAAAGAGAACTTCTCAACACAATTAGAACAAGACAAATGCGATTCTTGGACCATGTTAAAAGACACAATAGCCTACTGAAAGTAATCCTGGAGGGGAAAATACAAGGTAAAAGAGGCAGAGGCAGACCAAGATTAACATGGACGAGTAACATCAAAAGATGGACAAATCAATCGATGACAACCTGCACCATCAAAGCAAGAAATAGAGCAGAATGGCGTTCCATGGTAGCCAACCTTCGTTGCGGAGACGGCTCTCAATGATGATGATGGATGTCCCAGCCATTAAAAAAAACCCGTGATTATTTGGCTTGAATTAAAACATGCCTTCGTTTTCTCTGCAGGAATACACGGTCCCAGTAACAGGCAACTATAGACTGCCAACTATGCATCTACTTAGGTCTGTGGGCTGAGGTGACATTTCCGAAAAACCTCCAACCGGCATACAGGAACGGTTTTGGGTAGAGTGACGTCAGCTGACTGTAGTTCCAATAGCCGAGAACGTCACGCTAGTTGGGGGATTTTCCGGTTTAATTTTCTGCCCGCGGGTAGTTGATTATAATCTGTAGGTGACGGTGGTCTCTCTTTAACATTGGGCTAAATAGTTTTGGGATCTTAGATTCATTGATTTCAGATTCCATCCAACACCTGCTCAGAGGTGCTCAATATATGATGAACAGAAAAAAAACTCTTGTGACTATCATCGGTGCCATATCTGGAATACTTGTATGGAGATGTCATAGCATTGAGCTGACCCATACTTTCTTTGAACTTATCAACAATGACATCTAAAGGTATGCGTCGACAACACATGTGTTTGTTATTGATACGATAGTTGGTTTGATCATTTGTGTCTGTCCAGGAAATTAAATTCAACCCACGTCTTTATTACACGTTCAACGTTCATTTGAAGAAGTTATTTGTTAAAATAAAAAAAAAAACATTTGTGGTTACAAATTGAATATTGCATTCCCCGACACTCTTATATTTGCCAATCCTTTTATTACGAGCATAAACCACTAAAATACTAGGCATACATAAATATTTACTTTAACTAGAAATGTTACGTTTTGTGTGTGATATCATAAATTGAAACCGCTTCCATACAACATATCATTTTTTTTAACGAGAAGGGTGTACTTCACTCAAACCATTTTGACTCATAAAAGCTAAAAAATTCATAATATTTTTCTTTCTTCTACCATTCAGCTCCCTGTGGAGAATAGGTTTTCAACAAACAGTTTCCAAGCCGTTCTGTTTCTTGCCATTCTTTAAGATCGTTCCATGTCTTCCCAGCATCTTCATCTCTGCTTCTTTCTTCTAGAGGAATTCCATAGTCTTCCTCTTTGTCTTTTCCCCTGGGGATTCCAAAAAAGGGCCTGTTGTTTAATACTCTCAGTTGACTTCTACAGTGTGTGTCCTATCCAGCGCTATCGTTTTCGCTGTATCTCTTTATCCACTGGTATTTGACTGGTACATTTCCATAATTCTATGTTAGTGATTTTGTCCTGGCATTTCCATCCTTTATTCTGCGTAAGCATCCATTAATGAAAGTCTGAAAAAATGCATAATATTTGAACTATAATGCCACTTTGAGATGAGAACAGAGCTGAGAGGAACAATGTCACTAGACGCCCTAAGTATTTTAATTCCTCCACATTCTTTAATTATCTGCTGGATTGATAATGTATGAATTCGTGGAGGGAGAGAGTGAGTGGCCTGTTAGTATCAGGGATAAGAAGTTATCTGACACTCAAAACTGACTGTGAGTCAGTACTGATGAACCAGAACTATCCAAATTCGACTCTACCTCTATGTGATGCCCCTAATAACAGGTAAGCCAGTTTAGTCAAGTGAGTAAGGGTTGAGAGGAAAGGCACTAGTTAAACAAAAACAAAATGGCATGCTAAAGTCTTATGTGTTAGCTGAAAGATGCAAACTTGATAGAGTGCTGTAAACACAATGTTATCTACGTTCACTTAGTGTATATTTTTTTATAGTGGACGTAATGATTGGTATTCATTGATGGTCGTCGATGAAATCAAGAAAGAGAAAAATTGATTTTGCGTGGTATCTTCATTTGATAAACTCTGATTATATACAAATCCTTTAATAACCCTTATTTTATACAAAAAAGTATATATATATATATATATATATATATATATATATATATATCATATATGTCATAGCATTATATATTATATATATATAATTAGTTATGTCCTACATGTGATTCATAGGTTGGGTTTACTTGGCATTTTGGAATTATCTTCTTCATTGTTGATTTGAAGAAGAAAAAACTTAATTTAACAAAAATCATAAGAAAAACTTTACCAAAATGCACAAAAATAAGGATTGCGTGGAATTAGAGAACTTGAAAAAAAAATGGTAAAGTCCTTCTTTAGCGTCTAGTTATTTCCGCCAAACGAGTGAACTCCTCTGACTGGGCTCACGTATTTGAATGTATCAACTGCCTCTAGTTTTTGTTCATTTCATTTTATTTTTCAACAAGATTTGGTGTTAGGTTTAGTTTTAGGGCATTCCTAACCCTAAACCTTGAGGTCTTCTAATTAAAGATTAGAGGACAACTGATAAAGTGCAAGGGGTCGCTACTCCGAACAGAAATGACGTAACAACGCTAAACTAGGACTTTACCAAAATAATATATATTATTCTAATCTTGCGCGAAATCAACCAATATATGCTGCTTCATAGACTACACCAAAGCTTTTGATAGAGTACACCACAAACAACTTATAGAATGCCTAAGAGATACATCTAGATGACATGGATATACGACTAAATATGCAATCTATACTGGGAGCAAACAGCAATAATAAAATATAACAAAGAGTTCTCTACACCCATTGATATAAAAAAGGAGTAAGACAGGATGCATCCTATCACCAAGCTTGTTCAATCTATACACTGAGCAAATGTTTAAAACATCATAGAGATGCCAGGCCTACAAATTAATGGAATATAATCAATAACCTAAGATATGCTGACGATACTGTACTACTAGCAGAAAATCCTAAAGACCTACAACAATTACTTAATGAAATAAACACGACAAGCAAAAAATATGGACTAGATATGAATATCAAAAAGACTAAAACTATGATCATAAACAAAGAAAATACTCAAACCCACAAGTGGATATCAAAATTGAAGGAATAGACCTGAGACAGTTCAGAACTATAGCTACCTTGGACATACTATAACCAGTGATGGAAAATGTACAACTGAAATAAACAAAAGAATAGGAATGGCAAAAAGTAATTTTTAATGTCATGAAGGACATACTAACATCAAAACAAATAACACCAGAGCTAACTAAGATAGCAAAAATGTTACATCTTCTCAATATTCCTATATGGTGCTGAAACATGGACATTAGACAAGAAAACAGAACAGAGAATTGAAGCCTTTGAAATGTGGATATATAGAAGAATAGGTAGAATTGGATGAAGGAAAAGAAAACAAATGACAAAGTCTTAAACAACTAAAAATGAAAAGAGAACTTCTGAACACAATTAGAACAAGACAAATGCGATTCTTAGGCCATGTTAAAAGACACAACAGCCTACTGAAAGTGATCCTGGAGGGGAAAATACAAGGTAAAAGAGGCAGAGGCAGACCAAGATTAACATGGACGAGTACATCAAAAGATGGACAAATCAACCGATGACAACCTGCACCATCAAAGCAAGAGATAGAGCAAAATGGCGCTCCATGGTGGTAGCCACCTTCGTTGCGGAGACGGCACTCAATGATGATGATCATGATGCGCGAAATCTGTGCCAAATATTTTTGACCAAAACTTGCGCAAATGGCCAGAAATCAATACCGACACGTCAATGTGGCAACTTCGAGTTCTTTCTGCAGCAAATGCAAAGTAGAAAAACAATTAATTTTTAAAAATAAAACAATTTAAACACATAATTAAATAACATAATACAAGTAAATAGCTATCTATGTTCATTCTGAGTAAACTTGAGTGTACAATATTATTTTTAACACAATAAATAATTTCATCCAATGACGTGTTAATAAAATGTTTACGATCGCGGCCCGTAGTTGACGTCATCACTATCTGCGTGATGATTTTCACAGTAGAAGACCATTACAATGTCAGAGTCTGCTGGATTGTGTATTTTGTTGTGATGTTGAAATAATCTAACGGCTATAAGACGGAGCTCCGTCAGGTATGTTCATAATAATTTCAATTCTTCCTTATCGATTGTTCAATTCAACTTATTGTATATAGGAATAATTTGATTCTGTTCATGTCGACTCGGTGCGGTGACTGAGTCCCTGCGAGTAGCCTGGTCGTTGAAAAGTAGCTTCGATTCCATCTTATTTTGAATAACGTATAACGAGTGTAAAATGAGACATTTTTTTAAAGTGTTTTGTTAGAGTTTATATATACTCTTTTAATAGTTTTACACTTGAAATACAATTTATGTAGCCACACATAAAAAAAAGTTTAAAAGAATTTAGATGTGTACCAGCTGATTGTTAGTTTAGCCTTTGTTGGCCCATTTGGGAAAATTTCAAGTTGTAGACGCCACAGACGGGGAAAAAAGTTTCCCCGAAAAAATATCCGCACTAACTAAAGAACTGTTTATATTTATAATCTCTCCTGTGATTAGGTAGTGATAACTATCGCTTAGTGAGAGACTGAAACTTCAGCAAGCGAGGGTTTTGTGTTATTGATTTTCTTCCAGCACAAGTTCAAAACTGGTGAAGTCTCGCGGCCAACCTTGCAGCAGCAGCCACCTACGCAAGGCGTGATCGACAGGCGATGACTGTGTCGGGCTATAGAGACGGGGAGACCTGGTCCAGACAGGCAGCCAGCCTTTCGCTGTCATGGATACAGCCAAGCTTTAGTCTAGTGTACTTTTCCTTTCACTTTCACTAGCTTGAATTAACTTGAATGGGTATCTATCTGGAAAGACTTAAATGTTTAATAAATCATCATGGGTGGTTAGAACACAAAAGTCTGACAAAGGAAATCCGTTTTACTTAAAGTTAAAGTTACAGGCCAATAGGATTTGTGAGCAAAATATGTAAATATTAGTAGTCTGGCTAGATTTAGTATAGTAGATATGTCACATAGGCTTTAACGTTTAAGAAGTTAACTTATATTAATACAATTTAATTAAGACCAGTAGACTCAGATGAGTTGTGTGCAGCTTCAAGTACAGTACTTCACTCACTACTTGTTACAGATTCAGATATTCTTTTGAAAGTCTTTTCTATCCAACATTACCCTGAATTACTCCCATAGTTGCAAAAACAACTTTCAACAAGCACATATTTTTGTAAACTGGTGTGGTCTTAAAAATACAATGACAGTAGTTGAGTAGTTAGTATTATATGAGTTTCTTTGTTACCAATAAACTAAAACTTTATAGGTAACAAAGAAAGTCATATAACTATTGTCATTGTATTTTTACTTTTATATAAAGTGAAATTGTTTCATTATTACTCACATGGGGCAAGGACTAGGTGCTGTTCCAGTCTGTGTCTATATTCATAATATTGCTATGAACATTAGCATTAGTCATCATCAAGTACGGGCCGACTGGCATAGGTGATCATGTCTGTCTCTCACAACTTTCGATCTTGACAGTTCATTATCATTTCTGTTGTTGACCTTCTGCCAAGTCATTCTCTTAAGCTGTCTGGTATTTTCTCTGCTTCCCTCTATCTCTTCATCCCTCAATTTTTCCAGTTGTTACAATATATTCCAGTTCTATTCTCATACGGCCAAAAAATTTATGATTGTTTCTTCCTAATATTGGAAATTAGCTCTCTTTGCTTTGACCTCTTTCAGAACATTTTCATTACTTTTCTTATCTGTTAGGCATTAGTATCTACTGCTGAAAATGTGTTCTTTTACTTTTTAATGAAAATTAGTTGGACATTATTACACCCCACTACTGGCTCCTAGCTACCAGCTTTACTGCAGCATTGCATTTATTTGCCCTCCCCCGACATTCATTACTGCAGATTTTATTGTTGTCGTAACATTTAGTTATGCCCTAAAATTGTTTCCTAACTGTGAACTGAGTTATATTTTACATTTCTGAAATGCTTAGAATTTTAGGCTGCATTTAAGTGTTATATAGTATATTATAGCTTAGTTTCTCTTAATTATCAACTGTCTCTCACACACATTTTGGGCTTATCCCAGATCTTGCCTTATCAGTGTTGTCATACTAAGATTAATTGGTACTATGAATTTAATTGTCTGAATTAGTTCCAGTTCCATATTTAGACTTTATTTTGATCACTTAGTTTGATGATTGTGAGGAAAGATTTCTGTCTCTCTTGTTTTCTGAATTTCACGTGTTTGGTTTTCTTTTGAGGAGTTGACATTAACAGTCATAATTTTCTAAATACAGTTAATTGTGTTTTTATACTATATTGAGAGCCATAGTTGAGCAGTAATTAGTAAACTGGACTGCTAGGGCAAGGGGTTGAGTTCAGTCCCATTCAACAGCTTATAGGTTACACAGGCTTCAATAAGTACCTGATTTTTTTTTTTAAACGAAAGACCATACTGGCATAATGCTGACTATATTGCCCAAAAATGTATCAATGGTCATAAAAATATGGGCCACCATATTCTGCAAATGCAACAGGATATGATGTTCTTTCTTGCTTTTTTTTAAGCTGCATCCTGCCTGTTGTTACACTTTTGCTACCAAATAACCACTATTTTATTTTAAATAGTTCTTAGTTTAATAATGTTCCTGGTCAATGGTGGAAAATACTTTGACCTATTTATATAGATGAACTGTGCCAATGCCTATATCAGTAATGTTTTCAAGCTACATTTTCTAGGCTGTATATTTCATGGTACTAAATTTTGTTCCTTGTTTTCTTTCCATTTAATAATTGTCATATCCCTGTGAGTGGAATTCATCAACATATCATAAGTTGTTACTACATATTACACATTCATCCTATATTTAAATTATCTATTTTATATCCTACTAGATTATATATTACTTGTTTCTACTTTATTTAGATATTCATACTATATTTAAATTATGTATTATATATCATACTGTCATCGTCATCATCAAGTGCCACACCTGCTGTCGTAGGTGATCATGTCTCTCCACAGCTTTCGATTTCAACAGCTATTTATCATTTCTGTTGTTGACCTTCAGCCAAACCATTCTCTTAAGCTGTCTAGTATCTTTTTTCTTTGCTTCCCTCTATCTCTTCCCCATAGTTGTCACAATTTATCCAGCTGTTCTCTTCTCATTACATGGCCAGAAAAAGGATGATTGTTTCTTCCTAATATTGGAAATTAGTTCTCTTTTTGCTTTAGCCTCTTTCAGAATATTTTCATTTCTCTTTTTAGCTGTCCATGGTATTCTCAATATTCTTCCGTAGAACCACATTTCTACAGCCTCCAGTGATTTTCTTGTCTGTTGTCCTCATTTGTCACATATATTCACATCCATATGTTAACTGGTTCTACATAACATTTAAGAACTCTTTTTCTTGTTTCTATTGTCAAAAATGGATTGCACAGTATCTTCCTCATTTTTTAAATTGTTGTTTTTGCCTGAGCCATTCTGCATCTCACATCTGTTGTACATCTACCATCTGAGGTTAACATTATTCACAGAAGACTGTATCTTCAGCATACCTTAGATTATTTATATTATGACCTTCAATTGTTTTTCCAGGCATGCCCCTTATGGATCTTAAATAATCTCACGATACAAATTAAATAAATCTTGTGACAGCACACAATCTTACCTAACACCCTGTTTTATTTGCTGAAACACACTCAATTGATTTCCAGTTCTTATGGCTGCTGTTTGTTGCCAGTACATGTTCTTTATTATTCTTAAATCTTTGCTGTCTACGTTTATGCATTCTAAAATTGTAATCATTTCTTGGTGCTTTACTTTGTCAAATGCTTTGGTATAATCTATGAAACATAGGTATAGATCTGTTTTCACCTTACATAGGGCTCTTTCTACTAAAGATCTTATGATGTATATGTCAATTGTTCGTACCTTTACCTCCAACAAAACCATACTGTTCATCACTAATTATCATACTATGTCTAAGTGATTTATTACTTATTTCTACTGTCTAAGTTATTTGCTATACCCATTTGAAAATTATTGAAAAGAAGGTAAATTCCGTCACTGGGAGTTCAGTTAGTGTTCCAAATTTTTAATTGCTGATAACTGTTATAGAGAGTTTGGGATAGTAATCTTATATACTCAAGCTGTCATCCCTTTTATCTGCAGTGTCTCAGGAATTAACATATTCCTGATGATTATTTGCCATCACACACTAACGAAAGCACTTCATCTCAGATGCACAAACTCTGTAGCACCGGTAAAGATCATGACCCAACCTCTTGACCCCTGGTAGCAACACGCAGATCTGCTCTTAGTTTGATATTCTTCTTCTTCTTCTGCGATCATGGCTCATTCAGACTAATATTCCGGACTCTCTTATGAAGACTGCTGTCTGTTTTGGAGATTTGGTTGCCCTGTAGAATTTCTTTTCCATGGAGATGTGCCTGGGTCACAATGACCTCCTTAGGTCCTTTGTACTGGGGTGCAATCCTATAGAACATGTTTTTTTGTCATGTCATCCAGGATACAGTGGCATTGACTGGTAGTTCCTATTTTGAGTTTAGTGACCATGTGCTTTTTCATTCTTTTATGGTCAGTACATAGGTGAAGTATGATGACTTGATCCCTTCTTAATAGTTAGAGGTATCCGTAGCTCTCGTTATACTTTGGGTGTTCTTGTATCCTTTTTTCAAGATACTGGCCTTTGATGATGGATTTAGCTTCATCGTAGCTGATCAGATAGTTCTCTTGTGGTAATCTCCCTCCTTCCTTAGCTAGTTTGTCTGCTCATTTATTTCCTTGTATATAACTGTGTGATGGTATCCACTGGATGACAACTGTCTGGAAGTTATTGCGCAATTGGTTTAGGATTGTTTTTAGGTCATCTAGCTCACTGTTCCATGGAGTTTTCAGAACTGTTAGGATTGACAGTGCATTGGTCAGTATCACCAATTTCTTGTGCATGTTATTTTTGTGTTGAATAGCCAGTTTTGCAGCATCATTGAGGGCTTCAGTCTCTGCTTTATAGTTGTTTGAGAATTTCACAGTAGCTATTGACATAGTAATCTTTTTCTGTTATTTGGCCTCAAGAACACACCTCCTCCTCCATTTCTGGTTGTGTTTGTAGCAGAGCAATCCGTGTGTATGTGAGACCAGGAGTCCCTGTGGGCAGTTGTCGTCTATGGGTTTTTCTGCTATGTGCTTTCTCTCTGTGTCTGTTTAAGTGCCTTTTTTTTATGTCTTCCTTAAGTTCTGTTATTTTATATTTCTTATGGGGAGTCATACTGGATGGGTGTATAGGTTTTGGCATTGTTCAGGATGGTACTGGACGCTAGTTATCAATATTGTGAAGATTGCTATGAAGTTTGCTCCTCTTTAGTCTTTCTTTTCCGAAGCCGGTTATTCTTTAGTGCATGAGGTGGTTAGATAGCCTTTTGTATTTCTCTGCTTCTTGCATTACTTTAGTCCATCTATCTTCAGAGTCTGTAGGCCTGTTACTGTTTCTAGAGTTTCTATAGGTGTGGATTTCATAGCACCAGTGATGATACAAGCAGCTTTATTTTAATGTTGTGGGACACTTTGTTCAATTTTGGTTTTCTACTTAGTTGTCCATGTACTTGTACTATGGTCATTCTGTCTTGAAGGTCTTGAAATATCCACTTAAATAAACTGCCTTGGATACCAAGTGTGATAAGCTTGTTCTTTAATCCATCTTTCAAACCTTATCAAAAGCCTTCTCTATGTCAACCCACAGTGTCAATTTGTGTTTCCTTTCTTGTAGGTCATCCTCAATTTCCTGTGTTATGTAGGTAAACAGATCTTCAGTTGATCTGTGCTGGCAGACATCATTTTGTTGTGCCATAATTAGTTGTTTTGTTTCCAGATGCCATATGGTCTTCTGTTGACCAACCTTTCCATGAGTTTGCTCAGGCAGATCAGTAGGTTAATTGGTCTGTAGCTGCTTGTTGTGTTATCTCTTCTCTCTCCCCCCCCCCCCCCCCCCCCCCCCCCCCCCTCCCCATGTCTTATATAAAAGGATTAACTAAAATATTTATGAAAATTGAAAATAAACTAAAAGTTGCTCTAGATATTAACTTGTAAAAATATTTAATACTCTGTAATCAATCTGTTCATAAGCTTAAAATATTAATTATCTGGTAACTAAAATAGTGAATTGTGTATTTCAGCGTGATGCCACCCATGGCGACATCATTAGCAAAGCGCAAGTGGTCAGATGTATTTGAAGAGAAGGAAGTCTATGACAAGCAATCTATTATGGATCTATGTGCTTCCAAGCTGCGCTATGTAAATCCAGCTAGACCGCCACGACGACGAACAGAGGTTCCACTGCTGCGCAATGTTCTTATTGTCAATACAATGAAGCACCTTTCTGTAGAAATGAAGACAGATAATTCTATGGAGTACAGTACAGAAGATCTTAGTGTCGATCCAGGCCACTTTGAAGGCCTGCCACCTCTTTCAGAACTGCTCACTGACATCATGCTAGACCCTCAGCCCAATGACCAACAAGTCAGTTCATTTGGATGGACTGCTTCTGGTTGCTCTTCCTATTCTAACTTAGTGCCATTGGAGCCTAGTATTAGCTCTTATATGAAACTTCAGATGCAGAGACAGAAGTTAGTGAAGAAGGAAAGGTTGTACATAACCTTCTTCCCCTGCACAAGTGTCATGAACATTGACACATTGAATCAGTCACAAACTTGGCGTAATTCTCACCAAACTTCATCTTCTTGGCGTGTTCCAAGCAATTCAAATCACCATGGGATTCCTCAAATGACTTAGATTGTTTCTTGTCTAGTGCCTCCCTCCAACAGACCTCAAGTGACACATTGGAAGCCTTGGTGTCTGATCTTGCATTCCAGCCATCAATGGGCACTGCCTTCTTTCAGTTCTCTCTTTGAATCCACTCACAAACTCATCTTTTACAGAATTGCTACAAACATCTCCTCATGGAACGTCGCCAGCGTGTACCACATCATCTTCATCTGTCACCTCATTTCCAGCTATGAATAGTGCATCAACAGAGGACTTAGTTGGTAATGTTAACCTGACAGAATCTGAGCTGGAGCTCCTTGCCATGACATTTTCCTCCAAATTACCACTTTCTTTTGAAGATCTTGTCCACACTTTACCCCAGACTTCACTGCTGCAGCAAACATCTCAACCATCACATACATTCTATGTGCCTTCCTCTTTACAGAGCAGTGTTGGTTCAAATTGTGATGCCGCCTCCTCATCCTCATCAGTGTGCCAGCTATTGCCGCAAGGATCAGCCACCTTCCAGTGTAGAAGACAGCGGTCTTGTCCGAGTGCTAGTCAATCTTAATTGGCAGTCATCTTCTACTAAGTCACTGTCAGTTTATTCATGCTTCACAGGGCCTTCCAGGAAGACTGTCACAAGATGCAGTTATAAGAATGTTAAAGTCTTGCCTTCATATAATAAACATACACAATTGTTATAGTTTGTTAATACAAATATTTGTGAATATATTTCTCGGCATGGCCTTAATTTGTGTCAGGATTGAAGCAGTTGGTTGAAACTCTTGGAAATATATGTATGTGACTTACCTGGTACAGGGTAGAAAAAGAGATTCATTGTCTCCTCATACTCACAAGATTGCAGTTACAGATATGTCAATGGTGAGAGAAAAATGATTGCTCTGTCACATTTTCTACAAAACATCTCTTATGATATGGTTATTTGTATTGTGAAATTATTATAGCATAAACTGACTATGTTAGAAAGAAACAAGGGTCTGACACTAAATTATTAGATTCAAAGCACATGGTGAAACTACAACATACTTGTATTATTTTTTATCTAGAATTGTTATTTTGGTTCAATGAATTTTTTATTTCATGTTCATGGTGTCTTATTAGTTGCACACTTTGCTGTGCATCATGTATTTGAAATAATATTATTTACATTTTTTAAAAAGAGGCACATGTCTTTGCTCCTACCCTATATAATGGAATATTTATTGCTGTCCTTTTTATACAATGCTTTTGAAAGGTCTCTGGAGACACCTACAGCTGAAAAAGATCAGACCAACTCTTTATTTAATCTAGCTCAAATAAGTGTAAATCCAAACAACTGAGGTCCTAATGAAGGAGTTTCTGATGATGCAGTACTAGTTGTTCCTGATGAAGTTGTTCTTTGGTCAATAATTGACAACCTGAGTAGATCACATGATTTATTCTCTTTGTAAGTGCCATGAAGGCTGATTCTCTAACAGTGTGAAACCAGACTCATAACTGTAACTCTAAATAATACACCATGTGGAACCTTGTCTCTGTGCTCACAACACCTCTCACTCGATGAAGAGATGAATACCTAAATCAAAAAGTATTTCAACATCCAAAAACTTAAACAGGTCGTATACCAACATAAAATTACACTCATGACTTGTTCCTCAAGCGTACCAGTCTTGTGATCATGCAAACTTGACTCTTTGTCCTTTTTTATGATGAAGAATATGAACAAGTAGGACAAGATAACGCAGGAGTGAACATGTGATGGGGAGAGAAGGCTGTAATACAACAAGTCAGAATGGAGAAAGATTAATAGAATTATGTTTAATAGAAAATTTAGTTATAGGTGGGACATTATTTCCACATAAAAATATCCACAAAACAACATGGATATCTCCTGATGATAGAACATCAAATCAAATTGACCACCTATGTATTAAACAACAATTCAGATCATCATTAATAGATGTAAGAGCATACAGAGGTGCTGATGTTAATAGTGACCACAACCTGTGCATTGGGAAAATAAGATTAAAATTTAGAAACCAACAGAAGAGGTCAATTACACATAAAATTGATAGTCATAAACTGAAAGATGAAGCAATAAAGGAAAAGTTTAACATAGAGCTAAGTAATTGTTATTCAGCACTTGGTGAAATAGACTTAGATATCAATGAAATGTGGGACTCACAGAGCAAAATACTAATGACAGCAGCAGAAGCAAGTGCTGGACTGAAGAAAATGGAAAAACGAGCTTGGATCTCAGACACCACAGGAAATACATCAAAGAAAGAAGAGAAGCGAAGAGAGCCATGACTAATGTAAAGACAGATCTTGGAAAGGTTCTGGCAAAAGCAACATACAAAGAATTAGACAACAAAGTGAAAAGTTCGGCAAGAAGAGATACAAGAGCTTATATAGACAACTTGGCAGAGAAAGCAGAGACAGCTGCAATTACAGGAGACAGCAGAACTCTTTATACTGTACAAAAGATGCTGACAAACACCTATACATCCAGTGGAACACCAATTCTAGACAAATCTGGATTAATGCTAACAACAAGCGCAGACATAAAAGCCCGTTGGCGGAACACTTTCAAAGAAATTCTTAACCGTCCACTACCTCACAGTTTAATAGATTTTGAAGCTGAAACACCAGCAGCAGAATTAGATGTAAATTTAGATGACTTCACCTTGAGTGAAATAGAAACCCCTTAAGCTAATGACCAATAACAAGGCTGCTGGAGAGGATAAGTTAACAGCTGAGATCCTCAAGGCAATTGATAGCCATAATTTAATACATCTCCAAAAAATGTTCAACATCATTTGGAAAACAGAGAAGACGCCTCATAAATGGAAAAAAGGAATCATTGTTAAGATCCCAAAAAAGGGCAATCTTAGAGATTGTAACAATTGGAGAGGCGTGACACTTTTGTCAGTTGCCTCAAAATTATTCTGTAAAATCATCCTAAATAGAATAAAGGATTCAATAGATACAGTAATGCGTGAAGAACAGGCTGGGTTTAGAAAAGGGAGAAGCTGTCTTGACCACATTTTCACTCTACGACTTATATTGGAGGAACACATTGAAAAGCAAAAACCTTTGTACTTAACTTCATCGACTTCAAAAAAGCATTTGATAGTATTCATAGAGATTCTTTGTGGAAAATTCTGAAGCAATATGGCTTACCATCAAAAATCATAAATATTATCAAAGACATGTATGATGGTTACACATGTGCAGTTCGAACAGAGGAAGGACTGAGCGAATGTTTCCCAATAGAAACTGGGGTTAAACAAGGATGTATTTTATCGCCCTTGTTATTTGGAATTGTTATGGACTTCATATGAGAAATGCTGCACTGGTAATAAAGGCATCGAATGGATACAAGGAGACCATTTGGAGGACCTCGACTTTGCTGATGACATAGTTCTCATCAGCAATCAGATAAAAACGATGCAGGAAAACACAAATGAACTATCATCAATAGCCAGCAAAATTGGGCTTGAGGTCAATCATGAAAAGACTAAAGTCATGAAAAGTTTAATTCCAACAAGTGACAAAATATACATGGAAAAAAACAGTAGAAGAGATCGATCACTTCATCTATCTTGGAAGTCACATTGATCGAGAAGGGGATACGAGCAAAGAAATTAGAATCAGACTGGCTAAAGCAGCAATGTCTTTCAGAAGCCTTGAAAAGTTGTGGAAATCAAAACTCATTAGCACAAACACAAAACTTAGGCTATTCAAATCAAATGTACTATCAACCCTTACGTATGCGTGTGAAAGCTGGAAAACAACAAGAGATATAGAAACAAAGTTGAACGCATTCGAAAATAAATGTCTAAGGAAAATACTTGGTATAGAATGGAACGAATTCAAAACAAACGAGGAAATTAGAGAAATCGCCAATCAACCACTAATATCTTCAGTAATAAAGAAAAGACGATGGTCATACGTTGGACATGTGATGAGAAGAGATAATAATCGAATAGCAAAGCAAGCCCTCATATGGGAAACAACAGGTAAAAGAAAAAGAGGAAGACCCAGGGAGACACTGAGAAGAACATTGATGAGAGAGGCAAGAGCAGCAGGAATCGGCTCCCTCAATGAGATAGAACTGCTTGCACAGAACAGAGACAGATGGCGAGATTTGATAAAATATCTTTAAAAGAAAACTGCTAGAACAAAAATTCATATAGGAGAAGGTGTATCTTGGTCTACGCCCTATGGGCCGGTTACGGCTCGAAAGGTCAATAGATAGATAGATAGAGAATATGAACATCATCATGACACTTAATGAAGTATGGTCTCTACTTCTATATGCGTGTGTTTACTGATTTTTCCCCCCAAAACCTGCGCTGTGGCTGACACACTGTCTTCGGCAGTCTGGACCTTAGACACTCAGGATAAATTTTGTATAGTACACTTCTCTATGGATCAGAAACTTGGACTACTATGCAAGAGAAAAGGTTTAACAGCTTACATGTGCTTCGCCTTCATAAGATAGTGAACATCAAAGAACAAGACAAAATAACCAACTCAGATGTTTTGCAACAAGCTAAACTTCCATCCATCATGACAACACTTAGAAGTCAGAGACTAAGGTGGTTTGATCATGTGAGAAGAATAGACAATAATCCTATTCCAAACATTTATTGTGTGGTGAACTTAGCAACAGGGGGGATTAGACTAATTCTGACTGCAAAAATAAGCAATGGCACAACAGCACTCAATGAAGAGACGATAGAAAGGAGATGATAATAGACACAGCCAATGCACCATGTTCGTTTTGCAGTCTTATATCTATCGATCCAGTATTGGCATATTCAGCCACAAGAGAAACTCCTCAGTAAAACAGCATCCAACATATGACACTAATATATTACCAAACTACTGACAATTATAATTGCTTGCTATCATTCGTGTGTCAAGACACCAAAGACCTTGTATACATACATACACATATCTATTTTATATAGTTATTAACAAATCAAAAGTGTTTTCAATCGTAGCAGCAAAGGCATAAGACTGTGATGTCACATTAGCCAGTTCAGCTGTCTGTGTTTTGTTTTAAACTTTCTCACTTCACTGTGTATAATAAACCTGGATTATTAATTATTTTTTAAAGCCTTATTTTATATAGTGATTTGACTAAATCAAAAATTAATTTAGAAAAGAAAACCTTCAACAATAATTAGTAACAGTGAAATAATTCTCTCTCTCTCTCTATATATATATATATATATATATATATATATATATACACACACATACCAAAATCAGTTGCCTAAACTGTGTCAAAGACATGATGTCATTTGTTGAACTGTAATAATCTATTATTACCTATACTGGAGTAGATGTGTGTTTTACAGTAACTAATTCCATAAATATTTATTTTAGAAAAAGTTTTTTTTTTAAATATAAATGTTCTGATTTCAGTAAAAAATCATTCTGGCTGGAATTTAATAATGAGACACTATTAAAGATCTATAATGTTGGTACAGAGAAGTGGTTGAAAAGTCAATTGAAGATATTTTTTTTTTCAATAAATGTAGAAATTTTACTTGACCCAAAAACACTCTGTGAAAATATAAATAATGAGAAATATTAAATAAACCCTGCAAGTGTTTCCTGTTGCTTTTATGTATAATGAAATTGAAAAAAAAAAGTGCTTTTGAGTAGGGTTACAAGATTAAAAAGAATCTGGACATTTTATTTGAAGAAAAAAAAATATCTCTGATGTTTATTTTCAATACTTTATATAATAGGTTGAATGCAGAACTAGAGCAGGATGTGTATAACAAAATCTTTATGTCTGATAAGTCTGTATTTGAGCATAGTATCTTACATATTTAGTCCATGTTGATTAACTTCATATGAGCAAAGTAGATACAGTGAGCTGTATATGAGTGGCAAGGCATATTTGTTTATAAAGCTTATTACACTGTATATACTTGAAATAATGGTTGCTAAAGTGAAAATGTTTTAATATTAATGAATATATTTGCAGTAAGATTTGCTTATGTTTATACATGGTGTATCCATAATGGAGAAATACAAAAAAAATTTCTTTCATTCAGTTTTTTTTTTTTAAAGTGCTGGGCATCAACTTAGCATAGAGCATAGCAGAGTTCTTAGAATCTAATGTAATTAAACTTAATCATCATAATCATTATTGAGTTCCGTCTCCACATCAAAGGTTGGCAACCATGAAGCACCATTCCACTCTGTCTCTTGCTTTGATGGTGCAGGTTGTCATAGGCTGATTTGTCCATCTTTCGATGTTACTCGTCCATGTTATTCTTCATAACTCTGTTACCTTGTATTTTCCCTTCCTCGATTACTTTTAGTAGGCTGCTATATCTTTTAACATGCCCCAAAAATCTCAGTTGTCATGTTTGAATTGTGTTTAGTAGTTCTCTTTTCATTTTTAGTTGCTTTAAGACTTCATCGTTTGTTTTCTTTTCTTTCCATCCAATTCTTCTATATATCCACATTTCAAAGGCTTAAATTTTCTGTTGTTTTCTTGTCTAATGTCCATGTTTCTGCACTATACTGAAATTTTGAGAAAGAAACATTTTGATATTCTTAGTTTTAGCCCTGATGTTATTTGTTTTGGTGTTAGTATATTTTTCATGGCATTAAAATTTATTTTTTGCCTTTCCTATGTTCCTTAATATAATTATGAAATAATGAAATTGCATGGAATTCATGCAACAGAAACGGAAATATGGTTTGTACAAATTAAACAATCCACTGAGTCAAAATAGTAACAAATAATACCAGGCAAATGTCATATGCTCAGACATGATTACAGTTACTGATTTATAGCAAAGTTTTGTTAAAATGTTTATTCCCATAAAATGTTATATTAATATATTCAGTAAATTAGAATTATTTAACACCAACAAGTTTTTCTTGTTAAAATAATTATGTCACATCAGTTTTGTTGGTTTACCTGATCTGTATCTATTGCATATTTATTAATGATGAAAGTTGTCATCACTTCCTAACCACACTAATTAGCTTTCATTGATTTTTTTGTGTAATTTTTTTGTGGGGGGGGGGGCAGATGATTAACGAAACACAATTTACAGTAGGGCTTGTTAAGTGTAATAACTTGGGGGGGCAGAGTGCTTATGCAACTGATGTGAAGGTCATGGGAAACTATAAGATCATATATACAACATGATAAATTATGTGTTGTTCTTGCAGTGACTTGGTGGGTGTACTGAATTGTTTCAGCTGCTCGCAGCTTCTAATATGGCAACTATTTATTAGAGATTTCAAATTCAATGTTTTATTAACATTGTAATTAAGTTATACAGTACCAAATCATGACATGCATAACTGCAGCTTTTCCATAAATGATTCTTGGAACTAATATATCTAAATGAAAGCCACAAATATTTTGCAGATAATTATATTTAGCCATTTGTACCTATTTATTTAAAATAATATTTTGAAATGGCACTTTGAAAGCCATCAAAAGAAAATGTGTTCCATATTTGAGCTAAAAGTATTGAAAGGTTTAGTATAAAGTATAATACTAATGTAAGCTGTTGACGGCACACTATGGATAATCATTGTTACGGTGTTAGCTGCATGTATATAGATTTATGAGCAATTAGCTTGTATATTTTCTCAAATTAATATATAAAATAGATATTTTACAGAGATAATTGACTGTATCTACTGCTTATATAGGTTTCATGTATTTTTAACTGTTGATGAAAGTGAAGTATGAAATGATGTCCAGTGCTGGTGATGAATTTATGATAAAGCAATAATTGTGAGTTTTTGGCTGTGATTTATTTTCCTTCACTGCTGATCACTAAAATCTTTGCAGCTCAAGTTATTTCATTTAATTTATTTGTCTTTTTCTGTATTATTATTATTATTTCTTAATTTACACATCTCCATAATGTCAAAGTGTGTATTACATAAAGTTTATATTTAATTTTTTTTTTTTTTTAATTTTTTTTTATTGATGTATATATTTGACAAGCAATTAATAGAGAAATCTAGCACGTTGTATTCTCTCATTCATTTGTGCGAGAAAGCTGAAGTATCAGGACCAGATGTATAGGATTGAATATGTGTGTTTATACCTACAAATATTACATTTATTAACAGATTAAACACGGTAAATGTAATGATTTTTTGATTTGCTTGTAGTATATTAAAATTAATTTGAGGATAATTTGCATAATTATTACCATTGCTGATTGTAAACAGTTTAAAAGTTTCACATCACATGTTATCACTGTTTTATGGTTCATATTAAAAATATGCATTTCCATGCCTAGACTAAGTCGACGCAAGCAATTTATCTTTCATGTATATTTTTTTTTATGAAGCTCTTGCAGACCGATCATGTTTCTTTATTTTCTTCTTCATCCTTGCTATGGACCAACAAAATAGTATCTAAGTGCTTTGAGGCGTCTATCAAGATAATTTCTTTTGTTAGGTCATATATATGCTGTTTATATTATTGTTTATTATACTGATGATATTGTTTGCTGCAAAATTCTTATGTCTAGAAAGTCTTTGCTTACATTTACTGTCTTTTAATCGTCTCCCTTCTCCATGATGAAGTGTTCTGGTGTTATTTAATCCCAAGTTTTTTTTGTGTGAATTCTGTCATTGTTTCACCATTTTCTCCTTTTCCCTCTCTATATAAACATTTTTTATTGATGCATCTACTGCAGTTAATGGCTCTTAACTATTGAATTTGTATGTATTTTTAAAAAAAAAAAAAAAAGCAAAAGTGGCTCTACTGGATGTGTCCTGTAGTTTGTATTTTTTTTCTGCTTTGATATATTTGGTTTATCCTGTGATTGTCCTGAGCCTTATTTTTATTCTATCTAAAACAAGATGATAATATTCTTTTAACATCTGCTCATTTCTCTCTTTCACATCTTGTAGAGGTGCCTCCATCTGCTTTCAATTATTAAAGGGTTTTATGTTTCAGTTTAACCTGGCAATCCCCTTTGTTGATTTATGTTTCTTTATACTGAGAAAAGTGTACCTCTAACCACCATTTTATTTATTACCACTATGTTGATCCCAAATCTGTTTGCTGCTCACTTTTCCACTTTACTTTCTAGTTTGTGTTTTATTATCCAACTTCCATATTATTTTCTGTTATGTGTTTTATGTCATTTCAAAATTACTTTCTGTTGTGTGTTTTCTTATCCCACTTCAACATTACTTTCTGTTGTGTATTTTATGATCCCACTTCAACATTAACATCTCCTATCACTATGACTAGATGATGTTTTGGAATTGTTTTCATTTGCAGCTTAGGCAAAAATTCATAACTTTATAGTCACTGACATTTGTTGATGTATGTGTTGTATTATGAAGTTGCTAAATTTTTTTCTGTCAGTTTTTTTTCCCAGTCTGTCACTCATTGATGTCCTTTCAAGTTTGTTTGATAGTTTTCTCTGGATTTAATAATTGCAACTTTGCTGTAGTCTTGATTCCACTGTCCAATTATTTCTTGTATTTTTGATATTTAATTTCTTGTTTCTCTAATTTTTTTTTTACATTTTTTCATAATTCTCTCATCATTACATTCCATAGAGTGTGGTTTCATGTTCGTAGTTAGTACATCCATTTTCATACCAGTGGCTTTCAAGCTCTGAGAGCTACAGTATCCAACCTTCAAGCAACATTTTACTTTTCAGACGCTTCCATAACTTTCCTGAATATAGTAGATAGGATCGTCTGCCTTATACAAACCTCCGACATGGAGTAACAAGGTGCCTTTTTAAACTGACCCATATTCACATAAACCTGTCCTGTTTACCAGAACTTGTGTGGTAATTCTAACTAGCTAGCATTGGTGGTGGACAGAATATTCTAGCTAACAAGGCTATGTTCACTTTGAACATGCTTACCAATGTAGTAGCCAATTTATTTGTAATGATGTGCTAGTCCTAATATTTCTCTCATGTGTGCTGGAATTTCTTTTAAACTGCTGTATTGTACAATAAAATATATTTTACCCAGAGCTGCTTTTAACATGGAAACCTAGTATCTAATATGTTTGGTGGTTACAAATAATCCAAATGACTAATGCTCACAGTGTAATGTTGAGTGGTACTTCACAAGCATTCATTTGTCAGAGATTTATTTTTTATGAGGACCATCATTTGTGAACAAAATCATTTTAATAGATATTCTTGAGCATAGAACTGTGGAATATCCATGTTGTAGTACAAATTAGGAGAAATCTTTCTGAAATAAATAACAGGAAGTGTTTTCTTTTATCCTGCAAAATGTTTGTCACTTGATTTATATGTTATCACAGTCATTTGTTTATGGCATTAACAAACTCTCTTGATTATTGTACCAATAATTCTCCCTCACACGCGCCCAAGATTGGGTAATATTTTTCATCTGTCTACAGTTCATCATGAAATAATCTTTGGACATTCTCAATTTGTCTTTGCATTCCAAAAAGAAATTTTGATGACTTGTTTTGCATTCCAGGCACATCATTTTGGCTTTTCACTCTTTGCTCTGTACTAAAATCTATTAACTGGCTCATTAGCTTTTGTTTGTTTCTTTTTCCAAATTTCTGTACCTTGTGTGCCAAGAAAACCTGGTAACTACAATTTTGATACCTAAAGAAATTGTATCCATTCTTTAGTAAATAATTTATGTGCTACTTAGCCATTGTCTTTTTTAAAACAAGTATGGACTGGGATAGATCCACATAAAATTTATAGAAAATGTGCATGTTAGACACTTCATTAAGAAGATAATAAAAAGAGAAAATATGTCTGAAGCTCAGTTCTTTTGTTGGGTTATTCATGTACTCTCTCCCCATCATTACAGTTTCACATTATGTTCCTCAGAAAAAAAAAATCATGATGGTTCATGAAACATGTATCGTGTCCAGTTTTGATTTTTTCTATTTGCTTCAAGGTGAACTTCATATTTTAATATTGTTTCAAAGTTTTAAGACATACTCCATTTCTATTCGTGCACAAATGAAACAATTAAATTAGAGGGCTGGGTAGTCTAGAAGTATGTCAGCCCCTGGAACGGTCAAAAATATCAAACTCTCACTGATGAAAATGAGAATACCTGTGACATAAAAAATGTCTGCCTGTTTGGCAAGGTACACCTGAGCACACAGCTGCCAATGTATAGAGAAATAGGAATAAAATATTCCCACAAAACTGAGTCCATCAGGACTTTGCTAGAGATATAAGTTAGTGTACACACAAACAAACAAAAAAAACATTAAATTGACAATTAACAGTGATCTGTTTTTTTTTTCTTTTATATCACTGAGTTGCAGGGAGTCATATTAATGGTAGTGGGGATTGGTATAAGTATGTAGAGCTGAAGTAAAGCTGACAATAGGAATACGTAATAAAATATATGGTCACAATTTTACTTTGAAAGAAGTCAACACAAAACAATCTACAATTATTTTTTTTTCGGTATCCCAACATTAATAGTTGTTTAGTTCACAGAACAACAAACATTAATAATACCAGATTAGTTTGTGTTGATTAGATTTGGCAGGCAACGTTTCACCCGTCTAGTGCTCCATGCGTAATTTGCATTCTAATACTTGTTCAGATTACCTACAAATTCATTATATAATAATGTGTATGTTTAGGTTCAAATAAAATTATGTAGATTATTCTTAAAACCATGAAAAATTTGTCTCTGAAATCTCTTCCGTTGCGTGGATAAAAACTTCTGTACGGAAAGAGTTAAAAAAAAAATATACTGGTCCTAATATCTGCACCAAAGAATTATTTCTGGTAGCTCACGTGGATTTTATTAGTTCATTTGTTATAATTTCATTAATTAATATTTGTGTGAGTGATCGCAACACTGACTAGTGGTGAAGTGAATATTTAACTGTTCTTCGTCATGGCATTTGAAGAACAGAGGAAAACATAGTTTTAATATTTTGTTTTGTATGAGTTATGACCACTTATAGTCAATCATTATTAGCTCAGTGGTTAGTGTATTGGACTACTAAGGACAAGAGGTCGAGTTCGATCCTGATCGACGGCTTTCAGTTCTATCTATCTATTGACCTTTCTAGCCGTAGCCGGCCCATAGGGCGTAGGCCAAGATACTCCCTCTCTTATCTGAATTTTTGTTCTAGCAGTTTTCAATTCTTTTAAAGAGGTTTTATCAAATCTCGCCATTTGTCTCTGTTCTGTGCAAGCAGCTCTATCTCATTGAGGGAGCCGATTCCTGCTGCTCTTGCCTCTCTCATCAATGTTCTTCTCAGTGCCTGTTGTTTCCCACATGAGGGCTTGCTTTGCTATTCGGTTATTATCTCTTCTCATCACATGTCCAACATATGACCATTGTCTTTTCTTATTACTGAAGATATTAGTGGTTGATTGGCGATTTCTCTAATTTCCTTCCTCGTTGTTTTGAATTCGTTCCACACTATACCAAGTATCTATCTTTTGTTCGCCTGAAGTATTGTCTATATCTGCAATGTCGTTTCCCATATAAATTTTACTGTCTTTTGTAATTCTTGCAGTGGCCCATATAGTTTTTATACCAAGTAATTTTCTTAGGAATTTATTTTCGAATGCGTTCAACTTTGTTTTCATATCTCTTGTTGTTTTCCAGCTTTCACACGCATATGTTAGGGTTGATAGTACATTTGATTTGAGATAGTCTAAGTTTTGTGTTTGTGCTGATGAGTTTGATTTCCACAACGTTTCAAGGCTTCTGAAAGACATTGCTGCTTTAGCTATTCTGATTCTAATTTCTTTGCTTGTATCCCCTTCTCGATCAATGTGACTTCCAAGATCGATAAAGTGATCGATCTCTTCCACTGGTTTGTTTTCGATGTATATTTATTTTGTCGTCTGTTGGAATTAAGCTTTCATGACTTTAGTCTTTTCATGATTTATCTCAAGCCCATTTTTGCTGGCTATTGATGATAGTTCATTTGTGTTTTCCTGCATCGTTTTTTCTGACTGCTAATGAGAACTATGTCATCAGCAAAGTCGAGGTCCTCCAAATGGTCTCCTTGTATCCATTCGATGCCTTTATTACCAGTGCAGCATTTCTTCATTATGAAGTCCATAACAACTCAAATAACAAGGGCGATAAAATACATCCTTGTTTAACCCCAGTTCAGGTTCACCCCACCTTAAATGGGTACCAGATTTTTTTTTTCTGGGAAAATAAAGCGATGCTTGTGTAATGCTGACCACATTACCCCAAAAATCAATGGTCACTATCACCATATTCCTGTATGCTACTTGGCACAATGGGGTACTTTACTTTACTATATTAAATCTTGCACACACATAAATATACCATGTAGATTGAAGATCATGAGCTTGCATTTTAACAAATATTTGTATTACATAACATACACTCTGTATGATTATTTTATTTCATTATGTTAAACATGATATGTAATTTATTTCTTGCTGTTTGTGCTATGTTGAATAATTCTCATGATCTAACCCTTTCTTGATGGTCCAAATTTTTTGTTGTTGTAAAGTTGTATTTCTCAAAGTACACTAGAAACTGACTATTTTAATAGGCTTTTTCAAGCTGTGATATCTTTTTGCAATGTTTGGAGTGTACATCAATGCTTAACTGCCTTTTTGTATCATTTGAAATTATCTTTTAGGATGAAGTTTCTCTCTTTCAGACCTGATTGTTTTTTTTTTCTTGATGCATATCATCATATTTAATTATTTTCTAATAGCGTTGGGCTGATTAAAACAAAAAGTCTTCCATTTAGACTTCTCATGTGGGAGTAGCTAGCTATATTAATTCCACATCCTTCACATAGTTTTGTTTGTTCCATTTTTTTTAATTTTCTAAATATTATTTTATGTATCTTGCTCTTCAGCCTCATACTTATCTCATTTTATTAGCACCTTTGGTCCTAGTATGTTAGATTAGATGTGTAACCTCCTGTTTTTATTTCCTCATTGTGAAAGTGCGTAGAACAGCTTACATTTTTTTTGCTCAATTAGGTGCATGGGTCACCTACTGTAGTTGACCTCTTTCCAATAATTTTGCTCCAAGATGTGCTCTTCTAGTAATGATTTCTGTAGCAATTTGTCTTACTTGCTCCTTTCATGGCCCTCTTTTCACAGTTTGCCACAAGCTTAGTGTTGTATTGTGGGCTTATTCTTTTCTCTCCAGTAAATAACCCAAGCAGTCCCACATCATGGTTGCTTGTATATATGCTTATTTAAATTATCAATTCATAATTATATTAGTTAAGCCTGTATTTCGTTACAGTGGCAGAAGCTGTATTGGTCAAGTTTAGTCCCTTTTTACGATCAGTTTCATTTATGTAGTTTTAATGAAAGGTGCAAGGATATAAAGTTGATATTTGTTACAACATTCACTATCTTTTATTAATAACACATTACTCAGTGCCCAAAAGGCATTGGAGATTCTGCTAGCGCTGAAATGTGTTTATGCCACAGGAAGCATTTAAAATCAAATCAAAATCTCATTTACCTTCAGCTGTGAGAATTCACCCTCCATTATTAATGGCCTTCTGAGTAACAAAAAGTGAAAAACTTTGAATAAGACATATTGTGCGTAATAAAAAAAAAATCCACTTTGTGTAATTGATCTCTTTTGTTTGTGTAAATAATACGTGACATGATTTATTAGTTGAGTCTTTTGACAAATGATAAAAAAACTGTCAGAAATGAAGGGCTGATGACTTTACATTTTTACAATGCTTTAACTCAATCATGATTTTAAATAGTTCTTTGTAAAGGTTATCATCATCATCATGTACCCTGCCAGTTGGCATAGGCGATCATGTCCCTCCACAATCTTCTATCTACAGCGCATCGATCAGTTCTGTTGTTGACTGTTTTCCATGCCATGACACCAAGCTATCCAGTATTTTCTCTCTTTGTCGTCCCGATCTCTCTTTCCTTTTATTTTGCCAGTTGTTACCAAGTATTCCAACTTTCCTCTCTTCTCATGATGTGCCCGATAAATGTTGATTGCTTCTTTCTGATGTTTTTTTAAGAGCTCCCTTTTTGTGTTGGCTTCTTTGAGAACTTCCTCATTGGTCTTTTTATCTGTCCAGGGAACTTTCAACATTCTTCTGAGAAATCCCATCTCTGTGCCCTCTAATTGTCTTTTCATTTGTTTGTCTACTGTCCATGATTTTCTTCCATAGGTCAGAATTGGTTCTATATAGCACCGATGAACTCTCTTTCTCATTTTTATTGACATAGATTTGTTGCATAAGATTTTTCATTTTCTGAAATGCTATTTTGGCCTGAGCTATTCTGCTTTTTATTTCTGTGGTGCATCTCCCATCTGATGTTATTATTGTGCCCAAGTATTTGAAACGTTGTACTTGAAAAGTTATAGCTTTCTGGAAAATAAATAATTTGTTGAATAAATCATCCAATCATTATTTCATAATTAATGAGGTCATATTGCAATACAGATAACTGCTCAACCAGATAATTGAACATGAATCAAATTATCAAACACACACACAGAAAGAAAAAAAAATCAGAATGACACTTATTAAAATATTGACACCCTCACCAGCTGAATTAGATTGTGTAGATTCTTTCTAATTGGTTTAGACTATCAACTTCTATTGTCTATACAT
The DNA here is from genome assembly GCA_032433765.1 of Megaustenia siamemsis. Taxonomy (NCBI): domain Eukaryota; kingdom Metazoa; phylum Mollusca; class Gastropoda; order Stylommatophora; family Ariophantidae; genus Megaustenia; species Megaustenia siamemsis. The sequence goes on from JAVIAB010000124.1 coordinate 17,490,036, forward strand.
ATTATGTTTCTGCTATTCTGGCTTTAATTTGATATTTTTAAAATTATAATGTAATGCTATGCAGCATTAAATCACAATTCTCTTTAAGCTAATAGCAAGCACCCATCCTATCTAAGGTCTGATTAGCTCATAATACCTAGTAGTACACATTACCATGTTGTGAAGGTAAGTAGAGTGCTTATTTTATGAGGTTGATGTTCTCATGGTATAACCAAACTACCAGTTGGATGGTTTGAAAGGCGTATACATCACAGCCCTGTTGTGAGTATGGTACAGTGTGCAAAGTGGTTTCTCTAAAGATGTGTATTTCTTTTTACGTTGTTTGAAAATATTAATTAACACAAGTTGTAGAACAAAAACAGCTAAAATTGAAACAACTGGTGCTCAAGAAAAGCTTATGTACATTACGCATTGAATAGCTGATATTAACATAATAAATCAGCTTATTTAATGTGTTGTGGCAGGTTATGACTCAATTGTTAGGTAATTCAGTGACACTAATTGCTGTGATGGTTTGTGCATATTCAATGGTATTATCTGTATTATTGATACAGTTGGCAACAATTGTCAGCTAAATGTGTCAGATGCCCACTATTTCCTTTTCTTTTTTTTCCTGTGCATAATTGTTGTTTATATGTGTTGTTTGTAATGGACACTATAAATACAAAGACATTCCAATGATGTTTGATGTAATTACACTTGGCGGCACTAAATATGTTGATTTTTGTTAATTTACAGAAGAGATAATGTGACAGATGTAGACAGTTATGTTTCACACAGAGGTTGATTTAATTCCCTATAAATGCTCGACCGTTCACGGTTTTGCTCTCAATTGATTTGACATGTATATACAAGTTTATTATTGTTATATTTGTATGTGTCATTCTAAGTTATCCCAGTACTTCTCTTATGTTTAATACTATGTTTCAATAAATATATTTTGTTAAATGACTTGCAAAGTCTTCATTGTAGTTTTAATTATTGGTTATTTTAATATCAATGAGTAGGTAAGGGTTTGTTTTTTTTTTAAATTTAATTTTATATATTTTTTAAAATAACTTTCTAGCTTTAACCTTTATGTTCTCTCTCAATGTCTTTTACCTTTAATTGAGTCAAGGTTATAATGAAATTAATAATAACTTGTTATAATTTCATTGCAGTGAACATGTTGATTTCATGTTACAATGTCTTATAGTTAGTTCATTTGTATTTTATTTTATATTCTCTTCTTGTGTACTCAGTTCAATTTGTATCCACTTGACTGGTTCCCGCCCTGCTCCACATGTGATCACATTAAATGTACACTTAATCATTTGTCCAAGTTGTTTCATTTCTTTACACTGGAAAATGTTTCATTTCATGTTTATATATCACAAATCATGTTGACCTGTTTTTGTATATTTGAAATTATGAAATGCTACCCTTCAAATTTATTTGTAAAACTTCTCTAGTGTAACAACATTTATATTAGTTCAGAATACATGAGACGCCTCTTATTTACTTTTGGTGTGTGTTCATGTCATTTAGGCAATCATCATATGATAGCTGCCATATATATCTAATTGGTTGCATCATTCATCATGATAACCAGCCAAAGTGCAAAGTTATTAACAAATCATCCATTTTATTTATTATTATTTGTATAAAGTCACTGCTTGAAAATTATTCTTCCACATCAAAGAGGGATTTTGTATTCCCTGCGCAATTTGATTCGTAACATGATTTTACAGTAAGAGTTGGTGATTGCTGTTAGTTCATAGTTTAAGCAAGTAACTTATTGGCAATCTGGGAAACACCAGTAAACAGAGAAAACCTAACAGGCCAGTGATGACTTTCATACACTTGGTATTATTGCAATCTGGGAAACACCAGTAAACAGAGAAATTAACCTAACAGGCCAGTGATGACTTTCATACAATTGGTAAAAGTTTCTTTTCAGATGAGGCTGGTTCCAACACTACCTCAATGTGACAAAAATTGTACAGGATGCCATGTGTCATATGTCATAAGGAAGTGAAGTATTACATTTCACCATGGTATTTGAGGTGGCCAATTCCTTTCCTTTATTTGCCATTAATATTTCCTAATACAGTAAGAGGCCAGGTACCTTTTTTTCAGCTGAGTTGACTGGAGATGAAAGTGGTCACGGTAGAGAAATGGATAATTTAAAAAAAATAATAATAATAATTACCAATCATAGTCCCGTTAACAGGTACATGACAATAATGATTATTGTATCACACTGTGCATGTAAATAAGTTTAGTATTTGTTTTTAGCACCATAGGAGGACACACTACAAGCAAATACTCATACATTTTTTTCTCTACAGAAAACTCTTGCTTAGGAGTATATCTTCTCTTTTTGTATTGATTATTCAAACTCTCACCGCTGGTTGTTTGTTCAACGGCAGTGCATGTCAGTCAGAATTTACCTCTGAGTGCATTTATTGATGACAGATCCAGTCACAAGAGGTGAAGCAGCCAAACATATATGATGCACTTTTTACTATTTAAATGCACATAATTTATGCCGCAATTTATTTTAAACACATGAATATGGTAGATATTATTAGATTCAGGAGATTCGTGTCAAATTTTAAAGTTTTTATATCTGGTGGTATATCATACACAGAAGGCTTGTCATTGCTATAGGATGCTAATGTGCCAGATTTTTCAGCCTCAGAGGTGAAATATTGTGCTGTTTGCCATATATATTTTAATGTCATTTTAAAAACTGGTGTTTTAATATTTAATGTATTTATTTTCTGTCTCTGGAAAGTTTGCTATATACCAAAAACAATAATACATATAACTTTGCTGTACACAAGCATTTTACATGAAGATTGTCAGCACAGTCCTGGATTGTTATTTTATTATTTAACATTGTCATGTGTAAGTCGTGGTACACATATCAATGTAATAAGTTCTGTAAAATGTGATGGTAATTTATGTTATATAGACACTCTACAGGGCTGTAACAAATTAAAGTCTGCTTTACACACAAAAACCTGTGAATAGCATGTCTATGATGTAGAGAAACATCTGTTACCAGAAATATAGTGAAAACTTTTAAATCAGTGCCATCTCTGAATGAAGATTTTGAAAAGATGTGATGCGGATTAGAACCATAAAATACTTAAAGTAAAACAGGTAATTAATTTACAATAGGATCTGAGAGTGATGGAATAATAGAAAAAAGTTGTTGCATGCATTCAGTTATAATGGCACTTATTATTTCTAATGTATTTGTTGTTGCATTGATGCAACAAGCCAGCCATAAAGTACTCTCTCACCAACAACTTTTGTCCCCTGTGGTTTCCCATCTTTTGACATATATGTAGCTGTTTATCGAGGTTTATAGGGCATCAGCTTTCAGAAACTTGCTACAGTCTAATTTCATTGTTGCTGTGGGTGTGCCCCCTGGCTTGACGACAGAGTGGCTATGGCTTCATTTATTTGAGCTCATCGGTCAACCAATTTGAATTTTACAAAAATAGCTATCTGATTCACTGAGTTTAAGGTAATAACAGTGAGAAAGTACACAGGCCCTACCTACAAAACGTTTGGTTTCTTTCCCTTACGTTATGTATCATGAGGCTTCCTTTATTTGTTGCCAAACGGGTCTAGAGGTTTCAATGGGTTCACACTCTTACCTTATGTACCAAGAGGCTTCCTTTAGATCTAGAGATTCAGGGTTCACTCTCTTACGTTATGTATCATGAGGCTTCCTTTAGGTCTAGAGAATTCAAGGGGTTCACTCTCTTACATTGTGTATCATGAGGCTTCCTTTAGTAGAGAATTCAAGGGTTCACTCTCTTACGTTATGTATCATGAGACTTCCTTTAGGTCTAGAGAATTCAAGGGTTCACTCTCTTACGTTGTGTATCATGAGGCTTCTTTTAGTCTAGAGAATTCAAGGGGTTCACTCTCTTACGTTATGTATCATGAGGCTTCCCTTTAGGTCTAGAGAATTCAAGGGGTTCACTCTCTTACGTTGTGTATCATGAGGCTTCCTTTAGATCTAGAGAATTCAAGGGTTTCACTCTCTTACGTTGTGTATCATGAGGCTTCCTTTAGGTCTAGAGGATTCAAGGGGTTCACTCTCTTACGTTGTGTATCATGAGGCTTCCTTTAGGTCTAGAGGATTTAAGGGGTTCACTCTCTTACGTTGTGTATCATGAGGCTTCCTTTAGGTCTAGAGAATTCAAGGGGTTCACTCTCTTACGTTGTGTATCATGAGGCTTCCTTTAGGTCTAGAGAATTCAAGGGGTTCACTCTCTTTACGTTGTGTATCATGAGGCTTCCTAGGTCTAGAGAATTCAAGGGGTTCACTCTCTTACGTTGTGTATCATGAGGCTTCCTTTAGGTCTAGAGTATTCAAGGGGTTCACTCTCTTACGTTATGTATCATGAGGCTTCCTTTAGGTCTAGAGAATTCAAGGGTTCACTCTCTTACGTTGTGTATCATGAGGCTTCCTTTAGGTCTAGAGAATTCAAGGGGTTTACTCTCTTACGTTGTGTATCATGAGGCTTCCTTTACTCTAGAGAATTCAAGGGTTCACTCTCTTATATTGTGTATCATGAGGCTTCCTTTAGGTCTAGAGGATTCAAGGGGTTCACTCTCTTACGCTGTGTATCATGAGACTTCCTTTAGGTCTAGAGGATTAACTGGGTTCAATCCCAATCAACCGTTCGAGGTCCACCAATCCAATGGGTACCAGGAATTTGGTTTCTGTGGAAAGAAACGGCACTGGCCTAGTGATGAACACGTGATCAAAAATACTGGATTCTTTCTTGCCTTGTCTTGTTTGAGCATCTAGTCGACAGTCATCTTCATTGTAAAAACTCCAAAGTGTTCGTCAGAACTGTAGATGGCTTCAACTCATATGCACAAACTTCGCAGCGCCGGTGATATCCTTGTCCATAACACCTCCTTAATCGCTCTCACGACATGCTTGACTCTTGGCAGTGGCTCTTCTTTTTCCCCAGGGCCGTGGTCAGGGTCCTAGTAGTCACAGGGATAGGACGCCTTTGTAGTTGTCTGCATCTGAGATCTTACTCTCTTTCTTTCTGCCCTTCTGTCTCCCAGATCTTCTCTTCCTTTCTTAAGTTCCCCCCCCTCCACCACCACCACACACACACACACATTTAGCTTGAACAGTGCAAGCTTTTACACACCACACATTTTAGCTTGAACAGTGCAAGCTTTTACACACATTTAGCTTGAACAGTGCAAGCTTTTACACACACACACATTTAGCTTGAACAGTGCAAGCTTTTACACACCACACACACACATTTAGCTTGAACAGTGCAAGCTTTTACACACACACAACACATTTAGCTTGAACAGTGCAAGCTTTTACACACACACCACATTTAGCTTGAACATTGCAAGCTTTTACACACACACACTTTAGCTTGAACAGTGCAAGCTTTTACACACACACACACATTTAGCTTGAACAGTGCAAGCTTTTACACACACCACATTTAGCTTGAACAGTGCAAGCTTTTACACACACACACACACATTTAGCTTGAACAGTGCAAGCTTTTACACACACACCATTTTAGCTTGAACAGTGCAAGCTTTTACACACAACACACATTTAGCTTGAACAGTGCAAGCTTACACCACACACACACTTTAGCTTGAACAGTGCAAGCTTTTACACACACCACACACCCATTTAGCTTGAACAGTGCAAGCTTTTACACACACACACACATTTAGCTTGAACAGTGCAAGCTTTTACACACACACACATTTAGCTTGAACAGTGCAAGCTTTTACACACACAGCTCATGTGTATTTAATTATGCCCTGGAATGTACACATTTTTGTCTGACAAAATTATGGAATTCTGACTCAGGCAGCACTGTATTTATTAACGATTTTTTTTTTTATGATAAGTTATTGAGAACAAATTTTATTGATGTCAGTTATTGTTGATTATTTGTCTTCACTCTACACAAATCATGCATCAGTGGTTCTTGCGTCTGAAATTGTGTTACTGGACTCTGCAAATGCAAGTTATTTATACTTTATTAATATTATAACATAAGTGCGGGGCGTTTTAGTTGTTGATTTTTGGTGCATGTGGTTTACGATATCTTCTGTGATGTGTGAAATGAGAGTCGTAGAGTAGAGAATTTGTACACGGATCATAATCTGATTCTTATCAGATCGAGAATTGAGTGGTCTTGAGGTAAGACACCGATCTTTTTACAGGGCGGTCTCTGGTTCGAATCCCACGATAGTTGGGACATTTTGTTTACTTCGATTCCGTGGGTTCCTCATGACTTTACTCTCTCGGTCTCCTAGGAAGTGAAATCTGATGTCTAGCACTCTCAGAGAACAGGCTACTTTGCAGTTAAAGGTCGAAAAGAGGACCAAAATTACTGCTCTCCGGGCAAAAATTGGTAAGCAAATTGACCCATTCTGAAGACGGATATATCGGGGCCTAAAGGATGAGATATCGTGGCTCTGCTGTAATCTGAAGACACAGCACACGCCCACTTAACGAATGATCGCTAAAGAAGATTAACTTACAAGATGGCCGCAGACCGTGAATGAGTGAAGTGCTTGACGACTCATAGCTGGTTGCTGTCGTTAGAGGAAGTGAACAATAACTGATCAAGATGTTGGCGCTTTTTTGTACTTTATTTGACTTTGCATTAGTCTGACTACATCATCACCGTTTAGTCTAATGTCATCATGTGGCGTGTGCTGTAAGGATAAGATGAATACCGTGAAAGGGGTTGGGGGTGTCAGGTGCAGATGTGAGTTAACTTGAAAGACAAAATTATAATAAATGAACTAAGAAAATAGTTCGGTTGGCTGTGTAATACAAAGCATCTACGAAAACAAGAGCATGAGAGATACATGCAGAAAAGATGGATATACGATATAATAGAAATGTTTGGAAAGGTCACAGCGGAAGAATCAAACCAAAGAACAGATGGCTGCCACACACACACAAAAACTGTCCCTTAGAGACTGACGGCAGATGAAAGAAAGAAGTTTGTGTTTGTCGTATCTCAGCTTCCATCTTACTTTATAGATTCACAAAACAAAAAGACAATATGGCGTCTCGTACAATAGCGAGTTCACCACTTCGTGTGGACAGTGGCTCTCCTTCGCAGGATGGCAAATGCCTGGCCCGTGCTGCATCCATTGTGCTGTCTGCCTGTTATCTCTTAGTTCATTTTCATCTGCTGGTTGCTTCTTTTGGGTATTGTTGACTCTGGCCAAAGTATGAGTTTTACCCAGGTAGGTTGTGTGCAAGGATTACGATTCTTTGGCATACATATGAAGGTATATAGTTCCCCATAGTCTATTGTTTGTGTTTTGCCTAATGGACCAACGAACGTAGTTTAAACAGGCTGAAGTTATTTATTTAGACTTTACATATCCGTTTAAATAATTAACAACCCTCGTTAGCTATCTTTAATAACATTCATTCATTGTGTGCCGTCTCCAATTCGAAGGTTGGCTACAATGGTGCGCCATTCCACTCTGTCACATGTCTCGATAGTGCACTTTGTCATATGTTTATCGTGTCTCCATCTTTTGATGTCATAAGTCTACCCTGTAACTTCCCCTCCTCGATGATGATGTTTAATAGATTACTGTGTCACTTCATGTTATATCAAATTTAATTGTCTTGTTCGAATTGTGTTAAACAGTTTTTTTTAAGCTGATTCAAAACATCGTTCACTATTTGTCATCTTTTCCTTCAGCCCCATTTTTCTATAAATACATTTGATTTCATAGGCTTCGATTTTCTGCTCAGTTTTCTTATTTAATGCTCATGTTTCTACACAATATAGGAATGTTGAGTTGATGCAACATTTTACAATTTGTTGTTTGCTTTGATGTAAGTATATTTTTCCTCTTGTTAAAACTACTTTCGCCACTCCTTTTTTTTTTTTTTTTTTTTTTTTGATAATTTCTGTCTACATTTTCCATACTTGTTACAACTTGCTCAAGATATCTATATTGATAAACTCTTGCTACGTTCATTCCATCTACTTTGATATCCACTTAACATCATTTACCTTATATAGGATAAATGTATAATCTGGACTCATGCGGGAAAATTGCTGCATTAAGTCGTGTTATCTGCAATTGAGTAACATCACTTTTTTTTGCTGCTGTTGCTACCTTCATTATTTGCAATGCATGTTTGTATTTTATTTACAAAAGCTGACTGATGCCGATTGAATCAAAGGATCATTTTAGTCGTGTGAAATCGGCTTGCCAGTTTGAGTTTGATAAATGACGCAATAGAACGCCAATTGCACATTGTGGTTGGGACGCTTTTTTAGCGGTAAAGTAAATTATCGTATCACGACCAATCCAAATCGACAACGTCCAGTAGACTCGACCCAAACGTAGATAGAAACCCGAGCCATTGAGTTGACAAGGAATTCATACATGAATATTGTGGAGGGAAACTTTCGAGGCGACAGGTCAGCGAATCATTTCAGGGGAAGAGGTATGTTTACAACACTCGGGGAAAAAAAATAATAATGATAAACAGAAAAAAAAAACACAAAGAAAAATATACAATACAAAGCAGGATCAAACCTGCACTTCTTGACACAGCGCTTTGCAACGAAAAACCTGTGCTAGAGCACACGACCAACTAAGCAACCTGTAGGTTGTTGCAAAGTTACTATTAGTACCTGTCTATTGTTCTTTGTTCATTTTTTCTGTTGTTGATTATTTGTGATTTTTTTTTCAGTTTTGTAAACATACCTCTTCCCCTGAAATTATTCGCTGGTAAGGTTAAAACATTGGAGATGAGCACTCCTAAATTATGATGGAGCGTAATGCTTCCCTCCAATACTTCATTTCTCTATACTTTTCTGTTTGTGTCTTATTAGTTTACAAAGTCCCCCAACTGCCCAATACACTTGTCCACAAGGTTGCGACAGACCTCTAGTATAGAGGGTTTCTGGTGTGACCTTTAACCAACTTTGCCCAGTCATCATTACCTCCTTGATCATCGAACAGCAGTCTTGTGACACATCTGGTATAGTGCGTTCATTAATGTTAGTTGTGTTTAAAGAAATGTATATCTCAGCATTGGTGAAGTAAAAATTGGACGTATGCATTCTAGGAAAGTCTTCGCTCGTTAAAGAACTGGCTTTATGTTTACAACGTTCAATGCAGCTAACAATGTTGTTGAAATGGGAATACTTTTTTTGTTGTAACGCATATGCACAGATTCTACTGTTAAATGCATGGCTCTGTTTTCGTAATATTTTTGCCGTGTGTAGCGAGTAAAATTTAAATAGGTGATATAATTAATGAACACCTGAAAAGACAGAATTCGCCCGGCTTCCGTATTGTTGTTGTTGTTGTTGCGTTCGCCAGCTTTCATCTCTGACGAAGTCCCTAGAGACTAGGAACTGAATTTTGCGTGTTAATCCATTTTTCCCTGGTAGCCGTGTGCACAGGGGTCCCTCACCGCACAGGCAGATAAACTCCGAGTTCGGAGGCACTCATGTTTTTTCCGTCGATTAGTAACTGACGTTTCAGGCCGGGCCTCGCTTCTGAGACCAGGGTGGTTGACGCAGAGAGCAATCATAAATAAAAAATCCCAACCGGTGTAGCCGAGATTTGAACCTACAACCTCTCTGTCTCGAGGCCGGCGTCTTGCCTCGAGACCAACAAGTCCTCCATGGACTGGGAATATGAGGAAACTGTAATAAGGAACACTTTTCATGCATAGTCTTCAACTGGTTCCTGCCGCCTATCCACCATATACCTCGAAGTTCACGTCTTCCTGAAAATGATGATCGTCATTTTTTTTTTTATGTATAGCGCTGATAATGTTAGGCCATCGTTGTTGACTCCAATTCCGAACATATAAATGCACAGTTAGTCGTCAGATTATCCCCGTCGCACATCAAACAACAGACCGTAAGATTAGCGTAAGGCCAGTCTAGGGATTTACGATGAGCCATTACGATGACGTAGCACACATAACAATGTCGCACTCGCTGCAATGACGCGCCCTTTAGATTCTTGATTTTCTCTAGTGAATGCAGCCTACGACGAACAAAACACAGTGCAAATTCCCTAAAGAGATAAAATTGCGGCTGACGAAGCATTTCACATTAATGAGTAACATGTAAATAGCTTGCGTCAAGGAATTCAAACAACGGTCATGATCAGCACCAATGTGACGTAAAGCGCAGAACAAGTCTAGACGGTGGAAGGTCGCATTCACAACACTTGATTTGTCAAAAAGGGACTGTTGCCGGCGTACGACTTCGCTTTAGGGGCGTAGATGCAATAAGTATATCATCATTATGACTTTAACGCAGAAAAGTGAAACGAGAACCGAAATTAATCAGACCCCGAATGCACTTTAGACAAGTTTCAAATTGTGAATAAAAAAGGTAGGCATCAACCATCCCTTCCAGAAAGTGAACATAAAGAAAAGAAAGGACAGTATACTAGATGTTTCAACATTAAATATAAAAATATAACCGTGGTTAAATAGGTTGACTAAATCTAAAAAGAATGTACTACTGCGCATGTTTTCTCTTTTCCACTGATATAGTCTATTGGAAAAAGAGGTCTCTATTTATTTGTTTAGTTCAAACGATACAATTTCGTAGTTATTTAATGGGTTTAGTCTTTATAACGAATTACAGTGACGTCACAAAATAGTTCTAACATTTCGAGCACTCAAAGATATAGGACCCCCTTATTTTTCAACTACACTCAAGCTCTACGTTAAAATTAGATAGCCCAACTTTTGAATTCAGCAAACGCCACTGTCCTACATACAACTTGTGAGATCCTATGTTTGTATTTTTAAGGCAGGGTATGATTCCAAAAAAATGTAGTAATTTCCCAATCTCCCCTCCCAATCGTTTTATTGGTTATTCTCCAAAATCTTTTCATATTTTGTAATCGTTATCTTTACCATCAGGCGAGTACCATGTTTGAAAGTGGTAACAGGGCAAAACTATATCATGTTCATTTGCAATTATGATATGAGTATTTAAGCAACGATAAAAGCTGCATCATTGTTTTTGTGGCATTTTAATTCAACTTCCTTATCAAGCTAACAAGTTATCATCATCATGTGACATACCAGTTGGCGTAGGTGATCATGTCATCCCACAGTCTTCTATCTACAGTGCATCGTATCAGTTATGTTGTTGACTGTTTTCCATGCCATGACACCAAGCTATCCAGTATTTTCTCTCTTTGTCTTCCGCGATCTCTCTTTCCTTGTATTTTTACAGTTGTAACAAAGTATTCCAACTTTCCTCTTGATTGTTTCTTTCTGGTGTTTCTTAGGAGCTCCCTTTTTGTGTTGGCCTCTTTGAGATGTTCCTCGTTTGTCTTTTTAGCTGTCCATGGAAATTTCAACATTTTTCTGAGAAATCGCATCTCTGTGGCATCTAATCGTCTTTTCATTTCTTTGTTTCCTGTCCATGATTCGCTTCCATAGGTCATAATTGGCTCTATATAGCACCGATGAACTCTCTTTCTCACTTCTATTGGCATAGACTTGTTGCATAAGACGTTTAACAAGTTAACAAAGATTAAATGGAGAACATGATGTGGACCGGAGAACCAGTGACATCATGTACGAGGTAAATAGGCAGAGTGAATCGGTGCTCCATTGTAGCCAGCCCTCGATGCATACTTGACATCATTTAATGATGACGTACTTAGTGTGATTAACAGTTGCGAAAGTTAAGTGGGACGATTTATTTCAACAGTTATTGCCTTTAGTGCGTTAATTTTTCATTTCATTATTAACAAGCAAAAGGAAGTGTAGTAACTGTTTAGTACTTCAAGCAATCAAAACTTTCAAAACCCGCATAATGCACAATAATGCTTCCATTACTTGTTTTTTTTTTTTTTTGTTTATCAGCACCAAACTTCTTATCGAACCGTAGGTTTAATAAATTTGATATTTACAACCTGTTATCGAATTACTTGGTCCAATTCTAGTTCCTGGTATTCGGTTCAGTTATCAAGATCGTGTTTTCGCTGTAACACGTTTCAACTCCTGGACAGAATTTCCCTACATTCTATATTTAGCGACGATCCTACGACTTTATTGAACAACGAATCATTTCAGGGGAAGAGGTATGTTTACAACATTCCGAAAAAAATAATAAATAATCAACAGAAAAAAAAAAAAAACAAATAAGCAGGATTGAACCCGTACTCCTAGGCACAGCGCCTTGCCACGAGAACCAAATGTTACAGCACACGGCCAACTCAGCTACCTAAAAAGGTAGTGATCATTGGCGATGTCTTTCATGCATGTTTACTCATGACTATAGCATAGGGTTACGAAGACAACTAGGGGATACATTGTATATCTGTATCTTCTTATTAAGACAAGTATCTCCCGTAGGGCTGAATACTTGCGTTGCAGACAAACAGTTATAGGACGAGACAGCACGAATAGGAGTTTCCAGTGGTTTAGACTGGAGACAAATAATAATAAATGAATATTATTATAGAGGGAAACTTTCGAGTCGATAGATCAGCGAATAACTACAGGGGAAGAGGTATGTTTACAGTACTCGAAAAAAAAAAATCACAAATAATCTATAATAGAAAGAGAAAAAAAAAACAAATAAGAATTATTTCCCGTCCTATAACTGTCTGTCTGCAAAGCAAGTATTCAGCCCTACGGGGAAATACATGTCTCATTAGAAAAATACAGACATACAATTTATTCCCGAGTTGTGTTCGTAACCCTTTGCTATGGTCATAAGTACACAGGCGTGACAGACATCGCTAATGACAGCTACTTTTTTTTTTATGTAGCTGAGTTGGTCGCGTGCTCTAGCGTTTGGTTCTCGTGGCATGGCGCTGTGCCGAGGCGAACGGGTTCAATCATGTTTTGGACCATATATTGTTCTTTATTTATTTTCTGTTGTTGATAATTTTGTGATTTTGTTCCGAGTGTTGTAAACATAACTCGATACCGGATGTTGTTCGCTGACCTATCACCTCGGAAGTTTCCCTCTATTTATTGAAGCCTCGTTGACGATGTAGCTAATAGACTCATCCTCTACAAGCTAGCCCCGGCTTTAATCTCCAACTGTGGGGAATCGTCTCTTCCCGACCAACATGATACACACAGTCTCCGAAAATATGTGCCCGAGATTTTCTTTCAGAAAGTACTACGATCTGGCGTGATGCTGGCTACATCACTCACTAATTTTTTTTGCAGGAGGGAAGTGGGTATGAACCCCACATCATATTTCCTGTGCGCAGCACACAAGACGTACCAATTGAAGGACTGTTTTATTAAGTCAACACGCAGTAATCTCTCATGGAAAGATTCTTTCCTGCAACAAGAAAAATACAAGAGGAAACGTGACCTGGAGGAAGTAGACAAACTGAACTATCTGAGAAGATCCTGCCATGGACAGAAATAAGCTGCAAACATGTTTTTCTTTCGCCTTTAAATGAGCAAACGCTGGCAAAAATAAAATAAGACAAAATTCTCAGTAGCTTATTCCGGGTATACGTGAATATGCCAACATGGCGCAATAAATTTTCGTAATGCGATGAACCAGACGCCTTAAGATAACATGTAGCTATCGCAGCGAGATATATTCTTCACTCGCTCTCCCAGAAATGACATTTGTTGGGCTGGGAGCAATCTGCAGCGAGTTGGGATACTTCTGATGTTGCTTACAGTTATTTGAATCCTTTTATTTTTTACCTTTAAATTTTTGTTGCAGATGTATTGATATACGAACAATCATATATATATATATATATATATATATATATATATATATATATATATATATATATATATATGGGAATATTTTCTGTTCATCCCATAAAACGAGAAAGTCATATATGCGTTGAAATAGTTGTACGTGTTTTTAAATATTGCGTTCATCAAATTATATTATATTATTATACAGTGCATATTAAATTGAAATAAATGACAAATATGCAATAACTCCAGTGAGTTTCAGAGCCCATGAAAAAGTTAACACAACATAAAAAATAATTAAATGAATTAATTAATACTTTTCGCCCGTGCGCTGCCGGGGCCCGAAAGGAGAGTAGAGTTGTAGCACTTTTCCCTACCAGGCATGTACGTAAGAGGCGACTAAGGAGAGTTGGGCATGGGACTGGCTATCCTATACTGTAAAAAAAAGGCTACAAAAACTTCATAAACATGGACAAGTCAAATAGAAAAAAAAGTACATCCGCTATCCAGGAAATATTAAGGCATACAAACAAATACGTGTCTTTATTAAAGATAAGAACGGAAATCTGTTTAGTAATATAAGGGAACAAATGAAGAGATGGAAGGAGCACATTGAAGACTCTTGAACAGACCGGCTTAATTAAATAACCCTCCAGATATACTACCAGCAGAAGAGTTACACGTTAATTGTGGTAAGCCAAGCAGTAAAGAAATAATGAAACCATCAAGCTATTAAAAAATGGTAAAGCCACAGGACCAGGTGAAATTCCTTCAGAAGCCATCAAAGCAGATATTAACACCTCTAACAGATGTTGCATAATCTACTAGATAAGATATGGGAAAGAGTAGAAATACCCAAAGACTGGAAAGAAGGTTATATGATCAAACTACAAAGAAAAGAAATATACAGGATTTCTTACAAGGGAATTATGATGCTATCAGTACCAGGAAAAATACTAAGCAGAATCATTCTGGAGAGACTAAAAGAGGCACAGAGAAACATTTGAGAGATGAACAAGCAGTTTTAGGAAACCAGATCATTCGCTGTCAAATAACTACATTACGTACACTAGTTGAACGAAGCTTAAAACTACAGTCCCCACTTAATATCCGATTCATAGATTACGAAAAGGCGTTTAATAGATAAATCTGGTAAAATCAATATTCATAGCCCTACCAAATAAATCTGGTGCGACTGAATGCGATGATCATCGCAGAATAAGCCTTATGAATCACACGACCAAGATGTTACTATAAGAATCATCACGCGAAGAGTGCAAGAGTGCGAAACAAAATCAGTCTATAAATTAATGATGAACAATGTGGTTTCGTTGGAGGTAAAGGAACGAACAATGCCATATACATCACAAGATTTTTAGTAGAAAGAGCCATGGAGGTAAAATCAAATCTATACCTATGTTTCATAGGATTTCACAAAGTAAAGCACCAAGAAATAATCACAATTTTATAAGACATAAACGCAGATAGCAAAGATCTAAGAATAATATAAAGAGCATGTACTGGCAACAAACAGCGGCCATAAGAACTGAATTCAATTGGGAGTGTTTCAACAAGTAAAACAGAGTGTTAGGCAAGATTGTACGCTGTCATCAGATTTGTTTAATTTGTATTGTGAGGTCATCATATATAATCTAATGTATGTGGAAGATAGCCTTAATTACTAAGAGTGAAAAATATGAGTTACAAGAAATGTTAGACATTATAGTGAATGAAACTAAAATAAAGGACTCAATCTTAATAGACAGAAAAAAAGACAGAAGCAATGCTAGCGACAAGGGGTTGGGTTCGATCCCAAACCGACGGCTTCCGGGTTCACCCAGCCTTAAATGGGTACCGGATTTTTCTGGGAAAGTAAAGCAGCACGGGCGTAATACCGACCACATTACCAAAAAATCATGTGCTGAAGGTCTGTAAAATATAGGGTCACTAACACCATATTTCCCTATAGGCCACTTGGCGTGACGGGGGTACTTTTAAAGACAAGCAGAACAATAATAAAACAAATAATGAATTTAAATATCTGGGAACAATGTTAACCTCAGATAGTAGATGTACAACAGAGGTGAGATGCAGAATGGCTCAGGTAAAAGCAGCTTTCTAAAAAATGAGGAAGATACTGTGCAATCCATTTTTGACAATAGAAACAAGAAAAAGAGTTCTTAAATGTTATGTAGAGCCAGTCTTAACATATGGAATATATGTGAATCATGGACAATAGGACAACAGACAATAAAATCACTGGAGGCTGTAGAAATGTGGTTTTACAGAATATTGTTGAGAATACCATGGACAGTTAAGAAGAGTAATGAAAACGTTCTGAAAGAGGGCAAAGCAAAAAGAGAGCTAAAATCCTAAATTAGACAGAAACAATCATCATTTTTTTTCTTCATGTAATGAGAAGGGAACAGCTGGAATATATTGCAACAACTGTGAGAACTGAGGGATGAAGAGATAGAGGGAAGCAAAGTGAAAAGAAACCATACAGCTTAAGAGAATGGCTTGGCAGAAGGTCAACAATAGAAATGATAATTAACTGTCGAGATCGAAAGTTGTGGAGAGACATGATCATCTGCGCCAGCAAGCATTGTACTTGATGATGATGATTTGATAGTCTAGACAGAGGAATGTTTTTGAAGTTAATGAGTCATTACGGAATCCCTATAAAATGTATTACCTGATAAGAACAATATATGAAGGAATTATATGTAGTGTGAACGAATGGCAGATTACAGAAGCGTTTGAAATAAGAACAGGAATAAGGCTGGGATGCCTTCTATCTCCATTTATTTTCTACTGGTCATGAAAATAACGCAGAACAACAAAAAAGGAATCCAGTGGTCACTGACTAAGCAACTTAATGACTTAGACTTTGCTGATGACATAGCTCACCTATCACATAATCATCAACAGATGGGACTGAAAATAAATCGAAATAAGATCAACATTATGAGAATTAATACAGTTGACCAATAAAACTAGGAGAAATACCTCTACTAGACGTACAATCTTATTTATTATCTGGGCAGTAATATAGAGAAAGAGAGAAGAAAAGAGAATGATACCGAAATAAGGATATCAATAGTAAGAGGAGCATTCGTTGCACTGGAAAACATATGAAATACAAAGAAATTAGGTTAAACAAAAGAAATGTTCAACTTCATTGTTAAGTCAGCCCTATTATATGGCTGTCAAACATGGAGAATAATAAAAATGACAATCATGAAAATACCGACTTCATTAATGGATGCTTGCGCAGAATAAAAGGATGGAAATGGCAGGACAAAATCACTAACTTGGAATTATTGAAAGTACCAGTCAAATACTAGTTGATAAAGAGATACAACGAAGACGATGGTCCTGGATAGTGCACATATTGCGGAAGATAACTATGAGTATTACATAACAGGCCCATTTGAAAGCCCCAAGATAAAGAAAAAGAGAAAAAACAAAATATTCATGGAGAAGACAGATGGAAGCAGAGATGAAGATGATGGGGAAGACATAACATGATCTTAAAAGAGTGGCAAGAAACAGACAGGCTTTGAAAGTGTCTGTTGATGAGCTATGCTCCACATGGAGATGAAAGGTAGAAACGAAGAAGAAGAAGAATAGGGAGGAGGAGAAGAGAAGAAGAAGAAGAAAAAAGAACTATTTTTTTTACAATATTTTTCCCCAAATTGGATTATTACATTGGTCACGTTATCTTCATCATTTTGTTGCTTGCCCTTTATTCTGCGATCATGACGTCATTCAGACTAAGATTCCGGACCTCTCTTGGAGGCAGCTGTCTGTTTCAGTGATTTGGTTGCCCGTATACTTTCTCTTCCAGGGAGGTGGGTGAGGGCCATATTGTCTTTCTCAGGTCTGTGTACTGGGGGGGGGGGGCAATCCTGTAGAACGTATTTTCTTGTCATGTTATCCAGGGTACAGTGGCACTAGCTGGTGGTTCCTATTTTGAGTTTGGTGAACATGTAGTTTCTCATTATATTGTGGCTAGTGCGTAGGCGAAGGATGATGACTTGATCCCTCCTTGAAAGTTGGAAGTATCCGTCCCTCTCGTTATGCTTGGGTGTTCTTGTTTCCATTTTTCATGATACTGGCCTTTGATGATGGATTTGGCTTCATCGTAACTGACCAGATGGTTCTCTTGTGGTGATCTTCCTTCCTCCTTAGCTAGTTTGTCTGCACGTTCGTTCCCGTAAACATTTGAAGTGTGATGGTATCCACTGCATGACCACTCTCTGGAAGTTATTGCACAGTTGGTCTAGGGTTGTTTTCAAGTCATCTAGCTCACTGTTCCTGTGGGATTTTAGAGCTTTTAGAACTGACAGTGCATCAGTCAGTATCACAAATTTCTTGTGCACATTATTGTTGTGTTGGATAGCCAGTTTTGCAGCGTCTTTGAGGGCTTGAGTTTCTGCTTTACATTTGTTTGAGAATTTCCCAGTAGCTATTGACTTGATGATCTCTTCCAGGTTATTAGCCTCAAGAACATACCTCCTCCTCCATTTCTGGTGGCGTTTGTAGCAGAGCCATCTGTGTATATGTGTGACCAGGAGTCCTGTGGGTAGTTGTCGTTTATGTGTTTTTCTGCTATGTGCTTTCTCTCTGTGTCTGTTTGGGTGCCTTTTATCATACTTCCTATTATGTCTTCCTTAAGTTCTGGGATTTTATGTTTCCTATAAGGAGGCATATCAGATGGGCGTATGGATTTCGGCATTGTTTGGGATAGTACTGGATCACTAGCTGTTAGTTCTATGGAGATTGCAGCGAAGCCGCTCCTCTTTAGTCTTCCTTTTCCGAAACAAGATACTCTTTGGTGCATGGGGTGGTTAGGAAGCCTTTTATATTTCTCGCTTACAGACGGATCTGTAATACGACATCAAAGGAGGTATTTACAGCACCCTTGGCAGGCAGAATAGCCAAAGAAGACAGTGGTGCATTGACCACGAGTAACATGGCGATGGAGGTGGTTGCAATGATCAGGGCATTCATCTGGTTAGAGTCACAAGACCACACTCACCCCTGCATACTAAATAATTCGATGAGCATGATAAGAAAAGTGGAGGCGGGCTCTGTACGCAGGCAATGGGTAGAGTCATTGCAGAAGTAAAAAAAATACGTAGGTCACCTTGTCTACGTCACTACGCACTGGACATGCGGTGTACGTGGAAATGAAAGAGCGGACAGGTTGTCTAGCTGCGCTGTCGTTGAAGACTGTCAACCAATGAATAGAGCGTCGTCATCAATACCCTCCGAGATGTGGGAAGGGCACAAGACTTCAACAACCATGAGTCCACGTCACTCCTTCGGTTGAAAGAAATAGGAGTAAGATCGGCACATCCAGAAACGATAAACTTAGTGAGCATGTAAGAAGACTAATCAACCAACACAGAAACTGAAGTGGTCAGTCGCTGGACACTGCGGGACTTGCTGAGGAGGGGATCTGAGTACAGTGATGATGACCGACAAATAACTCAATAATTTGTTTATGACAATTTTGCGCCAGACTATAGCTTGTTTTATAACTCGTGCCCAACTTTTAAAATCGATAGCTTTTTAACCGCTTGTTGTAAGTTGTTCAAAATTTGCATGTAAAGTTATAATGATTAGAACCCAACAAGGAATTAATTTCATTAAAAAAAAAACATTTGGTTATTATTTTTGCTTATTTGATTTATATAAATTCATAACGACCCATTGATGTAGTCAAAACTTAATGTTTACAGTATTTTAAGTTAAAAATAGTGAGTAAAAATCCATACACGGTAAAATTGACGTGTTTGCACGCTTTCGACGTGGTTTTTTGACACAATTAGACACTTTTAAAAAACACGAGAAATTGTGTGTTCCATTTCCGTTCTTTCAGAGGTGGAGACGTGGAACGATAACATTTATCATGAGTCTTAAAATGAAATTCTGCAGTTTACAAAAATCGCAATAAAAATGTATGACTATTTTTGCAAGAGGCTAAACGAGGAAGATTATTTCATTCTTTAGAAAACCCTGAGAATAGGACAAGACACATTTTGGATTATCTAAACGGTCATTTAATCGCTGGATTCAAGCACGTGACCGTCAATGTTCAAAATATACAAAATCACAAGGAAGAGCAAAAATGTTGGATAATTTCGACAGTGAACTTATTAGAAGTGAAATTCGCAAAATGTTGGGTATGAATGAAACTGTTACAATAAGAAAATTAAAAGTATCGCTGAAAAAGAACAACAGTATTGAAATATCAAAGTCTACATTATGGAGGAATATGAGAGCTGCAGGCTTTACATTCAGAAAGTATTCCAATGGACGAAACATCATCTGTGAGAAGCCACATATAGTAGTCATGAGAAGCAAGTACTTACGTGAAGTAAAAGAGGTGCGCAAGCAAGGTTATGATATTGTGTACTTGGATGAAACATGGATCAATGCTCACCACACTAACCAAAGGGAATGGCAGTCATTAGATGGAAAGATTAAGAGATTAATACCTAGCAGCAAAGGACAGCGCTTGATAATTGCTCATGCAGGTAGTCGACAACATGGACTAATACAGAATGCAGAGCTCATTTTTCTTTCAAAATCCATAGACAATCAGGATTATCACTCTGAGATGAATGGTCACATATTTAGACATTGGATTGAAAATTCTGTTCTCCCATCACTAGATCGACCATCTTGCCTAATAATGGACAATGCAGCGTACCACAACATTGTTGCACTTGAAGATAAAGTCCCGACGTCATCCAGTACAAAAGATGCTATTAAGATATGGCTCACAAAGGAGCACATACAATTTAATAACATGTACTTAAAACCTGAATTACTATCTCTAGTAAAGCAAAAACAAAGGACAAAGATTTTTCAAATAGATAAGATTATCCAAGAGCACGGTCATATAAGTTTGAGGCTGCCACCTTACCATGCTCATTTAAATCCAATAGAAACTAATCTGGGCAAAATTAAAAGGACAAGTGGCAGATGAAAATACAACATTCAAAATATGCGATGTAAAGACTCTTGCTAATCTCGCTTTATTAAATATAGACAAAGATTATTGGGCTAAATGTGAAGACCACGTCTTAAAACAGGAAGAGGAATATGGAAAAATGATGGTTTGTGGAATGTTCAACCCAAACAGTAATTAATCTTTTAGACTCGTCTGATTCAGAATGAAAGTATATAGCCCCTACAATGTTGGCCCCTATATTACCTTAAATTAGTTCAACAAACGGTCTTTTTCAGGACCACACAACTATGAAAATTGGACATACAGGTATACCTTGATATTATCGTCCGTCCTCGAACTGAGAAGACAATAATTCTCCTGTGTTTTGTCGTATTCAGTTATTTCCCCATTACGGCCACGCCTTTACCTAGTGAAAATTAATCATAGAGCAGCAACTACGGTAATTTCTATATTTAGGGGTTCACAATTACAATTTTGACAAGCATCAAAGAAATTCGCCGCTTTAAGAAAACTGCAGCTGCAAGATATTTGTTAAATATACATTTAAAGGGTCATTTGCATTCTAATAACATTTGGAAAATTTCAACAGCTTTTAACAAACGGTTACTGAGTAATAGCGTTTTGAAATTGGGCACATGATTTGAAACGAGCTATAATTGCTAATTTTAATAGCAGTAATTACATGGTCGTAAATACGATTCTGACAACCCTAGTTTTCAATTATTTTGGAAAAAGTTTATGTTTCGATCGTTCAAGTCTTGAAAGTTTACCGGAACGCGTTATATATTTTAAACGCACCTTGAACTGAGATGCTAGTGTGTCTGTATCTTGAATGTCACTTTTAAAAACAAGCCAGCTGCAGTTAGGACGTCCTGGGGTCTAATGGTGACCGAAGGACAAGACTAATTGTAACCAATTGAATTCATGTTTGCAAATACACATAACGAACAACACCCACAATTAAGCACTATGTAGATACGCCTCTGATAAGAATTGCAGTAGACTGGAAAATTTAACACGATTACTGTAAACTCTAAAATTTGAATCAACTTGTGTGATATCGTCATAAAAGATCAAAGGAATTCGCTGATGTACAAAATCTGTTGTGTTTGTGGAATAAAAAATACCAAAATCTTTGCGTCATCAATATTCTAAGATTGCATGCAAAATTCGAAACCAAAATAACAAGCGGTTATCACGCAAAGCTAATTCAGGTGTGATTATGAATTTCTGAACGGACTATAGACAGTATTGTGAAATGTGTGCATTAACTTGACAAACTGTTGCATCTGAGTTTATTTCTGTTGCTTGCATGCTGTTATATGTCAGGGTGCTGCCTAAGTATCTGAATTGCTTCATCTGTGTTAGGATATTGCCACTTGTCGATATGTTAGTATCTTGTGTTTCTTTTGATATCGTCATTACTTCTGGCATTAATCATTCGTACAAGACTTATAACCTTAGGTGGTACATTACTATCCACCCCCCCCCCCCTCTTTAATCACTCGTACAAGACCTTATAACCTTAGGTGGTACATTACTATCCACCCCCCCTCTTTAATCACTCGTACAAGACCTTATAACCTTAGGTGGTACATTACTATCCACCCCCCTCCTCTTTAATCACTCATACAAGACCTTATAACCTTAGGACGTACATTACTACCCCATCTTTAATCACTCGTACAAGATCTTATAACCTTAGGAGATGCATTGCTACCCCCCATCTTTAATCACTCGTACAAGATCTTATAACCTTAGGAGATGCATTGCTACCCCCTTTCCATTATGTATGTTATAGCTGTGAAGATATGTTGCCGGATCTTCTGATACTGCGCTTCGTTGGAAAACATTTCTGCTCTAGCGTGATGATAAACATTAAAGTCTGCAAGTTAACATATAATACGTGAAAGTATATATAGTCTGTGAAAGCGTCCGTGTATATGACGCGACAGGGAAGAGCCCAGTAAAGGACCCCAGTTAAAGGTTGCTCTTAAAGGTATGTCGTTTTGGAGCCCTCTTTGTATGGCGACGATTGCACTAGCTGTGAAAGCCGCTTGTCTTTCTACGTAGGCCGGAATAATTCTCAAAGCAGTTGCCGCCTGTTCCGTGAACACTGCTACCTTCAAAAAGTGTTATAAGCTGTTGCAAAATGGAGGCTCCAAACAAATAAAACTAACTTGAATTCACCATTACCGATAATCTCTCACTTGGTGTGCGGCTACAAAGAAAAAGAAAGAAAGAAAAAAAGAATTTTGCATTGCCGCAGCAACACTTTCTAGGTTGACACATAGAGTGTGGAATAACAACAAAGTTCATCACCACGGTTACTGTACACAAATCATTATATGGCCCTTTTCGTCTTGTCAGACGATCTAGTGGAGGCTATTGCGTATTTTTTGAGGTATTGTTTTTGCCGAACAGCTTCTCTCGTGGCTAATTCTACCAATGTTTGACAAACACACGCGGTCACATAATGAACAGGTCAGGCTCGCTGGTCCACAGGGTTTACCATCCCTTTTCATGAGTCTCTTCTCTTCTAAGTCCTGTCTTAGCACAGTCTCAAATGATGTTATACCGTTCCTTATACATGCTCTCCATGATGTGCGATCATTTGCCAGATGTTGCCAGTCGTTTTCACAAGATGGAGAAGTCTTTCAGAGATGATTTGCAGATATCTCTATATCGTAGTTTAGTTTAGGTCTTCCGATTTGTCTTTTCCGTGTTTTAGCTCACCATATAGTATTGCCTAGGAATGCGTTTTTCTTCCATCCGTTGGACATGCCCCAGCCATCTTAGCCTTCGACTTCTGAGCATCGACATGATTGTTAAGGTCTTTGCACGTTGCAGGACAGTTAAGTTGGTTATTTTGTCTTGCCATTTGATGTGCATTATTTTGCGGAGACATCGCATGTGGAAGACATTTAGTCTTTTTTCCTGGTTTGAGTATGTTGTCAAGGTTTCGGATCCATATAGTAGTGTGCTAAGCACACATGTTTGATATATTATGAGTTTAGTCTTTTGAGTTAGTTTCGTGTTGTTCCATGCCCTTTTGTGAGTTTGCCGAAGGTCGTAGCAGCCTTACCAATCGACAGTTTATTTCTTCATCAAGAGAGATGGTTTGCGTAATTGTGGATCCAAGATATGTAAATTTCTGTACTGATTCTAGTGGGCAGTCGAGATCATGCCTACTGAGTAATCATATGTGTACCAGCGAAATCTGACTTTGATACACCTCGCAAGAGAAGAGGAGACTGAACGCTTTTCACAAATACTGGGTATCACCTGGAGAGACAAAGTAACAAACGAAGAACTTGGTAAGACCGTTCTTCACCATTCTCCAGCAACGCGTCTAAGACAGTTAGACCACCTGCGCCAAATGAATGATGGACGGACTGCCAAAGACATCCATTTGGACAGACATCATTCAGCAAAAGAAACAGAATGAAGCGCCCGCTGCTCTACGAAGACGTCTGTTGTTAGCCACCCTAGAAAGGCACACAGGGTATAAAGCATCTTCTAACAAGATCTTCACAGAATCACTAAACCAATTGTTTCTCTAGACTGATAGGATCTAAGATGATCTTCACAGAATCACTAAACCAATTGTTTCTCAAGACTGATAGGATCTAAGATGATCTTCACAGAATCACTAAACCAATTGTTTCTCAAGACTGATAGGATCTAAGAAGATCTTCACAGAATCACTAAACAATTGTTTCTCAAGACTGATAAGATCTAAGATGATCTTCACAGAATCACTAAACCAATTGTTTCTCGGGACTGATAGGATCTAAGATGATCTTCACAGAATCACTAAACCAATTGTTTCTCAAGACTTATAGGATCTAAGAAGATCTTCACAGAATCACTAAACCAATTGTATCTCGGGACTGATAGGATCTAAGAAGATCTTCACAGAATCACTAAACCAATTGTTTCTTGAGACTTATAGGATCTAAGAAGATCTTCACAGATCACTAAACCAATGTTTCTCGAGACTGATAGGATCTAAGATGATCTTCACAGAATCACTAAACCAATTGTTTCTCGGGACTGATTGATAGGATCAAACAAGATCTTCACAAAATCACTAAACCAATTGTTTCTCGGGACTGATAGGATCTAACAAGATCTTCACAGAATCACTAACCAATTGTTTCTCGAGACTGATAGGATCTAAGAAGATCTTCACAGAATCACTAAACCAATTGTTTCTCGAGACTGATAGGATCTAAGATGATCTTCACAGAATCACTAAACCAATTGTTTCTCGGGACTGATTGATAGGATCTAACAAGATCTTCACAGAATCACTAAACCAATTGTTTCTCGAGACTTATAGGATCTAAGAAGATCTTCACAGAATCACTAAACCAATTGTATCTCGGGACTGATAGGATCTAAGAAGATCTTCACAGAATCACTAAACCAATTGTTTCTTGAGACTGATAGGATCTAACAAGATCTTCACAGAATCACTAAACCAATGGTTTCTCGAGACTTATAGGATCTAAGAAGATCTTCACAGAATCACTAAACCAATTGTTTCTCGAGACTGACAGGATCTAAGATGATCTTCACAGAATCACTAAACCAATTGTTTCTCGGGACTGATTGATAGGATCAAACAAGATCTTCACAAAATCACTAAACCAATTGTTTCTCGGGACTGATAGGATCTAACAAGATCTTCACAGAATCACTAAACCAATTGTTTCTCGAGACTGATAGGATCTAAGAAGATCTTCACAGAATCACTAAACCAATTGTTTCTCGAGACTGATAGGATCTAAGATGATCTTCACAGAATCACTAAACCATTGTTCTCGGGACTGATTGATAGATCAAACAAGATCTTCACAAAATCACTAAACCAATTGTTTCTCGAGACTGATAGGATCTAACAAGATCTTCACAGAATCACTAAACCAATTGTTTCTCGGGACTGATAGGATCCTAATATATGTATGTGTATCTGTGTGTGTGTTCGCGCGAGCGTGTGACACACAAAAGGTAGCTGAGAGGGGAACCGGATACATCCTACCAAAATTCGCGTGCAAACCGATATTATTGTCAGTCTGCTATGCGGAGATGGTGACCTTCAGCTGCCGTTGACACGCCCTGAGCATATATAATATGGATCCGGTAAATAATTCAACAAAATTGTGGTTCTATCGCAATAGTGCAACAAGAAAGAGCAGAGAAGTATCAGTAATATTATATGCTTATAGAAAGCGAGAAACCAGTAGAGATTTATCAATGAAATGAGAATTTCAAGGACGGTGACAAATGTGTGAGTTGGCAGTAGTAAAAAAGTAGTAAAGTACCCCCGTCACGCCAAGTGGCGTATAGGGAAATATGGTTTAGTGACCCTATATTTTACAGACCTTCAGCACATGATTATTGGGGTAATGTGGTCAGTATTACGTCCGTGCTGCTTTACTTTCCCAGAAAAAAATCCGTACCCATTTGAGGCTGGGTGAACCCGGAAGCCGTCGGTTGGGATCGAACCCTACCCTTGTCCGTGGTAGTCCAGTTCACTAACCACTGAGCTATCGCGGCTCCCTTGGCAGTTGTGATTCAATGAAATGTGAAGTTCAAGGACGGTGATAAGTGTGTGAGTTGTGCAGTAGTGTATCAATGAAACGAGAAGTTCAAGGACGTGATAAGTGTGTGAGTTGTATAGTAGTGTATCAATGAAATGAGAAGTTCAAGGACGGTGATAAGTGTGTGAGTTGTGCAGTAGTGTATCAATGAAATCTGAAGTTCAAGGATGGTATCACTAGGATGAACGATTCTTTTCTCCCAGGTCCAGCAGCAGTTAAGGCATTCATGATAGGCAACATTGCAGCTGTGGAAAGCATTTTACGGGAAAATCGGAACATCGCAGTCAAGGAGGTGCATCACTACTGGACATTAGTGTTGGATCAGCCCATCACATCATTCACGACGAGCTGAAATTCCGAAAAGTGTGCAATATAAGTACCACAACGACGGTGCAAGAATGGCTGTGCACGAAATAATTATTTCCCCGCGGTGTATATACTCTCTATCAGACCTCACATCAATTACATACTAAAATATTGCTGATGTGAAAATACATTCTGTTATACATTTCTGTTTTCCGCTCTTTTATGTAGGTATTCGTGGAATGTTTCATGTCCTGTAGTTGTTTTACCAAAAGTAATTGCAGTCATCATGGACTCAAGTAAATGTCGCATGACACGGGTTTAATGCTAAATATATTTTTTGTTGTTGGATACATTTGTCTGATGAAACCTTATATGTATTATCTCTGATTCTTTGACCTTGTTCGCACACACTTCACAAGTCTGAGTTTTCTACGAGTAGACAGAGCTGCTTGTAAACTGTTCCTTAGTTGAATTCTCGTGCAAAGAATTATGGACCCCAAAAAGACCAACAAGGAAATTTTCAAAGAGGCCAACGCAAAAAAAAAAAAAAAACGAAGCTCCTAAAAATATTAGAAAGACACAAGCAACATTATTCGGGCACATCATGAGAAGAGGAAAATTGCAATTCTTGGTTACAACTGGCAATTCGTGGATGACGATAAAGAGAGAAGATACTAGATAACTTGGTTTCGAGGAAGTGTAAACGATCAACAGCAGAATCTATACGATGCAATGTGGACAGAGAATTGTGGAAGGACATGATCGCCTACGCCGTCCAGTATGACACTTGATGATGATGAAGAAACAAATCAAATAAGGAGTGGAAGATAACTGATGTGTTTTAAAATGATATTTTCTGTGGTGGTGGGGTTTATGGATGTGAGAGTTTATTATTTTCACAAAATCTCGATCGGATTTGCGGAGAATAAACCTATTCGGTATAAATGTGTGGTCATTATATTCCACGTTTGGTAGGGATAACGTTTTTTTTTTTCAGTGTCGGAGTTAAAAAAAAAAAATTCTGGCATGAACGCTGCGTGGCGACCACAATTGGCACACAACCTTTATTTTTCTCTCACACTGGCTGATATGAGAAATAAGTAAATGCTGTAAGTAGTGATGGTGCTGCTGTTGTTTCTTCAAGCTTAATTCTAGCGCAAAGTCACCCATATCCATGCCCTGAGTTAGGCAATCGTAACCTCTCGTGTGCAAGGCAAATTGTTTACTTCTAGCCGGTCTAGGCCACCCGAGAACAGATTCCTACGTACAGAGCCTAGCATAACGGTTAACCAGGAAACACGAGAACCTGGCCTACATTACCATTAAGTTTGATCACACCTGCACCGGATAATTGTAGGCAAGCTTTAAACTCATGCAGCTTTCACCATTTGCCTTCGAAAACGCTCGTTGCTCAAATACGGAAACTGTTGCGCAAAAAATAGAAACTATTTTGGGTTATTAGCTAATTGTGATAAAATCTAGTTTGACAACGGGACAATACTCCCGAGCAAGAACACCATGGACAACCGAAGCTGCTCCACAACGTTTGGGTGAAAACGATGTGACTCATAATGACATAATATAGTGACTTATAGCTGACCAGGATCTATGAACCAAAACTGATCACGATTCTACTCCATTGAGCTGCGGTTGGCATGGCGACGGATGGCTAATCAAGCGAGTAGGAATATACAAGAGGAGGATTCTGCAGGCCCAAATGTGACAAGTCAAAGTCGGAAGTATTGGGCCGAAATGTACAAATAAATCGTAAACTGTACGCGCATAAAATCTCAATTAAGGACGGGCAATAAAGAAGAGTGGCCGTGAGCGAGTAGAAAGACAGTGATCGTCGAACCAGTTATTGAAATAAGGCAGATGATGTGATCGAAAAATCTCCAAGACAGATATATGTCCTGTTCTTATAATTCTTGTATAATGTGGCAAGTACATTAAAAATATAATTTCTTGTTGTCGCACTCTACACCTCTCTTACATTCACTATATCTCACACACTCTACACCTCTCTCTACATTCACCATATCTCACACACTCTACACCTCTCTCTACATTCACCATATCTCACACACTCTACACCTCTCTCTACATTCACTATAACTCACACACTCTACACCTCTCTCTACATTCACTATATCTCACACACCTCTCTCTACATTCACCATATCTCACACGCTCTACACCTCTCTCGACATTCACCATATCTCACACACTCTACACCTCTCTACATGCACCATATCTCACACACTCTACACCTCTCTCTACATTCACTATATCTCACACACTCTACACCTCTCTACATGCACCATATCTCACACACTCTACACCTCTCTACATGCACCATATCTCACACACTCTACACCTCTCTACATGCACCATATCTCACACACTCTACACCTCTCTACATGCACCATATCTCACACACTCTACACCTCTCTACATGCACCATATCTCACACACTCTACACCTCTCTCTACATTCACCATATCTCACACACTCTACACCTCTCTACATTCACTATATCTCACACACTCTACACCTCTCTACATGCACCATATCTCACACACTCTACACCTCTCTACATGCACCATATCTCACACACTCTACACCCCTCTCTACATTCACTATATCTCACACACTCTACACCTCTCTACATGCACCATATCTCACACAGTCTACACCTCTCTACATGCACCATATCTCACACACTCTACACCTCTCTACATGCACCATATCTCACACACTCTACACCCCTCTCTACATTCACTATATCTCACACACTCTACACCTCTCTACATGCACCATATCTCACACACTCTACACCTCTCTACATGCACCATATCTCACACACTCTACACCTCTCTCTACATTGACTATATCTCACACACTCTACACCTCTCTACATGCACCATATCTCACACACTCTACACCTCTCTACATGCACCATATCTCACACACTCTACACCTCTCTACATGCACCATATCTCACACACTCTACACCTCTCTACATTCACCATATCTCACACACTCTACACCTCTCTACATTCACCATATCTCACACACTCTACACCTCTCTACATTCACCATATCTCACACACTCTACACCTCTCTACATTCACCATATCTCACACACTCTACACCTCTCTCTACATTCACTATATCTCACACACTCTACACCTCTCTCTACATTCACTATATCTCACACACTCTACACCTCTCTCTACATGCACTATATCTCACACACTCTACACCTCTCTCTACATTCACTATATTCACACACTCTACACCTCTCTACATTCACCATATCTCACACACTCTACACCTCTCTCTACATGCACCATATCTCACACACTCTACACCTCTCTCTACATGCACCATATCTCACACACTCTACACCTCTCTCTACATGCACCATATCTCACACACTCTACACCTCTCTCTACATGCACCATATCTCACACACTCTACACCTCTCTCTACATGCACCATATCTCACACACTCTACACCTCTCTCTACATTCACCATATCTCACACACTCTACACCTCTCTCTACATTCACCATATCTCACACACTCTACACCTCTCTCTACATTCACCATATCTCACACACTCTACACCTCTCTCTACATGCACCATATCTCACACACTCTACACCTCTCTCTACATGCACCATATCTCACTCACTCTACACCTCTCTACATGCACCATATCTCACACACTCTACACCTCTCTCTACATTCACTATATCTCACACACTCTACACCTCTCTACATGCACCATATCTCACACACTCTACACCTCTCTACATGCACCATATCTAACACACTCTACACCTCTCTACATGCACCATATCTCACACACTCTACACCTCTCTACATGCACCATATCTCACACACTCTACACCTCTCTCTACATTCACCATATCTCACACACTCTACACCTCTCTACATTCACCATATCTCACACACACTCTACACCTCTCTCTACATTCACCATATCTCACACACTCTATACCTCTCTACATTCACCATATCTCACACACTCTACACCTCTCTACATTCACCATATCTCACACACTCTACACCTCTCTCTACATTCACCATATCTCACACACTCTACACCTCTCTACATTCACCATATCTCACACACTCTACACCTCTCTACATTCACCATATCTCACACACTCTACACCTCTCTCTACATGCACCATATCTCACACACTCTACACCTCTCTCTACATGCACCATATCTCACACACTCTACACCTCTCTCTACATGCACCATATCTCACACACTCTACACCTCTCTCTACATGCACCATATCTCACACACTCTACACCCCTCTCTACATTCACTATATCCCACACACTCTACACCTCTCTACATGCACCATATCTCACACACTCTACACCTCTCTACATGCACCATATCTCACACACTCTACACCTCTCTCTACATTCACCATATCTCACACACTCTACACCTCTCTACATGCACCATATCTCACACACTCTACACCTCTCTCTACATGCACCATATCTCACACACTCTACACCTCTCTCTACATGCACCATATCTCACACACTCTACACCTCTCTCTACATGCACCGTATCTCTCACACTCTACACCTCTCTCTACATGCACCATATCTCACACACTCTACACCTCTCTCTACATGCACCATATCTCACACACTCTACACCTCTCTACATGCACCATATCTCACACACTCTACACCTCTCTACATGCACCATATCTCACACACTCTACACCTCTCTCTACATTCACCATATCTCACACACTCTACACCTCTCTACATTCACCATATCTCACACACTCTACACCTCTCTACATTCACCATATCTCACACACTCTACACCTCTCTACATTCACTATATCTCACACACTCTACACCTCTCTACATTCACCATATCTCACACACTCTACACCTCTCTACATTCACCATATCTCACACACTCTACACCTCTCTACATTCACTATATCTCACACACTCTACACCTCTCTACATGCACCATATCTCACACACTCTACACCTCTCTACATGCACCATATCTCACACATTCTACACCTCTCTACATTCACTATATCTCACACACTCTACACCTCTCTAAATGCACCATATCTCACACACTCTACACCTCTCTACATGCACCATATCTCACACACTCTACACCTCTCTACATGCACCATATCTCACACACTCTACACCTCTCTCTACATTCACCATATCTCACACACTCTACACCTCTCTACATGCACCATATCTCACACACTCTACACCTCTCTCTACATGCACCATATCTCACACACTCTACACCTCTCTCTACATTCACCATATCTCACACACTCTACACCTCTCTCTACATTCACCATATCTCACACACTCTACACCTCTCTACATGCACCATATCTCACACACTCTACACCTCTCTCTACATGCACCATATCTCACACACTCTACACCTCTCTCTACATGCACCATATCTCACACACTCTACACCTCTCTCTACATGCACCATATCTCACACACTCTACACCTCTCTCTACATGCACCATATCTCACACACTCTACACTCTCTACATGCACCATATCTCACACACTCTACACCTCTCTCTACATTCACCATATCTCACACACTCTACACCTCTCTCTACATGCACCATATCTCACACACTCTACACCTCTCTACATGCACCATATCTCACACACTCTACACCTCTCTCTACATTCACCATATCTCACACACTCTACACCTCTCTACATGCACCATATCTCACACACTCTACACCTCTCTACATGCACCATATCTCACACACTCTACACCTCTCTCTACATTCACTATATCTCACACACTCTACACCTCTCTACATTCACCATATCTCACTCACTCTACACCTCTCTACATTCACCATATCTCACACACTCTACACCTCTCTACATTCACTATATCTCACACACTCTACACCTCTCTACATGCACCATATCTCACACACTCTACACCTCTCTCTACATGCACCATATCTCACACACTCTACACCTCTCTCTACATTCACTATATCTCACACACTCTACACTTCTCTACATGCACCATATCTCACACACTCTACACCTCTCTCTACATGCACCATATCTCATACACTATACACCTCTCTCTACATGCACCATATCTCACACACTCTACACCTCTCTCTACATGCACCATATCTCACACACTCTACACCTCTCTCTACATGCACCATATCTCACACACTCTACACCCCTCTCTACATTCACTATATCCCACACACTCTACACCTCTCTACATGCACCATATCTCACACACTCTACACCTCTCTACATGCACCATATCTCACACACTCTACACCTCTCTCTACATTCACCATATCTCACACACTCTACACCTCTCTACATGCACCATATCTCACACACTCTACACCTCTCTCTACATGCACCATATCTCACACACTCTACACCTCTCTCTACATGCACCATATCTCACACACTCTACACCTCTCTCTACATGCACCGTATCTCTCACACTCTACACCTCTCTCTACATGCACCATATCTCACACACTCTACACCTCTCTCTACATGCACCATATCTCACACACTCTACACCTCTCTACATGCACCATATCTCACACACTCTACACCTCTCTACATGCACCATATCTCACACACTCTACACCTCTCTCTACATTCACCATATCTCACACACTCTACACCTCTCTACATTCACCATATCTCACACACTCTACACCTCTCTACATTCACCATATCTCACACACTCTACACCTCTCTACATTCACTATATCTCACACACTCTACACATCTCTACATTCACCATATCTCACACACTCTACACCTCTCTACATTCACCATATCTCACACACTCTACACCTCTCTACATTCACTATATCTCACACACTCTACACCTCTCTACATGCACCATATCTCACACACTCTACACCTCTCTACATGCACCATATCTCACACATTCTACACCTCTCTACATTCACTATATCTCACACACTCTACACCTCTCTACATGCACCATATCTCACACACTCTACACCTCTCTACATGCACCATATCTCACACACTCTACACCTCTCTACATGCACCATATCTCACACACTCTACACCTCTCTCTACATTCACCATATCTCACACACTCTACACCTCTCTACATGCACCATATCTCACACACTCTACACCTCTCTCTACATGCACCATATCTCACACTCTACACCTCTCTCTACATTCACCATATCTCACATACTCTACACCTCTCTCTACATTCACCATATCTCACACACTCTACACCTCTCTACATGCACCATATCTCACACACTCTACACCTCTCTCTACATGCACCATATCTCACACACTCTACACCTCTCTCTACATGCACCATATCTCACACACTCTACACCTCTCTCTACATGCACCATATCTCACACACTCTACACCTCTCTCTACATGCACCATATCTCACACACTCTACACCTCTCTCTACATACACCATATCTCACACACTCTACACCTCTCTACATGCACCATATCTCACACACTCTACACCTCTCTACATGCACCATATCTCACACACTCTACACCTCTCTCTACATTCACCATATCTCACACACTCTACACCTCTCTACATTCACCATATCTCACACACTCTACACCTCTCTACATTCACCATATCTCACACACTCTACACCTCTCTCTACATGCACCATATCTCACACACTCTACACCTCTCTCTACATGCACCATATCTCACACACTCTACACCTCTCTACATGCACCATATCTCACACACTCTACACCTCTCTACATGCACCATATCTCACACACTCTACACCTCTCTCTACATTCACCATATCTCACACACTCTACACCTCTCTCTACATGCACCATATCTCACACACTCTACACCTCTCTACATGCACCATATCTCACACACTCTACACCTCTCTCTACATTCACCATATCTCACACACTCTACACCTCTCTACATGCACCATATCTCACACACTCTACACCTCTCTACATGCACCATATCTCACACACTCTACACCTCTCTCTACATTCACTATATCTCACACACTCTACACCTCTCTACATTCACCATATCTCACTCACTCTACACCTCTCTACATTCACCATATCTCACACACTCTACACCTCTCTACATTCACTATATCTCACACACTCTACACCTCTCTACATGCACCATATCTCACACACTCTACACCTCTCTCTACATGCACCATATCTCACACACTCTACACCTCTCTCTACATTCACTATATCTCACACACTCTACACCTCTCTCTACATTCACCATATCTCACACACTGTACACCTCTCTACATGCAACATATCTCACACACACTACACCTCTCTCTACATGCACCATATCTCACACACTCTACACCTCTCTACATGCACCATATCTCACACACTCTACACCTCTCTCTACATTCACTATATCTCACACACTCTACACCTCTCTCTAAATTCACCATATCTCACACACTCTACACCTCTCTCTACATGCACTATATCTCACACACTCTACACCTCTCTCTACATGCACCATATCTCACACACTCTACACCTCTCTCTACATGCACCATATCTCACACACTCTACACCTCTCTCTACATTCACCATATCTCACACATTCTACACCTCTCTACATTCACCATATCTCACACACTCTACACCTCTCTACATTCACCATATCTCACACATTCTACACCTCTCTACATTCACCATATCTCACACACTCTACACCTCTCTCTACATTCACCATATCTCACACATTCTACACCTCTCTACATTCACCATATCTCACACACTCTACACCTCTCTACATTCACCATATCTCACACATTCTACACCTCTCTACATGCACCATATCTCACACACTCTACACCTCTCTCTACATTCACCATATCTCACACATTCTACACCTCTCTCTACATGCACCATATCTCACACACTCTACACCTCTCTCTACATTCACCATATCTCACACATTCTACACCTCTCTACATTCACCATATCTCACACACTCTACACCTCTCTCTACATGCACCATATCTCACACACTCTACACCTCTCTCTATATTCACTATATCTCACACACTCTACACCTCTCTCTACATTCACCATATCTCACACATTCTACACCTCTCTACATTCACCATATCTCACACACTCTACACCTCTCTACATGCACCATATCTCACACACTCTATACCTCTCTACATTCACCATATCTCACACACTCTACACCTCTCTGTACATGCACCATATCTCACACACTCTACACCTCTCTCTACATGCACCATATCTCACACACTCTACACCTCTCTCTACATGCACCGTATCTCTCACACTCTACACCTCTCTCTACATGCACCATATCTCACACACTCTACACCTCTCTCTACATGCACCATATCTCACACACTCTACACCTCTCTACATGCACCATATCTCACACACTCTACACCTCTCTACATGCACCATATCTCACACACTCTACACCTCTCTCTACATTCACCATATCTCACACACTCTACACCTCTCTACATTCACCATATCTCACACACTCTACACCTCTCTACATTCACCATATCTCACACATTCTACACCTCTCTACATTCACCATATCTCACACACTCTACACCTCTCTCTACATTCACCATATCTCACTCATTCTACACCTCTCTACATTCACCATATCTCACACACTCTACACCTCTCTACATTCACCATATCTCACACATTCTACACCTCTCTACATGCACCATATCTCACACACTCTACACCTCTCTCTACATTCACCATATCTCACACATTCTACACCTCTCTCTACATGCACCATATCTCACACACTCTACACCTCTCTCTACATTCACCATATCTCACACATTCTACACCTCTCTACATTCACCATATCTCACACACTCTACACCTCTCTCTACATGCACCATATCTCACACACTCTACACCTCTCTCTATATTCACTATATCTCACACACTCTACACCTCTCTCTACATTCACCATATCTCACACATTCTACACCTCTCTACATTCACCATATCTCACACACTCTACACCTCTCTACATGCACCATATCTCACACACTCTATACCTCTCTACATTCACCATATCTCACACACTCTACACCTCTCTCTACATGCACCATATCTCACACACTCTACACCTCTCTCTACATGCACCATATCTCACACACTCTACACCTCTCTCTACATGCACCGTATCTCTCACACTCTACACCTCTCTCTACATGCACCATATCTCACACACTCTACACCTCTCTACATGCACCATATCTCACACACTCTACACCTCTCTACATGCACCATATCTCACACACTCTACACCTCTCTACATGCACCATATCTCACACACTCTACACCTCTCTACATTCACCATATCTCACACACTCTACACCTCTCTACATTCACCATATCTCACACACTCTACACCTCTCTACATTCACTATATCTCACACACTCTACACATCTCTACATTCACCATATCTCACACACTCTACACCTCTCTACATTCACCATATCTCACACACTCTACACCTCTCTACATTCACTATATCTCACACACTCTACACCTCTCTACATGCACCATATCTCACACACTCTACACCTCTCTACATGCACCATATCTCACACATTCTACACCTCTCTACATTCACTATATCTCACACACTCTACACCTCTCTACATGCACCATATCTCACACACTCTACACCTCTCTACATGCACCATATCTCACACACTCTACACCTCTCTACATGCACCATATCTCACACACTCTACACCTCTCTCTACATTCACCATATCTCACACACTCTACACCTCTCTACATGCACCATATCTCACACACTCTACACCTCTCTCTACATGCACCATATCTCACACACTCTACACCTCTCTCTACATTCACCATATCTCACATACTCTACACCTCTCTCTACATTCACCATATCTCACACACTCTACACCTCTCTACATGCACCATATCTCACACACTCTACACCTCTCTCTACATGCACCATATCTCACACACTCTACACCTCTCTCTACATGCACCATATCTCACACACTCTACACCTCTCTCTACATGCACCATATCTCACACACTCTACACCTCTCTCTACATGCACCATATCTCACACACTCTACACCTCTCTCTACATGCACCATATCTCACACACTCTACACCTCTCTACATGCACCATATCTCACACACTCTACACCTCTCTACATGCACCATATCTCACACACTCTACACCTCTCTCTACATGCACCATATCTCACACACTCTACACCTCTCTCTACATGCACCATATCTCACACACTCTACACCTCTCTCTACATGCACCGTATCTCTCACACTCTACACCTCTCTCTACATGCACCATATCTCACACACTCTACACCTCTCTCTACATGCACCATATCTCACACACTCTACACCTCTCTACATGCACCATATCTCACACACTCTACACCTCTCTACATGCACCATATCTCACACACTCTACACCTCTCTCTACATTCACCATATCTCACACACTCTACACCTCTCTACATTCACCATATCTCACACACTCTACACCTCTCTACATTCACCATATCTCACACACTCTACACCTCTCTACATTCACTATATCTCACACACTCTACACATCTCTACATTCACCATATCTCACACACTCTACACCTCTCTACATTCACCATATCTCACACACTCTACACCTCTCTACATTCACTATATCTCACACACTCTACACCTCTCTACATGCACCATATCTCACACACTCTACACCTCTCTACATGCACCATATCTCACACATTCTACACCTCTCTACATTCACTATATCTCACACACTCTACACCTCTCTACATGCACCATATCTCACACACTCTACACCTCTCTACATGCACCATATCTCACACACTCTACACCTCTCTACATGCACCATATCTCACACACTCTACACCTCTCTCTACATTCACCATATCTCACACACTCTACACCTCTCTCGACATTCACCATATCTCACACACTCTACACCTCTCTCTACATGCACCATATCTCACACACTCTACACCTCTCTCTACATTCACCATATCTCACATACTCTACACCTCTCTCTACATTCACCATATCTCACACACTCTACACCTCTCTACATGCACCATATCTCACACACTCTACACCTCTCTCTACATGCACCATATCTCACACACTCTACACCTCTCTCTACATGCACCATATCTCACACACTCTACACCTCTCTCTACATGCACCATATCTCACACACTCTACACCTCTCTCTACATGCACCATATCTCACACACTCTACACCTCTCTCTACATGCACCATATCTCACACACTCTACACCTCTCTACATGCACCATATCTCACACACTCTACACCTCTCTACATGCACCATATCTCACACACTCTACACCTCTCTCTACATTCACCATATCTCACACACTCTACACCTCTCTACATTCACCATATCTCACACACTCTACACCTCTCTACATTCACCATATCTCACACACTCTACACCTCTCTCTACATGCACCATATCTCACACACTCTACACCTCTCTCTACATGCACCATATCTCACACACTCTACACCTCTCTACATGCACCATATCTCACACACTCTACACCTCTCTACATGCACCATATCTCACACACTCTACACCTCTCTCTACATTCACCATATCTCACACACTCTACACCTCTCTCTACATGCACCATATCTCACACACTCTACACCTCTCTACATGCACCATATCTCACACACTCTACACCTCTCTCTACATTCACCATATCTCACACACTCTACACCTCTCTACATGCACCATATCTCACACACTCTACACCTCTCTACATGCACCATATCTCACACACTCTACACCTCTCTCTACATTCACTATATCTCACACACTCTACACCTCTCTACATTCACCATATCTCACTCACTCTACACCTCTCTACATTCACCATATCTCACACACTCTACACCTCTCTACATTCACTATATCTCACACACTCTACACCTCTCTACATGCACCATATCTCACACACTCTACACCTCTCTCTACATGCACCATATCTCACACACTCTACACCTCTCTCTACATTCACTATATCTCACACACTCTACACCTCTCTCTACATTCACCATATCTCACACACTGTACACCTCTCTACATGCAACATATCTCACACACACTACACCTCTCTCTACATGCACCATATCTCACACACTCTACACCTCTCTACATGCACCATATCTCACACACTCTACACCTCTCTCTACATTCACTATATCTCACACACTCTACACCTCTCTCTAAATTCACCATATCTCACACACTCTACACCTCTCTCTACATGCACTATATCTCACACACTCTACACCTCTCTCTACATGCACCATATCTCACACACTCTACACCTCTCTCTACATGCACCATATCTCACACACTCTACACCTCTCTCTACATTCACCATATCTCACACATTCTACACCTCTCTACATTCACCATATCTCACACACTCTACACCTCTCTACATTCACCATATCTCACACATTCTACACCTCTCTACATTCACCATATCTCACACACTCTACACCTCTCTCTACATTCACCATATCTCACACATTCTACACCTCTCTACATTCACCATATCTCACACACTCTACACCTCTCTACATTCACCATATCTCACACATTCTACACCTCTCTACATGCACCATATCTCACACACTCTACACCTCTCTCTACATTCACCATATCTCACACATTCTACACCTCTCTCTACATGCACCATATCTCACACACTCTACACCTCTCTCTACATTCACCATATCTCACACATTCTACACCTCTCTACATTCACCATATCTCACACACTCTACACCTCTCTCTACATGCACCATATCTCACACACTCTACACCTCTCTCTATATTCACTATATCTCACACACTCTACACCTCTCTCTACATTCACCATATCTCACACATTCTACACCTCTCTACATTCACCATATCTCACACACTCTACACCTCTCTACATGCACCATATCTCACACACTCTATACCTCTCTACATTCACCATATCTCACACACTCTACACCTCTCTGTACATGCACCATATCTCACACACTCTACACCTCTCTCTACATGCACCATATCTCACACACTCTACACCTCTCTCTACATGCACCGTATCTCTCACACTCTACACCTCTCTCTACATGCACCATATCTCACACACTCTACACCTCTCTCTACATGCACCATATCTCACACACTCTACACCTCTCTACATGCACCATATCTCACACACTCTACACCTCTCTACATGCACCATATCTCACACACTCTACACCTCTCTCTACATTCACCATATCTCACACACTCTACACCTCTCTACATTCACCATATCTCACACACTCTACACCTCTCTACATTCACCATATCTCACACATTCTACACCTCTCTACATTCACCATATCTCACACACTCTACACCTCTCTCTACATTCACCATATCTCACACATTCTACACCTCTCTACATTCACCATATCTCACACACTCTACACCTCTCTACATTCACCATATCTCACACATTCTACACCTCTCTACATGCACCATATCTCACACACTCTACACCTCTCTCTACATTCACCATATCTCACACATTCTACACCTCTCTCTACATGCACCATATCTCACACACTCTACACCTCTCTCTACATTCACCATATCTCACACATTCTACACCTCTCTACATTCACCATATCTCACACACTCTACACCTCTCTCTACATGCACCATATCTCACACACTCTACACCTCTCTCTATATTCACTATATCTCACACACTCTACACCTCTCTCTACATTCACCATATCTCACACATTCTACACCTCTCTACATTCACCATATCTCACACACTCTACACCTCTCTACATGCACCATATCTCACACACTCTATACCTCTCTACATTCACCATATCTCACACACTCTACACCTCTCTCTACATGCACCATATCTCACACACTCTACACCTCTCTCTACATGCACCATATCTCACACACTCTACACTCTCTCTACATGCACCGTATCTCTCACACTCTACACCTCTCTCTACATGCACCATATCTCACACATTCTACACCTCTCTACATGCACCATATCTCACACACTCTACACCTCTCTACATGCACCATATCTCACACACTCTACACCTCTCTACATGCACCATATCTCACACACTCTACACCTCTCTACATTCACCATATCTCACACACTCTACACCTCTCTACATTCACCATATCTCACACACTCTACACCTCTCTACATTCACCATATCTCACACACTCTACACCTCTCTACATTCACTATATCTCACACACTCTACACATCTCTACATTCACCATATCTCACACACTCTACACCTCTCTACATTCACCATATCTCACACACTCTACACCTCTCTACATTCACTATATCTCACACACTCTACACCTCTCTACATGCACCATATCTCACACACTCTACACCTCTCTACATGCACCATATCTCACACATTCTACACCTCTCTACATTCACTATATCTCACACACTCTACACCTCTCTACATGCACCATATCTCACACACTCTACACCTCTCTACATGCACCATATCTCACACACTCTACACCTCTCTACATGCACCATATCTCACACACTCTACACCTCTCTCTACATTCACCATATCTCACACACTCTACACCTCTCTACATGCACCATATCTCACACACTCTACACCTCTCTCTACATGCACCATATCTCACACACTCTACACCTCTCTCTACATTCACCATATCTCACATACTCTACACCTCTCTCTACATTCACCATATCTCACACACTCTACACCTCTCTACATGCACCATATCTCACACACTCTACACCTCTCTCTACATGCACCATATCTCACACACTCTACACCTCTCTCTACATGCACCATATCTCACACACTCTACACCTCTCTCTACATGCACCATATCTCACACACTCTACACCTCTCTCTACATGCACCATATCTCACACACTCTACACCTCTCTCTACATGCACCATATCTCACACACTCTACACCTCTCTACATGCACCATATCTCACACACTCTACACCTCTCTACATGCACCATATCTCACACACTCTACACCTCTCTCTACATTCACCATATCTCACACACTCTACACCTCTCTACATTCACCATATCTCACACACTCTACACCTCTCTACATTCACCATATCTCACACACTCTACACCTCTCTCTACATGCACCATATCTCACACACTCTACACCTCTCTCTACATGCACCATATCTCACACACTCTACACCTCTCTACATGCACCATATCTCACACACTCTACACCTCTCTACATGCACCATATCTCACACACTCTACACCTCTCTCTACATTCACCATATCTCACACACTCTACACCTCTCTCTACATGC
Source organism: Megaustenia siamemsis (assembly GCA_032433765.1). Taxonomy (NCBI): domain Eukaryota; kingdom Metazoa; phylum Mollusca; class Gastropoda; order Stylommatophora; family Ariophantidae; genus Megaustenia; species Megaustenia siamemsis. The sequence continues at coordinate 17,533,335 of JAVIAB010000124.1, forward strand.
ACCATATCTCACACACTCTACACCTCTCTACATGCACCATATCTCACACACTCTACACCTCTCTCTACATGCACCATATCTCACACACTCTACACCTCTCTCTACATTCACTATATCTCACACACTCTACACCTCTCTCTACATTCACCATATCTCACACACTGTACACCTCTCTACATGCAACATATCTCACACACACTACACCTCTCTCTACATGCACCATATCTCACACACTCTACACCTCTCTACATGCACCATATCTCACACACTCTACACCTCTCTCTACATTCACTATATCTCACACACTCTACACCTCTCTCTAAATTCACTATATCTCACACACTCTACACCTCTCTCTACATGCACTATATCTCACACACTCTACACCTCTCTCTACATGCACCATATCTCACACACTCTACACCTCTCTCTACATGCACCATATCTCACACACTCTACACCTCTCTCTACATTCACCATATCTCACACATTCTACACCTCTCTACATTCACCATATCTCACACACTCTACACCTCTCTACATTCACCATATCTCACACATTCTACACCTCTCTACATTCACCATATCTCACACACTCTACACCTCTCTCTACATTCACCATATCTCACACATTCTACACCTCTCTACATTCACCATATCTCACACACTCTACACCTCTCTACATTCACCATATCTCACACATTCTACACCTCTCTACATGCACCATATCTCACACACTCTACACCTCTCTCTACATTCACCATATCTCACACACTCTACACCTCTCTCTACATTCACCATATCTCACACATTCTACACCTCTCTCTACATGCACCATATCTCACACACTCTACACCTCTCTCTACATTCACCATATCTCACACATTCTACACCTCTCTACATTCACCATATCTCACATACTCTACACCTCTCTCTACATGCACCATATCTCACACACTCTACACCTCTCTCTATATTCACTATATCTCACACACTCTACACCTCTCTCTACATTCACCATATCTCACACATTCTACACCTCTCTACATTCACCATATCTCACACACTCTACACCTCTCTACATGCACCATATCTCACACACTCTACACCTCTCTCTACATTCACCATATCTCACACATTCTACACCTCTCTACATTCACCATATCTCACACACTCTACACCTCTCTCTACATTCACCATATCTCACACACTCTACACCTCTCTCTACATTCACCATATCTCACACACTCTACACCTCTCTACATTCACCATATCTCACACACTCTACACCTCTCTCTACATTCACCATATCTCACACACTCTACACCTCTCTACATTCACCATATCTCACACATTCTACACCTCTCTCTACATTCACTATATCTCACACACGCTACACCTCTCTCTACATTCACCATATCTCACACGCTCTACACCTCTCTCTACATTCACTATATCTCACACACTCTAAACCTCTCTCTACATTCACCATGTCTTAAACACTCTACACTTCTCTATACATTCACCTTATCCCACACAGTCTACACCTCTCTCTACATTCACCTTATCCCACACACTCTACACCTCTCTCTAAATTTACCATATCTTACACACTCTACACCTCTCTCTACATTCACCATATCTCACACACTCTACACCTCTCTCTACATTCACCAAATCTCACACACTCTACACCTCTCTCTACATTCACCATATCTCACACACGCTACACCTCTCTCTACATTCACATCTCCCACACTCTACACTTCTCTCTCTACATTCACATCTCCCATACTCTACACTTCTCTCTCTACATTCACATCTCCCACACTCTACACTCACCTCTTCTCTCTCTACATTCACATTTCCCACACTCTACACCGACCTCTTCTCTCTCTACATTCATATTTCCCACACTCACCTCTTCTCTCGCTACATTCACATCTCCCACACTCTACACTTCTTTCGCTACATTCACATCTCCCACACTCTACACTCACCTCTTCTCTCTCTACATTCACATCTCCCACACTCTACACTCACCTCTTCTCGCTCTACATTCACAAATTCTCTACAATCACCACCTTTCTCAGTCCAGACATAAAATATAACATGCACTAACTTCCACCAGGCTTCTCCTGATGGTCCATAATAGGTTTCCTCTGCTATAATGGCGTCTTTCAGACTGGGTTCCAGATCCACTTAGGAAGTCTCCTGTTTGTTTCATTCAGTCTTTTAAACTGGGTTCCAGATCCACTTAGGAAGTCTCCTGTTTGTTTCAGTTCAGTCTTTTAGACTGGGTTCCAGATCCACGTAGGAAGTCTCCTGTTTGTTTCAGTCCAGTCTTTTAAACCGGGTTCTAGATCCACTTAGGAAGTCTCCTGTTTGTTTCAGTTCAGTCTTTTAGACTGGGTTCTAGATCCACTTAGGAAGTCTCCTGTTTGTTTCAGTTCAGTCTTTTAGACTGGGTTCTAGATCCACTTAGGAAGTCTCCTGTTTGTTTCAGTTCAGTCTTTTAGACTGGGTTCTAGATCCACTTAGGAAGTCTCCTGTTTGCTTCTTCTTCTTCTTCCTCTTCTTCTTCTTCTACTTTTAGCTCCCAGTGGAGCATAGGTCTTCAACAAACACTTTCCAAGTCGTTCTGTTTTTTTGTCATTCTTTTAAGATCATTCCATGTCTTCCCCATCATCTTCATTTCTGCTTCTATCTGTCTTCTCCAAGAATTCCTTGGTCTTCCTCTTTGTCTTTTCCCCTGGGGATTCCAAAAAAGGGCCTGTTGTGTAATACTCTCAGTTGGCTTCCGCAGTGTGTGTCCTACCCATCGCCATCATCTTCGCTGTATCTCTTTATCCACTGGTATTTGACCGGTACATTTCCATAATTCCACGTTAGTGATTTTCTCCTGCCATTTCCATCCTTTATTCTGCGCAAGCATTCATTAATGAAAGTCTGTACCTTCGTGATTGTCAATTTTGTTATTCTTCATGTTTCACAGCCATATAATAGGACCGACTTAACATTTGAGTTGAAATTTTTTATTTTTTTATTTTTTTATTTAGCCTAATTTCTTTGGATTTCCATATGTTTCCCAGTTCAATGAAAGCTCCTCTTGCTTTTGATATCCTTATTTTGGTATCATTTTCTGTTCCTCCCTCTTTATCTATATTACTGCCCAGATATATATAAGATTGTACGTCTAGTAGAGGTATTTCTCCTAGTTTTATTTGGTTATTGACAACTGCATTAATTCTCATAATGTTGGTCTTATCTCTATTAATCTTTAGTCCTAGCTGTTGTGATCTCTCATCTAATATACTCATTTTATCCTACATCTGTTGATGGCTGTGTGATAGGAGAGCTATGTAATAGCAAAGTCTAAATCATCAAGTTGTTTGGTCAGTGACCACTGGATCCCATTTCTGTTGTTTTGAGTTATTTTCATAATCCAATCTATGGCCAGTAGAAAGAGAAATGGAGACAGAAGGCATCCCTGCCTTACTCCTGTTATTATTTCAAATGCTTCTGTAAGCTGTCCTTCATGCACCACACTACATTTTGTTCCTTCATACATTGTCTTTATCAGGTTAATAAACTTTATGGGGATTCCGTAATGACTCAGCAACTTCCAAAGCATTCTTCTGTCTAAACTATCAAATGCCTTTACGTAATCTATGAATCCAATATAAAGTGGGGATTTTAGTTCTAAACTTTGTTCAACTATTATACGTAGAGTAGTTATTTGATCAGCACATGATCTGTTCTTCCTAAAACCTGCTTGTTCATCTCTCAAGTGTTTCTCTATAGCCTCTTTTAGTCTCTCCAGAATGATTCTGCCTAATATTTTTCCTGGCACTGATAGTAGCATAATTCCCCTATAATTTGTGCACTCCTGTAAACTTCCTTTCTTTGGTAGTTTGATCATATAACCTTCTCTCCAGTCTTTAGGTATTTCTTCCCTCTCCCAAATTTTATCCAATAGATCATGTAACATCTTGGTAGAGGTGATAATATCTGCTTTGATGGCTTCCGAAGGAATTTCATCTGGTCCTGTGGCTTTACCATCTTTTAATAGTTTGATGGCTTTCATTATCTCTTCTTTGCTTGGTTTTCCGCAGTTAATGTGTAACTCTTCTTCTGCTGGTAGTATATCTGGAGGATTATTTGAGCCGGGTCTGTTCAAAAGTTCTTCAAAGTGCTCTTTCCATCTCTCCATTTGTTCCCTTATATTACTAAGCAGATTTCCTTTCTTATCTTTGATAAAGGCGTTGATCTGTTTGTATTTCCTCCTAATTTCTTTGTGCTGTTCAACAGTTCTTTCATATTTCCTTTATTTGCTACTTCTTCTGCCTCTTTAGCTAGTTCATCTATATATTTCCTCTTATCCCTTTTAATGCATCTTCTCACTTCTTTGTTCACCTGTGTAAGCTTCCTGTGTCTTGGCTTTATTACTTCTTGTTTTGCTTTTATTTATGTCTGCTTTCTTGTTCTTTCTTTCTTTAATTTTATCCAGGGTCTCTGCTGTCATCCATGCCTTATCCTGGAGTTCTCTTTTCCCCAGTGTTTCTTCGCATGTCTCTTTCATATATTTTTTACCTGTTTCCAATGATCTTCTATATCTATTGTATTTCTAGTTGTTGGAGGACTTGGTATCTGTTTGATATTGTGACTGCGAATTTATCTTTAATTCCTTGTTCTTTAAGAAACCCTACATTGAAATACTTTTTACCCTATTCGTTGTAGTATACCTTTTTAATTTAATTTTAAGTTTGGCTAACAGAAGATGATGATCAGAAGCTACATCTGCCCCTCTATATACTTTTACATCCTGTAAGGATGACTTAAACTTATTATTAATACATATGTGATCAATTTGATTTTCCGTTCTATGATCTGGTGACACCCATGTAGCTTTGTGTATTCTTTTATGTTAGAATATTGTTCCTCCTAGGTTCATTTGATTAAGGGCGCAGAAATTCACAAATATCTCTCCATTCTCGTTTATATCTCCAAGTCCATGTTTTCCCATAATCTCTTCGAAGCCTTTGTAGTCTGATCCTACCTTAGCATTTAGGTCTCCCATCAAGATTATAATATCCTTGGCTCGTCTTGCATCCATCTGACATTGTAGCTGTTTATAAAAAATCATCTTTAACTGAGTCATCTTTATCGTTGGTTGGTGCATAGCATTGTATAATGTGTAATTTTATTTTGTTTTTGGTTGTTCTAAATGTTTGTTTCAGCTCCGCCAATAAGTGGTTAGTGGTCGGTCCATCGTTTTATACAACTCATTATCATCATTTTACCGAAATAAAAAAAAAAAATTCATCAAGTACCGGGTCTGCTAGCGTAGATAATCATGTTTCTCCACATGCCAAGCCATTCTCTTAAGCTCCCTGGTATCTTTTCTCTTTGCTTCCCTCTATCTCCTCGTCCCTCAATTTTCCCGGTTGTTACAATATTTAAAAAAATAAATAAATACAAAATAAATTAAATGTAACGGCAGACCACGAACGACACTAAAGTTGAGCGACAACATGGACCCTTGCTAAAGTGAGAGAAGCAGCCAGTGACGCAGTCGACAGCTGAATTATATTTGTAAAAGTCTATCCAGATTGGGAATGAATATAAGACAGAAGATTGGTTGAAACTAAACAATGCCTGACACGGTTGTGGAATCACGACCAATTCAGGGAAAACCTAGCGTGACTTCTATTCAAAAGCAGTGGTGGTCAAATGGCAGCTAGATCCGGCCGTCCGTCTATTTTTCTCGGCTCTTAAAGCTTCTACAGAAACTACAATATTAAGTATATGTATAATAAAAACCAAAGTTCCAGTCGGTTAAAAAAGAAACGAAAAAAAAACAAACCGACTGATGCCAACAATAATCAAATGCTTTGTTGGCGCTGTAAAGTTGCTGTCAGTGTCACGTGATAGCGTGCAAGTATTATAATTTATTGCTAAATCACATCATGTCATGTTTGATGATACTCTTTTAAGTTTGGCCCTGGCTATAATCCGACCCTCGGTCAACCTTAAGTTAGCGACCACTAATCTAAAGCTTTGTGTAGTCAGCCTGCTATATAAATGAGATATTTTGCGCTCTCTCACTTTTTTTGGATTGGACCAACACTGGCAATGTGGTCATTAAGTAGCAGCAGAGCATCACCACAACACATATTATTACATTTGTTTAGTCGGAAGATCATCTTCATTACACAACGGACAACTCCATAGAGTTCAGATCCCTTCCTTATCACATCTCTAGTATGGAACACACCCGCGAAAGCACATACGATGGCTTCAACTCAGATGCACGAACTCCGTATCACTGGCGAAGACCATGTCCACAAACTTCCTTAGTTTACGACATACATGGCAAGTGACTATTTTTGTCTCCCCTCACCACCATCAGAACCCTGTAGCCAAACGGGCTTATATATACAATTTGATGATATAACAGATGCCGCCTGTTAGATGGACCAAAGAAGGATATTATATTTTGTGAAGTCTAGTTAGAATGTAGACTACAACAGAGATAAAGGCAGTGGTATAGTAAAACCTGTAGTCAGCTACAGTCCATGAGACTAGACGACAGTATTAGTAGGCAAGTTGGTGCTGAAAGTAGAGAGAGATAGAGATAGATAAATAGACAGATAGAGCATGAGTGTTGAGGTACTGATGTCCATGAACTAATTTTGTAGTTAAAATACATGTTTATATACACGTTAACGTAGACTTAATGTGCACGTTTCATATTGTACAAGTCAACATCATCTAAATTGTGCTAAACATGCGAACGACGTAATTGGGGAACACAGCAATCAACATGATCACTTGCATAAAAAAATACGATCAATTCAACACTATTTTGACGAAGAAAAAAACATCTTTATTAACTATGTGGTGACAAGAAAATGAGACTGTATGATAACACAAACGTCATGCAATGTACACATAACTTGACACAGCTCAGACATTGTGGGTAGGTCTTCTGCCGCTGCTCAGCGTGTGGCAATACATGATGAAAGCGCCACGTCAAACACGGTATATGCAACACTAGGCATTTTCATTTGTGATTAGCATAGCAACGGACTGTATAGTGATTTGTCTAATCTACTTGTATAGTATTTAACAATTAGTTTTTTTTTCCCTTCCGATGAGCTGGTGTAGGTACACCAAATTAAATAAATGTATCAAGCAACATGTAACATATTTCAAATATCTAGAAATTCTCAGAGCACAGCCAGTGACACTGCATACAGACTATCAACAATGAAGAGGTTTTCACTTCAAAAGCTGTCATCCTCAATGATGTAAGGTCTTTCCTTCAAGCCATATCAATTAGCAGACAGGGAATAGAGCAATATGTAGATATAAGTCTGCTCTGACGGCTCCAGCCATGACAAATCAGATCTGACAAATTGCTAACTCAATAGATGTTCTACTCTAAAATGAAATTTTTATGTATTAAAACTTTACTAGTAGAGCATATGTACAAATTTGTTCCTCTGACATGTCTCCACCACAAAATGGTAGAACTTCTGTGCGCATACCCCCAAAAGCTGTTCTAGTGGTAGCAACGCTATCAAGGAATCACACAAGTTGGACAGGTCAAAGGCTGCGATAGGAAATGCGAGACACAAACTATGTTGAAATCGGATATACAGGGCTATATACATAACAGCAACGCACTGTTCACCATGAATATGAAGAGCTATATATAGCATAACAAAAAACTACCCCTGCAGTGGATACGAGCACAACGTCGATCCTCATAAAAGAAAATGGAAACAAAACTTGTGGGAATCTTCAACAACCAAACCACTTTTCTCACAAATTCTATAAACAGAAACAAGTCCATAGAATGGATGTAGGAATACAAGTTAAGTTGTAAAAACACAGGAAAGCTCACAGACTGCGTTAACTGAACAGGAATTATTGCACACTCTGAGCTTACTAAAATAGTCATCTTAAGAAACTCTCTACATCATACGAAGGAACAAATCATATCTCCACCATCAGAGATGAAGGAACAAATCATATCTCCACCATCAGAGACGAAGGACCAAATCATATCTTCACCATCAGAGATGAAGGAACAAATCATATCTCCACCCATCAGAGACGAAGGAACAAATCATATCTCCACCATCAGAGATGAGGAAACAAATCATATCTCCACCATCAGAGATGAGGGAACAAATCATATCTCCACCATCAGAGATGAAGGAACAAATCATATCTCCACCATCAGAGATGAGGGAACAAATCATATCTCCACCATCAGAGATGAGGGAACAAATCATATCTCCACCATCAGAGATGAGGGAACAAATCATATCTCCACCCATCAGAGACGAAGGAACAAGCAGGACCAAATCCTATCTTCACCATCAGAGTCTAAAAGAAGAGCGATCAGAATGCCAGAGAAAAATGTTCACACAGTTGACAATCTAGTGAGTGCTTATGGAATTCACACAAAATGACAACAATTGTTAAAAGCCTGTACACTAAATAAACACTGTTTTAAACAGGCAACACTGTGAGTTAGCAAATCACTCAAAGTAAACATTGCAATAAACCTTCACTTCTACCTGATGATTACAGTTCTTGAGTGAACCAAAGATGCCCTCTTTCGAATGTTCTTTTCTAGATGGTTCAGACTGGCTAAAGGGACAATAACAGCGGATCTGTCCAAAGTAATAAGTAGGACAATGTTCTCCACATTGGAGGAATCAGAATTTGTAGTTGGAAACACACTGTGAATTGCAACTAAGACATTCAGGGGGAAAACAGAATTAACAAAAACAGTCAACAATCTGGATTCAACATAAATCTGGAAAAATACAAAATAATTGAATGAGAATTCTAAACTGTCGAAGAACTAAAAAATAGTATCAGTAAATAGATTCACATACCTAAGCTAAAATAAATAACACTTGCTGATTTGGCCAGTAAAACACAAACCAAACTAAGGATATACAAGAGCTGCACAATGATGGTGCTTTTGAATGGGCCTGAATGTTACAAAACAGCAGGAGAGGAAATACCAGGACTATCATCATTTTGTACAACCTGTCTGGGAGAGAGAGAGAGAGAGAGAGAGAGAGAGAGAGAGAGAGATACTGGTTAAATGGATGGAATCTGTCATTCTCCAAGAAGGTGGTTACGGTTTATTGAATGGTGAGTTAAAAAGGTGTCATCTATCAGAATTGAAATAACAACTCTGAGCTGAACACCTCCCAGCGATTGCACTGGTCAGGTGCCTTTATTCTCTAGCCCCATAAACCCCAACAGGGGCCAGACTTGAGGCACCCTGAAAATAATCTGGCAAGGTGGAGCAATTTTGTTGTTGCCGCTAAAGGCATTAAAAGACATGCTGTAGTCAACAACAAAAATGATAAACTAATGAAAAACAGAATGTATTTCAAACAAAGCAAGCCACAAATTCAGATATCATATACACACGAGTTTGCTTCAACTCAGTCAAAAGACTAATGTATTTTTATTTTAATTTTAAAATTAAATTTCAGCCTGACATTGTAACTGCAAGTTATAACAACACAAAACCAAGACAATTAAAGTTCAGAGTGAGACTTGTGTTTGTTAGCCCATGGCCTCATTTCCACAATGCAGCAAACACAAATATAGAATCAATACATTCAGAAACAGATGGTCAATACCAGTTACTTTGGGGACCATCACCAATAAAGATGTCATCAACAGAATTATAGGGTAACATGTTTATATTAGTGTTTGTTGTTCTTCATAACTGAAGTTATATCACTAAATGGAGGAAGGTACATTACTAAAGGGAGGAGAGTACATCACCAAAGGGAGGAAGGTACTTTACCAAAGGGGAGGAGGGTACATCACTAAAGGGAGGAATGTACTTTACCAAAGGGAGGAAGGTACATCACTAAAGGGAGGAAGGTACTTTACCAAAAGGGAGGAGGGTACATTACTAAAGGGAGGAGGGTACATCACTAAAGGGAGGAGGGTACATTACCAAAGGGGAGGAGGGTACATTACTAAAGGGGGGAGGGTACATTACTAAAGGGAGGAATGTACTTTACCAAAAGGGAGGAAGGTACATCACTAAAGGGATGGAAGGTACTTTACCAAAAGGGAGGAGGGTACATTACTAAAGGGAGGAGGGTACACACACTAAAGGGAGGAGGGTACATCACTAAAGGGAGGAATGTACTTTACCAAAAGGGAGGAGGTACATCACTAAAGGGAGGAAGGTACATTACTAAAGGGAGGATAGTACATCACTAAAGGGAGGAAGGTACTTTACCAAAGGGGAGGAGGGTACATCTCTAAAGGGAGGAAGGTACATTACTAAAGGGAGAAGGTACATCACTAAAGGGAGGAGAGTACATCACCAAAGGGAGGAGAGTACGTCACAAAAGGGAGGAGAGTACGTCACAAAAGGGAGGAATGTACATCACCAAAGGGAGGAAGGTACATCACTATAGGGAGGATGGTACATCACCAAAGGGAAGAAGGTACATCACTAAAGGGAGGAAGGTACATCACCAAAGGGAGGAAGGTACATCACTAAAGGGAGGAAGGTACATCACTAAAGGGAGGAAGGTACATCACCAAAGGGAGGAAGGTACATCACCAAAGGGAGGAAGGTACATCACTAAAGGGAGGATGTAAAAACTCTAAACTCTGACCCTTTAACAGTTATCTTGGATATGTAGTCAAGGAAGGAGACAGTAACTAAAGTTAAGACATACCAGCTCTGCTAGGTCAACACATGGTATCCTGCCTATCTTTACTCAAATCAAGCCTATATTTGTCATCATCTTTTCTTCCTCATCTGCCTTTCAGCGTCGAGGGGTCATATTTGTAATGATAGAAATAGATTTCCACAAAAACCTGTTTTATGAGAGAGAAGAGAGAGAGAGAGAGAGAGAGATAGAGAGAGAGAGAGAGAGAGAGAGAGAGAGAGAGAGAGAGAGAGATAGAGATTTTCATTGCTATAGGGTGTATGTATTGCTTCTAACATGTAGGATCAGACAGTAGCTACATAGATGGTGTTTCAAAGTAATGGTTTAAACAAGGAGGATTCATACATTTTTTTTTCCAGTCAAATATTATTTTTAAATTTTATAAAAACAAATATAACATGAAACAAAACATGAAATCAATTGGTCAATAAAATGAAACAAAAATGAGGAAGACAGATATATTGGACAAACAGCATGAAAATAAAAACAAAACTAACTAAAGGCACAAAATACTGTAAAGGAAAAACATAATGAATAATAAAAAAAAAATAATAATCATAATAGCATTATTTCAAAGACAATTGCAAATAGTCCAGTACATAATATAAGAAATTAAATTGCAAAATTAAAGCATTCAAAAATGTAGTGAAGAAGTCTTAGAAACAAATTTCTTATCATAACACTTTTGTACTTAGCAAAGCATTTTTAATTTGATTTCCAGAACATTGAAGTGAAAATGTACATTTACATGTTATAAGAATAGTGATTCCAGACATTTCTTAGTGACAGGGAACTAATTTATTATTGTGGCAAGACTGTCTACAGTCTGTCATCTTAGCAAACAATTTGCATAAGAACAAGTCTGGTACAATTTGTTGCTGACTCAGACTGACATTATTACAGATCTAAGCCAAAAATGTCAGACCTACTTGTAATCGACAGCTCTGTTGTCTGGTATCATTATCAGTCAGATTCTGTCTCAATATACAAAACTGGCTAAAACATGTCTACAATGTTGTTTGTGTGTGCATTCTTACACTGTTGGTACATTTTGATCTCCCATGTCTTCATGGTACTGCCTCATTACATTGCTGTTGCCTTTTTGCCATCTATAACAGTGTCAAATTTCTCTCTATGCCAACAGTAATTCATAGTCGTTCTGTAAGCAACACATACAGACATATTGTGCATGACTTATAAATCTTTGTTAAATGTTAAGAAATAAATCTACATATTAAAGGACTACAATTATAATGGAAATGGTTAATACACTGTACATCATCTAGTTGAATAGAGGCTCACACCACAAGTAGGAGAAACTAAACTGTTTTGTAAAGAGTATCACCATTTAAAACACAGTTGAGAATGCCCATAGCTAACACTGAAAAAGACTATTATTATATCTTAGTATAAATTTGGCAATCTTGGACTATTCATAAACAATTATTTTAATTTAAGAAATACCTACCTGTCATCACGGGCAAATACTAGCTAAATATATAGGACAATTTAACAAATTTCTCCAACCTCACACTTTCTGACACTTTTCTATTTTAACAAGATATCTGAATGCATATCAACAAAAAGAATTCATGGTTTTTGAAATGGTTTATATATCTTGTTTGTTAAAGAAAACCAGAGACAGGCCCATTAAATATAAAATACTTCTTGATACTCTGAAATAACAAATAATAATTGGTCATAACCATAATAAGAGGATAATGAAGATGGTTGTATATCTGCATACTCATGTTACCGGGGTAAGTATCATTGCTGATATAATCATAATATATTCAACTTCACTGTGAAACATACAACAAATGGCAGCATTATCACAGATTTTGATTACAACAAAACTAACAACTCAACAGGTGATGCTTTGGTATGATTGATGATGCAACCAGGGATGATGTTTGGATGGAGTGGGACAACAGACTACACAGTTTTGAGGAAGATGGGAAATAGACAATGTGGTCTTGATGAAGGATGATTGATGTAATGTTTGCAGGACATTGAACAGATCAATGATCAAGTAAAGATAAGTTGGGATGATTAATGATATGGAACAGATGGGTGGGGCTGATCAATGATGTAGAACATATAGATTGGGGTGAAAGAGGATGTAGCACATATGAGTTGGGATCATCAATGATGTGGTACAGATGAGTTGGGATGAATATTGATGGACTGGAATGATTGCACATGTAGTACAGATAGACAGGAGTCAAGGCAAAGAAATGCATGAAAATGCAAAGCTGCAGTAAAGTTGATTGTAAAGGAGAAATGAAAAAAAAAACTAGAAAAAAAAAACGGTATGGTTAAAGCTTTACTTAATTAATGGACAAAACAATTGAACAACGTTTCGGCTCAATAGGCCTTCAGTAGGAGCAAACAACACACACAGATATGTAAGTAAATAAAATTAGCCCCACATAGTTAACTAATAATGAAGTATCTTAAACAAATAGTTTCTAACTAGAATGAGAAATAAAAATACTAATAAAAATGTCTTCCCTGTGTACAATGCTGTGGCCAGAAGGAAAATGAACGAGGGCTAAGTCCGTGCAGGATACCCAGTGTAGTTGACCATTTGGGAGGGCCAAAACACAGTTGGAAGGGTTCTAATAATATATGGGGGAATATTGTATAGATTACCTCAAAAATATCGCCACTGGCAATGTCTATATCATCTACGTATATACAGTCGTGTGAGAACACACAGACCTGTATACATATATATAATATATATACACACCCATATATATATATACATACATACATGGCTACACCCATATGTATGCATACAGCATACATACACAGAAGTGTCCACACCTAGGTCTGTGTGCATACATAAAGCAAATAGAATAGACCAGAAGAATACGGGGTACCCAAAAGGATGAAAGGGTGAGATGTCTCAGAGTGGGGATCACTTAGAACATGTAAAAGGTAAGGTATCATTCTGTGGAAAGGGTATCGCCTTGCACAAAGGCAAGCAGCTCAGACACAAGAGATATAGGGGACAGCTGAAGCATTGCAGCGTGGTCTAGTATAGGAGAGCTGTGAGTCGCATAGCATGTGCACATACTAATGTACTCATACAAGAACAAAAGAGTAGAATATGCAATAAGGAAGGAGCAGCTACAGGGAAACTGTGTGTATGAGTGGGATACATTCATGCCTTGTGGGGTACAGATAGACTGATAATGTGATGTAAATGGGTTGGGATGACAAATGAGATGGTCTAAATGAGTTGACATGATTGGTGGCATACCCTTGATGAGCTCCAATGACAGAATGGTGTAAATGTGTTAGTGAGTTATTTGTGGGTCATCATCATTGCACTCCGAACATGTCCGTAGGTGCTTACATTCTCTCTTCAGCAAGTCCCGCAGTATCCAGCGACTGACAACTCCAGTTCTGTGTTGGTTGATAAGTCTTCTTACACATCCACCGAGTTTCTCATTTCTGGCTGTGCCCATCTTAACTCCCATCTCTTTCAACTGAAGGAGTGATATGGATTTGTGGTGAATGAAGTCCTGTGCTCTTCTCACATCTCGGAGGGCATTGATGATGTCCGCCCGATCCATTGGTTGGCCGTCCTCAACGACAGCGCAGCTAGCCAACTTGTCCGATCTTTCATTTCCCCATACTACGAATGTCCAGGGACATAGACAAAGGTGACCGTACGTATTTTTTACTTATGCAATGACTCTACCCATTGCATAGTACAGAGCCCGCCTGTACTTTTTTTTTATCATGCTCATCGAATCACTCAGTATACAGGCACGGGTGTAGTCTTGTGACTCTAACCAATTGAATGCCCTGGTCACTGCCATCACCTTCATCGTCATGCTACTCATGGTCATGACGTATGCACCACTGTCTTCTTTGACTATTCTGCCTGCCGAGCATGCTGTAAATGCCCATGCACTTCTTTGGTGTCGTATTACAGATCCATCTGTATAGATGACTGCATCTTTCTCATCGGTGTTATTGCAGATGAGACTGTTGATCTCCATATTGATCACGACTGAGTTCTGTTCCCTAATTTTCCTGTCGAGAGTGACAATACACGAGAATGTATTGAATGACGTAGGCACAGGTGTCCACTCCTCGTCAACGTTGATATTGGTAAGCCCTCAGACCTGTTTGATGACATCTTCTGCTTGGTCCACCCATGATTGGGTATGTAAATGTGCACTGATAGATGTCATCTGATTGGATGATGGCATTATTTTTATAAGTTAAGATGATAGGTTGTAATAGATGAAGCAGTCCAGATGTAGAGGGGATAATATATATAGTTAGTATGGTAGGATATATGGGAACAGTCTAGATGGCTTGAGATCACAGAGTGTGATTCAGAGAAATTGGGATGATGTGTGATTTTGTAGTAATGAGTTTTAATATTAATTTGGATGATAAATGTTTTTGAGGTAATGGCTTTGGATGATTACTAGTATACTAGATAGGATTGTCATTATGACTGGATGTTTACTAATATAACAGATAGGTCTGTCATTATGACTGGATGTTTACTAGTATAACAGATAGGTCTGTCATTATGACTGGATGTTTACTAGTATAACAGATAGGTCTGTCATTATG
The DNA here is from genome assembly GCA_032433765.1 of Megaustenia siamemsis. Classification (NCBI taxonomy): domain Eukaryota; kingdom Metazoa; phylum Mollusca; class Gastropoda; order Stylommatophora; family Ariophantidae; genus Megaustenia; species Megaustenia siamemsis. The sequence continues at coordinate 17,548,685 of JAVIAB010000124.1, forward strand.
GATGTTGGATGTTTACTAGTAAAACAGATAGTATGTCATTATGTATTTGGATGTTTACTAGTATAACAGATAGGTCTGTTATTATGTATTTGGGTGTTTACTAGTATAAGATAGGTCTGTCATTATGATAGGTCAGATAGGTCATTATGACTGGATGTTTACTAGTATAACAGATAGGTTTGTCATTATGTATTTTAATGTTTACTAGTAAACAGATAGGTTTGTCACTATGGATTTGGATGACAGAAGGGATGAGCAAGGGATAATTGTGTGACCTAGAAAAGTGACAGTAAACAAGGATTAGATGAGATGACCAGTCCAGTGACATGAACAAGGATCGAGAGGGAAGACAACCCAGTATTAATGAAAATCATGCTGATTCACTGATGTTAAATGTGTTAGACCGAAATGTGTAAATGTCACAGCTTGCTGTAAATAACAAAACAATGCAATTACACCCAATTAACATCCTTTAAGGGTGGGCAGTAAAATGGAGTAGTCATCGTGTGAACACAGAAGAAGAAGAAACTACAAGGGATAGATGGAATGAATAATGACAAGATTTGAATGAAATATCAAGTGATAATTGCAGGTCAAATAATAAGTGGAGGTGAGGTTACAAGTAATAAGTGAGAGTAATATAGCAAATGACAAATGTGAGTGAGCAAATGATAAGTGAGAATGAGATGAAAAATAAATGTTGGTGAGGTGATAAGTAATCAGTATGGGTGATATGATAATCTTCATTGGTGATATGACCAGTAATATGTGTGGGTGATGTAACAATAAATAATATTGAGATGGCCAAATATGTGTGAGATGACAAGCTATAAATGTGGGTGAAATGACAATAGTGGGTAAGATGTCACATTTTAGGTGTGTTGAAATGCATATAAATGTAAGTGACATGACAAATTGTGGGTGAGATACAAGTTATAATTGGCGCTAAAACACACTGAAGCAACGTTCACTCTAATTTTTTCACAACCACTGAGTAAAACTTCTGATGCATTAAGGAAAAGAATTTTAAATTCAAAACTACTGTGCCACATTCCAAATTTCATTTCCAGCTCATTTTTTCTATGAAAAAAGTACTTTTGTATTAGTTCTGAGAAATTAGTAAATAACAGACATATTTAGTAAATTAAAATGAAAGGCAATATTTTGTTGTGCAGGGAACATATGACAGCACAGCTAGGAGGGAACGTTGCTGTGTAAAGTAAAGGTTTTGTGAGATAAAAGTAAACAAAATATTATTAAAGACAAACCTCATTCAACAATAACAACAGATAAAAAGGTCGTCAGGCATATGACAGAAATCAAGATATCATTTTTATGCCGTTAAGTTATATTTCTTAGATTATATCTCATGCTTTCTGCATTAAAGAAAACAATTATTTCTCTAACAAAAACTTAAAAAATATATTAATATATAAGTAAAAAGTGATCTATATTGAAAATAGGTGTATACATTCACCATACACACTGATGCAATACATTGTTTCATTCATATACACACACACACACATATATACACGAGAGGCATTCAATAAGTAATCTTTATTTTGATCTTTCCGCTAGATGTTGCATAGCGCTTGTAGCATTTTCCACCCATAAATCTCACGATATTTGGTGAGATGTTCAATCTTGTCAAATGGGTTTATGCCTGCCAACTTTGCTTCTCTTATGAGTGTTCTTTTCAGTGTCTCTCTAGGTTTTCCCTATCCTGATGTTTCCCCATAAAATAGTCTGTTTTGGAATCCTCTTGTTGTCTCTTCTCAGCAAATGTCCAATTAATGCCCATCTTCTCTTCCTAACTGTAGATGAGATTGTTGGGTATAAGACCATCTCTCTTATCTCTGTATTAGTCTTGAGTTCATTCCATAGTACATAGAGTATTCTTCTTAGGCATTTGTCTTCAAAAGCATTTAGTTTTCTCTCAATCTCTTTTGTTGTTTAACAACTTTCACATACGTAGATAAGGGTTGATAATACATTTGAGTTGAATATTCAAAGTTTAGTTTAATAAGTATAATGAACATTTTTTTTATTTAAAGGTTTATTTTTTTTTAATGTGGAGTATATCACTCTTTCTCAATTATCTGGCTACACAGTCCTATTTTTCTATGTAATCACCATGAGGATTTATGTCTGTGCTCCACCTAGATGTCAACGCATGTATACCAGTTGTGGTAAAATTCTGCTGGTTGATATCTCAGCCACCCTCATACTGCATCAATTGTTCTCTTATCGTTATCAAATCTCGCCAAGCAGATTGCATCTATTTAAGCGTCTAAGACAAATTACTTGTAGCCAGAAGGTTCAAGGTCCAGGAGTTGGGGAGGATGAGGAAGAACAGTTCATTGAAGTTGCATGAGTACTTCTTGGGAGCACAGATTTGTGTCTGGCTTCATGCTGTCATGGAGGGATATACCTGATACAAACCTTTGGATATCCCAACAGGTGGATAATTGTGTTGGCACTACCCATAAAGATGTCAGAAGTTGAGCAGCAATTTGTTTTCTTGTGTTTCTCCAATAATACCTGAAAAACGATATCAGCATGTTGCAGCTTTGCAGGTGTTACAGCTTGGGGTGTGGTTGATCAGTTTGTTTCAACATTCTTGCATTGATAAAAAAAAAGGTTTAGCTAATTATTGACAGTGCATTTATCTACTGCTATCTCTCTAAACACTTTCTTTAAGGGTCTATACATTTTAAGACGCTCTCATTTTCTGCAATAGAAATTCAATGACTACTCTTCATTTGTAATGTATCCATTCTGGAAGCTATCACTAACATTTACTAGAAGATGATGAAACTACATGAGATTGTGCAGGAATGTTGAAAGATACAAACACAATTTAGTTAAAAACAAAATTAACAGAGAAAAAAATGTGTTACATTACTTACTGAATGGGGAGCCGCGATAGCTCAGTGGTTAGTGAACTGGACTACAAAGGACAAGGGGTTGGGTTTGATCCCAACCGACGGCTTCCGGGTTCACCAAGCCTTAAATGGGTACCGGATTTTTTTTCTGGGAAAGTGAAGCGGCACGGGCGTAATACCGACCACATTACCCCAAAAATCATGTGCTGAAGGTCTGTAAAATTTATGGTCACTAACACCATATTCCCTATACGCCACTTGGCGTGGACAGGGGTACTTTACTTTTTTAACTTACTTACTGATTGCCTCTTGTATATAGCAAAGAAGAAAAAATAAATGATGTTGAAAAATATGTCACCTTTTCTAACAAACTGACATGATATAACAGTGATGGATACACTTCTGCTAAACGTTTATAGTTGGACAGCACACCGCTCATCTTTTGTGAAACATACGTGGGAGAATGTGTACAAGGCTAGAAATCAAAAGAAATTATAAGAACAAGTAAAGCTTTGTGCATTGTGTACATAAAGCATTCAGATGTCAAATGCAAATAACAATGAAAATTGAAACATAAAGAACATAGTATTAATATTAGTATAGTTTATGTTGAATGTAGATAAATATATATAATTAATAATATATTTATCTAATTAACTCAACTGCCTTGTAAATTATCTCATAGAAAAGCTAACAATTAATTACATAGAAACTGACATTTAACTCATTAACTATACAGAGCCATAGATCGCACTGGAGATAAGAAAGTGTGTCCCTCACATTGTGCAGCCTAATGTAATACTGACCACATCACAGATAAAACATACCATTGATCACTGAAAAATATTGGCACCGTAATACCATACTTCACATAAGCCTTAAGCATAAAGGGAGGAAACCTTTCATATTTTCCTAGTAGTGCACTCATTTAACTTTGAAATCAGAATCATGGCACTGCATTTTATTTTCTGTTAAAACATTTGTCATTAACTATAATCAAATTCTTAGTTGGTAAAAGGGAAAATATGTTTTAATGTCTATCTTATGAATATTAATTTGAACATAAGATATTAATTTACTTCATCCTTGAAACGAAATGGATATAACAAACATGCTTTCTTTTTTTTTTCCTTTCTTCCTCATTTACCTTTCAGAGTCAAGGCGAGATGTAATTTGCGGTTTTTCATTCTTCTGTTGGCCTCTGCTACTGTAATGTTTCCTAGTTTTTCTAATATTCCATAATTTTTGTGGTCGGTTCTTGAATCTGGTGTTCTCGTAACATTTATTAAAGGCTTGTTATGTTTTGGTCTTTCTGTCTCATCATATGGCCAAACCTGTTCTATGGCAAAATCTGTTGTTTCTTTATATATTCTATGGAGGAAATTACTCCTATCCTGTTTCTACATTCTTCGTTTCTGCTCTTATCTCTCAAGCTGTTTTCTATATATCTATAGCAATATGTCTAAACCATTTTATCTGTTGTTTCTTTATATATTCAATGGAGGAAATGACTCCTATCCTGTTTCTACATTCTTCGCTTCTGCTCTTATCTCTCAAGCTGTTTTCTATATATCTATAGCAATATGTCTAAACCATTTTATCTGCTATTTCTTAATCAGATTTACCCAACATTTCATTCCTATCTGGTTTACAATCTTTTGTTGCAGGATTGTTTTGAGAAGTCAGAGAAATGTAGCTTGAACACCCCTGCTACCATACTTTCTTTGAATATCAAATGTATTAATTGCTGAGTAAACATTATCAACATCCACAGTGACTGCTTGGATGGTCCATTCCTGTCTCTACAATTGATGGCTGTATTATTCTTCAAGTTCTGCTTGTGATTTTTCTTTCAAGTTCATGATACTCTATTGTTTTATCAATAAGAAATTATTTTTCTGATCTTTATATTATCATTATTTTACACTCTCATCGAATTTAAATTATTGTAAAAAAAAAATATTCAGAAAGAGCATGATTTTACTTAAAGTCCCATCTTTGAATATTTCTCTCTCCTATCTGTTGTCTTGTACCCCATAATTCATAGGGAAAATGGGGTTTTCTTGACAGAGTTATGCATTTGACTTCATTCATAGCATAGAGTTATGTAGAGGTGGGTGTGTTTACAGTAAAGTTGGGGGATGATGATTCTTGTTCACTCCCCCACCATCCTCTTTTTTTTTTCCTGTCTTTTTCTTGCTGTTAATTTGCTGTCTCTGTATGTGGTTCAAGTTTTGTTCTGTGATGATTCTTTTCTTTTATGGTTATTATCTATTAGATTTGTCCATTTGTATTCTGTTTTGTCTTTCACATCAGTAGTTTATCAATTGCCGGATTGTTAGTCCTGTCACTATTCTGGTGAATAAAGTGACAAAAATTAAATTTGTTAATGTATAGTATGATGTATTGCTGCAAGCAAACATTTTTTCCCCTTTGTTCCTAAAGTACAACAATTTGTGTTCCATTTGATCACTAATTCATCTCTTTGTAGTTCTTCCTTTTCTTCTTTTGCTGCTGCATCTAGTTGTTAATATTTTAATTTCCTCATCAACATCCATGCAACACTTATTAAAGAATTAGAGATTTTATAAATAAAATTCACAAACAACACCAAACACCAATAAGCAAATATTTAAAAATAAAAAGCCAAGAAAACTTTAAACACTTGTGAATGCAACAGGATGAACTGGCGGCACTTTAAGTAACAACAAATGTTTATCAACAGTGTGAGACACTACATGTCGACAAACTGGCAGCATTTATATTGAAAATTATATCATAAAGTATAATATAATATAAATTTATCAGCAGTTAATGCACAAATTTAACTGATTAATGTTTCTTTTCAAACCATTCCCATAACAAAGCAGGTCTTTGTGTTAAAAATGCATTTACAGAAAAGATAACTCAATTAAAAAAAAACATGGACAGATTGGTTACCGAGACAACCATTTAGTTTACATCAAAGTAATCAATGATATTCACCCTCCACACATGTATGAGACATCTACTTAAAACAATTGAATAAAGTGATGTTTGAACACATGAGGCCAGGGATATGGTCCCAGTTGGAAATGTCACACAACAATGCAAATCAGTGGTTGAACATATTTGTATATGTACAAACATATTGAAGATCATTATTTGAAAACTATTAACACAGAATTAAAGAAACAAAAATAAAAACACATATTCAGTTGCTTACATGTTAACTGTATATATATATGTTTTTGTTTCCATTTCTATAACTTTTCAGTTATACTGCAGTGTGGAAGTAGCACAGTGCTAGAACACTGACTTCACAACCAACAAATCACCAGTTAAATTCTTAAGACATGTTCCAATTGAGACAGTTGTAAAAATATACCTGTCTCACAAAATAATGATTGGTAATAACAAGTAATAGCATTGCCCTAGAGTTGTGAGGTACAGACTCCAACTATATGGCATACACTTATTCTTTTCTATTGCCACAACACAATCTAGACTCTTATTTCCAATATGTGTCCAATGCATCATGTTTTTTCACTGGGTCGCATGTCCTTCGCAGAATGTTGCATTCACCACAGCATGTCTGAAAGAATCTCTGTCTCTAGCCAGATCTCTCACAGAACGTTGCATTCATCACAGCATGTCTGAAAGAATCTCTGTCTCTAGCCAGATCTCTCACAGAACGTTGCATTCACCACAGCATGTCTGAAAGAATCTCTGTCTCTAGCCCGATCTAACACTTCTTCTGTTGTCAGGGTCTATGTGATGACTTGAAACCACATTCTTCTTGGTCTGTGCCTGATGCGTTTTTGTTTTCTACTTTTAATTGTAATGCTCATTTGTCTCTCACTGCTGAATTCTTGCAAAATGTCTTAATTTTGTTATTTCTGAACTGTCCATAACACGAGGAGATCAAATAAAATGATATGTGAGGAGACCAACCAAGAAAATATTACAACCTTCGCAAGGAAACAGCAATAGATCTGTATTATGAACATCCAGAAAGTAATATCGTCATAAACAGTAATGAAAGACTGTTTCTCTATCAAAGCAAACAATGATTTGTATTGTTCTCTTATGTACCACTGTTACTGTACACTATATCCACCGTGTTCGCTGCTCACCAACTTTACCAGAACATCAATTTTTTTGTCTATTTTTATTGAATTGTTATTATGCTGTCAGTTTTCAGATTTCTAACTGAGCAGCACTTGCTGTATACTCCTGCTTCATAATGCATTCACAATTACTGAACCCATTCACTGTTGGTTTGTGTGTGTTTATTTTAAATGAAATTTATAAAGGCAACTGTCTACAACAAATCAACTGATATAATACATACAAAAATTGATAAACTACTTACCGACTTGTTGGATTTTGTACTAATTAAGCCTACAAGACACCCTTTTATTGGTAAATGATAACAAGAGGCAACCATCAACTGAATGAAAGAAGCTGGTTACTATGTTTGAATGGGCAAAGAAGGTAGTGTCACATTCAAACATAGCTCCTAAACTCTAAATATGTAAACATAGTAAACTGTTTCAGTTGTGCAATTGCCATTTGTCCTGTTTTTAATGTAATCAGGTTTTTTAAAGATTCCTGACTCTCATCTTATATCAATTATTGATATTATTTATTATATTTCTGGTTGGACAGTTAAAAAAAAAAACCAAAAAAAAAACTTGTAAGTGATACACCAAAGTCACGTGCACATGTATTTTATGAGATACTTTATGAGATTTTGTCTGAACTCTTCAGCTATCTTGTACCTCACTCTTTGTCAAAAGCTTCTATCATTTAACTCTAGTTTATTACACCATAGTAAAAAATTACCACCTCAAAATACAATTTTTTTGAATTTTATAGTTTGTCATGGGCAAACATTACATCCCCCCCCCCCCCCCCCCCCCACTCCAACCCAACCTTCTCAATTGTCATTAATGGTGACCCCTGAGTGTTTTATTTGTTTGCTTGTAGTTTTTCCCCCATATACTGTAGCAAAAATTACTACGGTATTGTAAAAACCACATAGTTTTTATTTCAGATTCTGCCAATTTTCAAAGAATCTTTTATTTCTCCTTTTTTTTTTCCCTCATGATGGGGAAAATTGTCTCGGCCATCGGCAGGATGTCTAAAAAAAACCTTTGTAACATGGGAGAGTCAGCAGAAAATGCCAAATAAGCGCCGAATATAACTGCTGATCTGACAGTTTACGGCTGCCGTATGGATAGACAGCTGAAGTTGGAGGACATGTGGTCACGTTTTAGGCTTAAAATCTATTGTAAACCGAGCAATGATTACTGACATCATTGTGTGAACCCACTACTGTGTAGCAAAAGTTCAAGAGAAGTTTGAATTTCTAAACAAAAATGTTACATTTACGTGGTAGTAATTTTTACTACAGTATCGTAAACATGTAGGGCACAGATAGACATCGTAATTTGGGGTTATTTACTAAAAAGTTGTTAAGAGTGTCAATTTCATTAACTATAGAAGCTAAAATGGAAAAAAAGGAAAATAAATAAGAAAAAAAGAAACTTAAACATTAAATTAAACAATACCAATTAAACATGTTGAAGAATTCAAATACTTAAGCAGTATATTTACATAAGATGGCAGCGTAAACAAAGAGATAGAAACCAGAGTAGAGAGAGTAAACATTATCAGCTACAAACTGGTTCTGCTTTTGAAACATCCCAACAACTTACTATCTTTATGATACATAGTACCATTGCTGGTGTATGTCGGGGGGCAACGATAGAACCAGAGGGATAAAGGCCGCTTGGTCAAGCAGTCGCCACAATGTGTGCGACTCAGGATTTTTATTTCACCCTCGTTAGAAAAAATCCTTTCTGTCTACCGCGGGCTTCGAACACAGTACATCAGCTTTTCAGCCAGCGGAACAGTGGTTTTAGCCATACGGCCATGTGCACCTCCTCAACATCTTACTAACAACTAAGAAACAAATTATAAATAGCATTTTCATACCAACCTTATGTTACCAATGTCAAACATGGCCACTGAACAAAACTCACACAAAAATTACAACCCACTTGAAAAAGATAACATTAACACAAAGATAGATCAAATAACCAACTTATAACAGATCGGAGTTAAACAGTGCCTATATATATTATATACACACACTGTCACAGACAGTGGCCTCGGTAGCCTAGTTGGGAAAACTTTGGGGGCCTCGGTAGCCTAGTTGGGAAAACCACCCGACTGGACTACCGACATTTGGACAACCTGTGTTCGATTCCTGCTGGGAGCAGTGTGAATTGTACTCGTGGTTGGAAAAAAAAAATACCCCCACGGTCGACCCAGCCGTTGGCAGAAATGGGTACCAGGGTATTACCTTGGGAAGGTGAGGAATGTTGCCTCGCATCGTGAGTTTTGATGCTTGAGGCGACACTATCCAGACATCTCTGAATATTTCCGGATAGGCGGCCGAGCACATATGGGTGGAAACTCACGTGCTAAGACGCCGGTTCAAGTCTCTTACTTTACCAGACTCCGGTTCAAGTCTCGTACCTTACCTTTACTGTCACAGGCTTACACATAACAAATTAATTGTTTTGGATATTTCATAAGAATGAAACCAAACAACATGAAAAGCTTTCTGCCTGAAAACATCAGGACAGAGACCAACAGGTAGACCAAAAAGAAGGTGAATGAATAGACATAATAAAGGACATATGCAAGAATCAAAACACTTCTATCTTAAAAGCGTCCAAATAAACCCAAGAACAACACCACATCTAAAAGGGGAGTGACTAAAAAGAACAAACACATCTACAGACATTAGATTATATTATACCTTCCTCCTTTCTCTTCCAACACTTCAAGGCAACAGCTGATGGACAAAAGAAAAGCAAGAAAGAACAGAAGCTACGACTTCTTTTTTAATTTGATAATAAATATATAAAGCATGTTTATTGTTCCACTAAACATTAAGTAATATGACCCCTTGTAAGCACATTTTAACAAGCCAACACTAACATGACGTTGATCAGGTGACACTTTCTTGTTTATAAAACAAAAAGGTAAATATTTTTTTTAAAAGCATAATGAAAAATTTTACAGATGATCAAAACACATAAAGAGAAGCAAAATTCAGTTTTCAATAAAACAAAAAAGATTGTCATAATGAGGATCATGAGAATAAAAGTCATTTTGCCAACAAAGTTAAAACAGATTCATCCCTCCTACTAAATACTGTTTTTGATCTCTTGCTTATTCATAAAATTGTACTTAAAAATTAAAATATTTCAGCCGGTTACAATCAAGTAATTACAAAATATAACAATAGTAATAATTTGGTTGAATTAAGCTGAAATTGCAACAACTTAATTTCATGATTTTTGTACCATTAAACAAAAAAACAGATAACATGTATTTGCAGTAGACAACATATTAAAAACATGAATGAATAAATGTGAGAAAGACCACAAGAGCAAACAATTTACATTAATCATTATTCAATAAGAACATGGCTACCCACAAGACTGGCAACAATAAAATCTACAGAAAAGCTGGACATTAAAATCTACAAAAATAGCATCCAAAAATGAAAGCATATATTTCATTAACTTGTTTTAGATTTTTCAAAAAATCTTAAAAGGTGTGATCAATACTATGTTTTGTCACATTTGTATTGAGTGTTGAAAAATAATTTAATATGTCCCTTCTGTTTAGCTTAAAGGTTCTTCAGAAACACCCTCACAATATTACCTGCTATGGAATCACCTTTAGCAATCTATGTACCCTCTACTAAAACATTAATGCACAAACACATTTTTTAAAACATTTATTTCAGCTGTAAACATACCAAAACCAACAATTGGAGGTCACACAAAAATAACATTTTATTTATAATGCAAATCTTTTATGCTAAAGCCAAATTTATAAGTAGACTCACTGATAAATACTCTAATATCTATCTAATTTTTATATTGTAAAGCAGACCACAAAAAAAACTCCTTAAATTGTAGTAACAATTCATAAGTGTACAAAATGCCAAAATAAATTATAAAAATATAAAAGGAAAAAAAATACATAAACAACTGTTAAGTCCAGGATATGAATTAAAATTACTTGTTATTGCAGATATAAATTTCCAAAAGACAATATAAGAGATGTAGATTTATCTTAAGTTCTGATTTAGAAGAGAAAAGAACACAGCCATTATGTTTTGACCTGACAATTTGTAAACAATGTGAATTTTACAGAGCAACCATGTCAGAAGTAACATCTGCTTTGTCTATGCCATTATTTGATGAATCTGTAACAGTCTCTCACAGTTTTCTCTGTCATGCTGCAGTCTCTGAACCATTGAAGTTAAGACCTGTCCTTTCTTTAATGTTGCCATTTCAGTTATCTTCCTGTCTGATTTTTCTGCTTCCAACAATGAACAGTTTCAGATATTTTTTTTACAACCTGGAATCTGTGTTATCCTGCAGCACCATTTCAACTTTTATTTCTTCCTAACAGTAAGGAGATCAGCATGTTGACAAATTTTCGTTTAGTTCTTTGTCGGACATTATTTCTTTATTGGCAATGAAATGATAGAAATATAAAATATCCAGGATATCGCGATAACATTTCTTCTCAAGTGCTTGTATTTTTTGTTGTAGTTCTGCTTAAACAAAAAGTCTATGTTCCGCAACCATAAAGTAGTACACGTCTCATTTTTGACCATGTTTTATCTGTCCAGATTAATTTTACCAGGGTTGCTATAGTTCATGCTATAAGCAATATTAAAGAAATCAAATAACTTGTATTTTAACAGTGTATTTAAACAATTTTCTTCTGGTAATTAATTTGGATGCTAAATATTTTCTTTTTCTGTTCAGATTATAAAGCAAGTCTTATTAAAATATATCAACATTACTTTAAAATATGTATATGAACTGAAATGAAAAGAATAATTCATTAATTGTAAATAAAACAAATAGGTTAAAATATATATGACTTATCACAATATCACAATTCCTTTGTAGCATCAACAACACTTAAATAAGCTGTCCAAAAATTATACATCATGAGTAGACTAATGTTTAGTGTTTCAAAGGGTCTTCAACTAAGATAATTGCTGGAAAACTACATATATTTTACAGATTAAATTAGAACATCATTAAAGCATAGTACAGCACTGAAAGATGGATTTTCAGTACACTTTTGTCTTCTTATTTTATCATAAACACTTGTCAACTTTAACCTTCCATATTTAATGTCAACAGAAAGTAACATTTTTCTATATAAACAAAATGATTTCACTACATCCAAGAATGTTTATTTTATTTGTGTGCTTTTGATTATAAATAAAAAGGACATTTCTATACCCTAACAGCACATATTTCTGTACACAAATTATCGCCAATTCATATGCCATACTAAAGGGTAACTTCTTGTCTAGAGATTGATGACAGATAGCTAATGTTATCTCAAATCTTATTGGCTCCAAAAAAACATTGTAGGGAATCAGCTATGTGCTATTATTTTGAGGCCCAGTGCCCTACAATTCATTCAGATAAATAACTTATTTGATCAGGTGACCTAGCGCCTGATAAAATTTCACAATGCTCTGTTAAATGTTTGACAACTATGCTAAATAATGTAGTGTGTTTTTAATTCAACAACAGATTCTTCTTCTTCAGTGATCAGCTATTGCTATGTGTTTAGATCAGCTTGGGTCACAAACAAGGCTGTGCATTTGAGTTTTCACCAGTTCCCCATAACTTGTCATGCAGGGTTGTTTCTGCGGGCCATATTTGTGTTCTGAAGGTGTTCAGTGTAAACAACAGACAGCAAAATACTTAGATAATATCGCCTAATTGAATTTCTATGCATTAAAAATTTTCAGTCAAAACAAAGAGGGTACTTTTTTTTCAACATTTAAGTATTTATATTCATTTGACCTTTTGGTTCTTGGTACACACGTGCACCAGAGAATGTATTTCTCTGTAACTATCTATCTGATTCTCATGTATTTCTCTGTAACTATCTATCTGATTCTCATGTACTTCTCTGTAACTATCTATCTGGTTCTCATGTATTTCTCTGTAACTATCTATCTGATTCCCATGTATTTCTCTGTAACTATCTATCTGATTCCCATGTATTTCTCTGTAACTATCTATCTGATTCCCATGTATTTCTCTGTAACTATCTATCTGATTCCCCTGTATTTCTCTGTAACTATCTATCTGGTTCCCATGTATTTCTCTGTAACTATCTATCTGATTCCCATGTATTTCTCTGTAACTATCTATCTGATTCCCATGTATTTCTCTGTAACTATCTATCTGATTCTCATGTATTTCTCTGTAACTATCTGATTCTCACAAAACCTGGCACATTTGAACTCCAATATGTTCGTTCGTTCGCTTTCGTCAGCTTTGACCTCTGACGAAGTCCCACCCACTCAATTTTGTGGGACTGAATTTTGCGTGTAAAGTCTGTTTTATCCCATTACAGGATGCCCCTCGCCATGCAGGCAGGTTTACTCCGACTTCAGAGGTACTAATTTTTAGGGAATTAGTAAAACCAGGTGTCCTCGCCAGGGTACGAACCCCGGCTGTTGCCGTGGTAAGCCAACCGCCTATCGATTGCGCTAACCGGACACCCACTCCAATATGTTAAATAGAGAGACTTTGTTTACAGTATACATGATTCTTCTATTCAGGAGATTATTATCATATCACCACCCATAATTGTTGCTGTGATGTGTATTAATGCAATAAAACCAAATTCTAGAATCCTAATATAGAATATAACAGCTCTTTATTTTGCTCACCATGGTAAATGTGTAATGTTAGAACAAACACACAAGCATTTTTTATTTAGTCATTAAATAGTATTTTCATTTCATATAAAAATAACAACCAATTCTGACCTATGGAAGCAAATCATGGACAGTAGACAAACAAATGAAAAGACGACTAGAGGCCACAGAGATGGGATTTCTCAGAAGAATGTTGAAAGTTCCCTGGACAGCTAAAAAGACCAATGAGGAAGTTCTCAAAGAGGCCAACACAAAAAGGGAGCTCTTAAAAAACATCAGAAAGAAATAATCAACATTTTTTGGGCACATCATGAGAAGAGGAAAGTTGGAATACTTGGTTACAACTGGCAAAATAGAAGGAAAGAGAGATCGCGGACGACAGAGAGAGAAAATACTGGATTGCTTGGTGTCATGGCATGGAAAACAGTCAACAACAGAACTGATACGATGCACTGTAGATAGAAGATTGTGGAGGGACATGATCACCTGTGCCAACCGGTATGGCACATGATGATGATGATAAAAATAACCTATATAAGCCATTTATAAGAAAAATTATGTGTACTGTTGTACTTTGCCTTAAATTTTAAAAGGACTGGGTGGGGGAAGTATTCAAAGTCGTCGTGAGGCAGAATACTGAAGAAATAGCAGCAGCTCTTACAACTATAGGAAATGAGTGAAAATGCAACAGACATGCTATTATCCCTCATATATTAACTATCAGTTACAACAAGCTTACAAGAGCAGTTATTAACAAATGTAATGGCCTCATAAAGGAATTAATGAACACTAGTTTTAGATTCAATAAAGTAAATGTACTATAATCTCTACCCACTGGAATATACTAGGATATTAGAAACCAGATGGACTCATAAAATGAGAGGCTATAAAACTCAAATTGTATAATGGGTAATATATTAAGAGATCTAAGCTATAGTTATATAGTTATAAACTGTTCAGAAGAAAGATATATGGGCAAATAGAAAATCAAAAGGCAGTTCAAATAAGCTACAAATCCTTATCAAGAAGAGAATAAATATGTTCAAACTGGAAACTGCAAACTCAGCTAACAAATTTGTTTAAAAAAAAAATTGAACAGTATGTCCATGTGTGTGTGTTTAAGAAAAGAAGCTTGAGACAGACTATTAACCCCCTTCTTCTTTGTAGCGTTTGCCTGTTAAGTAGATGTGGATGCTTCCTGCCTAGTTTATGACAAAACCGTAATATTTGTGGCCCGACACTTCCATTTATGACATGGATAAATTTGTTTAACAATACTTATCTGGGCAGCGGCCATTTGAGGCCTACCCTTTTAAACTTTTAACTGCCAAAGATTCATTAACATGTGAAAGTGTACACAGGACCTCCAGTTATTTTTATTTTTAATTCAGTTTTCCAAGCGGGTTAGACATCGGATCTCACTACACAGAGACCAGGGGTTGATAGAGCCACATTAAATTTTTGAAAAATTCTAAACTGCCTATGGTGGAAGTCGAAACGAGGACCCTCCTGTCCAGAGGATGATGTTTTACTTCTAAACCACACAGTCCTAGACAATTAACATTATGAAAGAAATTTATGTTGAGTGAAATTCTAGTTTAAGCACATAAATTATTTCAGTGAAACAAGTGATCTCCCCTTAGTTGACATCGCAACAAAACAACAATAGCTCTCAAATACAAAAATATGATGTTAGGTTTAGGTTAGGATTTTACCCTCAAGATGTTTCATTTTTCTCTATAAATAGGATCTTTTAATTTTAGATTATAGAACCACTGAAAAGAGCAAAGTTACTCAGGGGGATGTTACTCTTTCAAATTAAAAAAACATGTGCCTAAACTAGGAATTTACTTTATATTATACGAGAATAAATGAAGAAAAAAAAAGTATATTAAGGTATCTATACCTTAAGTCATGGATTTGTGTATATCATTATATACATATGAGTGTGTGCAGAATGGTGTGTATGTGTGAAAGTACATTTTAAAACTGACAGTATACCTCAGTTTTACAACAATAATCTATAGTTGCTAATAAAACAATAGCTTTACAGACAACAAAGCTTATACAAGTTTTTTGTAATGAGGCTATTTTTAAACACTAAAACTTCATTAAGTCTAATGAAATCTTACAAACATAGCAAATAGCTTTTTGTGATATATTATCTTACAGGCAGAAGGTAGACTAGACAATAGGGCACAAATGCTTCAAACTGTTTTTAGCTATAAAATTTTTTTTTTAATTTTGTGAAAGCTAAACAGGGAAAATTTATTACAAACTTTACTAGTAACAAAGAAAATAAAAGTAAATAGTGAGGTTATAAAATGTGCATGATTAGAAGTGACCTTAAGATTTTGTTAGAACAGAACCATCTCTAGGTATATTCTTTGTCACAAATGCTAACCATAAATTTTACAGAGAACTTGAATATGTCTGTGAAAGTCAAAAATGAAATGTATGCTTTCTTTAATGAACGCCATATCATTTTCATCTGCTGCACATGAACATATATACAGAATCTGCTAAAATAACAACAATAAATAACATAAACTTTGGTGGGATTTTCTTTTTCTCTCTCCTCTTACTAATAATCTGTCAAACATAAGGACAATATTTTTTTAGATTTAAATAAAGGTATTTAATAATATTCTTAAAGTATGTCCTGCATTATTAAAAGAAATGAATTCATTCAAACTCCTAGATAATCTCTCTTCTAGGACGTTTTCTAGCAGATCCCATTGGCTCACAGAAGTCCAAAAACCTGGAGTCTTTAACGTGAACTTGTGATTGGGCAGTCAGCTGTAGTTTAATGGCACTAGCGTTCAATTTGGTGGATTTAAACATCTTTTTTAACCCTTTCATTTTCTCACTGCGAAGTTCAACCTGGACTGGCCCAAATGCTGCCAGCATTTCTGATGTTGGTGATGGTGAGAGTGAATGGACTGGTAAAGAGGAAGTGACATCGTCTGATCTTTTCATTGCTAGCATCATATCAGCAGGACTTTCTGCCTTCAACATGGAGTCCATGGTCAGGCCAATGAATGCAGTTCCATTAGATTTTGAACTGAGAAATTCATCCACATCGAGCCGAGAGTCCGAGCCTGTGTAAGGAACTGTTGGGATAGGAGTTGTGGAAAATGCCTCATCAGATGGTACTATAGACGAAATAATTGTTGATGAGGAAGAGAAAGGCTCACCAGCTCCAAGAAGATATTCTTTATTAATAATATTAAGACTGCATTGCTGGGCCAAAGCTGTAATGTTGGGATTTGGAGCTGTATCATGACTGTCTTGTTGCCCAACTTTGGTGGCAAGTTCCTCTATTGTAGATTTGATTTTCTGCCCTGACTTACCATGTTCATCTCCATTGATTTTTCTCTGAAATTCTCCCCAAGAAACACTTGGACTCTCTTTTGTAGCATTAGAGTTCCTTCTTCGCTGGCCTTTGCGACCTCTGGCTGTCACACGTAGACCCACAATATTAGGTGGAGGGGATAACTGTAGATCCTCTTTCTTTAACTCATCTACAACAATTTGCAATGGATCTTTGAAATCTTCAGTTTTAACAGACTTTTTATCAATATCTAATTCTGTATCTTTTCCGTCTTTCAATCTGGTATTGCTCTCATTATCATTTTCATCATTTTCACCCTTCTCTTCATCATCCTCATCATCATCCTCATCCCTTCCAACATCAATTTTAGCTCGAGTTCGTGGATCAAACTTATTGAGGCAAAATGTGAGATTCTGAGCCCAGCCAACATGTAAAACTGGAGTTGAGCTGCCCTCTTCCCACTCACAAATCCCATCATAAAAGAGAAGGATGTCTGCATAAACCTCAGGGTTGTACAAGATAGTCATTTGGCTACGATCTGTCGTGTTAAGAGATACAGTCTTTACAATGTTTGGAATGAGCTCATTTGCAATTTCTAGGAATTCTTTATAGATTTCTTCATCCTCTCTGGTGTAGTTGAACCTGAGACATAACAAAATATAAGAATGCATTAAATTTCAATGACACAATTCAAGGAAAATAAACAATTGTGAACAAGGGTCCATAAACAAACTAGTGAGCACTGAGCTGAGATCGTCTGTGTTATTAGGAAAGAGATCACAATGGGCAGCTAGGTATTGTCTGAAAATAGTGGTGATTATCCTATCACAACACTAAAATGACTGTCACTTCGGAACTCTAGTTACATTTTTTGTGTTCAATTAATTTTTAAACCACATTCATTTTGCTTAAAGTCAGGCCTAAGGCACCTGGACTGAAAACAGTTAGTGACTCATAGCTGGCTGCTTGCATCAATGTTCATGAACCAGAACTGATCAAGAAACTACTCTACCTCTCTATGGTGGTCCTGGAAATGGGCTAACCAGTTTGACCACATGAGAAGAAAATGAATAGGGAATGCAACCCGATACCCAAAAATATCATGCTGAAGTAGAAAATAGATATAATATATGTTGGGCTGAAGGACTTGTAAACCAAAACAAAATATATCTAAGTCTATTTACTTTAATGGGCTGATAATGAAGATTAGTCATCTGGTAACAAAGAGGAAGAAATGATAAAGTCAAATAAAGGAATTTATAAATGATAAAGTTGTAACTTGTGATTTGTCATGATTAGTCTAGGCAATAAAAGAAGGTAGTTTGCCATTCCTTTCCTTCTTGGCAGTGACTGTACTAGTCGGAGATCGCAGCCATTGTCTCTATATATGAGATCCTCTGCCTGCCATTGCGGTGTGGGGACCATAACCGGCACTACTTGTCGGCTGCTCCCACAACACCATCCACCACCTGCTCCAATGGCTTCACATAACCCTGATAGGGGGGCTAAATGGGCGTTCCACCTTGCCCAAGGGTGTCACGAAGACTAGCGGAGGAAAGGAGACGTCTTACTCCTTCTTTGGTAGGGCAGAACTCTACCCCGCTAATCTGCACTGTAGATCGAAGATTGTGGAAGGACATGATTGCCTACGCCAACCAGTATGGTACATGATGATGATGATGATATGTGATAATTTTGATCCATTTATGTTATGTTAAAGATACTAGAAAACATGTTTAAAATATATTTTTGTGATTAATACAAATTTCTGAAAGAAAGATTACCATAAGTATCATAACTCTTCTCATGAACATCAATCAATCAATACACTGTATAACCTTTGACATATAAAGTCACCAATAAAGATCACGCTTTTATTTGTACTAAACCAATTTCTCACACTAACCTCTTCATCGTCATATGCCATACCGGTTGGCATAGGCGATCATGCCATTCCACAATCTTCTGTCCACATTGCATCATATCAATTCTGTTGTTGGCTGTTTTCCATACCAGGACACCAAGCTATCTATTATTTTCTCTCTTTGTTTTCCATGATCTCTCTTTCCTTGTATTTTTCCAGTTGCAACCAAGTATTCCAACTTTTTTCCTCTTCTCATGAGGTGACCAAAAAATGTTGATTGTTTCTTTCTGATGTTTTTTGGGAGCTCCCTTTTTGTGTTGACTTCTTTGAGAATGTCCTTATTGGTCTTTTTTAGCTGCCCAGGGAACTTTCAACATTCTTCTGAGAAATCCCATCTCTGTGGCCTCTAATCACCTTTTAATTTGTATATCTATTGTCCATGTTTCGCTTCCGTAGGTCTGAATTGGCTTTATATAGCACCAATGAACTCTCTTTCTCACTTCTATTGACATAGATTTGTTGCACAAGACATATTTCATTTTCTGAAATGCTATTTTGGCCTTTTTATTTCTGTGGTGCATCTTCCATCTGATATTATTCTGCTCAAGTAGTTAACGCATTGCACTTGTTTCAGATTTGTCCTGTTTATTTTTATGCTGCATGATGGTAATGATTGTTTCTTTGATATGACCATTACTTGTTTTCTTACTATTCAGACTGAGATCTTGCTTGTTACTTTCTTACTATTATATCTATCATTTCTTGCAATTCATTCTCTGTCTCTGCTATTAAGACTGTGCCATCCGCATATCACAAATTGTTTATGTTGTGACCATTAACTTCAATTCCTTTTTTGTTTACTATTTATCTCATATTCTTGTTGTAAAGTGAAAACAAATTAGGTGACAGAACACAGCCTTGTCTGACTCCTTGTTTTATATATTGGAACTGTCCTGTTAGGTTGCTAATTCTTAAGGCTGATGTTTGTTACCAGTACAAGTTTTTTTATGATTCGCAGATCCTTGCCATCAATTTAATTTCTCCAGCACATTGATTAATTTCACATGCTTTACATTGTCAAATGCATTTGTGTAGTCTATAAACATATATAGATTTTTCTTTACTTCTATAGCGCTTTCTATCAATGTTCCCAGAATGTATATTGCTTTATTGGTGCCCTTTCCTTCCACATATCCACATTGAGTCACTTATTTCTGGTTTTATTTTGTTCCTTATGCGTCTCATGATTCTTAGTAATATTTTGGTCACATGGCTCATGAGACTAATAGTGCGATGGTCTTCGCAATCAGTGGCACTTGACTTCTTCTGTATGGCTATAAAGATAGATTTTAGTAGATCATCGGGTATGTGTTAACACTGTTATATATGTCACTGAGTAGTTTTGTTATGGCTTGTACTCCTAGCTCTCCTAAATCATCTATCTCTTTAATTATTATATTGTTGGGACCTGGAGCTTTGCCTCATTTTATATGTTGAATTGCCAACTCTGCATTATTGGTGGTCCTGTGTCATTGTTTGAATTGTTTAGTTCTGGTCTTTCATTATCATAAAGTTGACTGATATATTCTGTCCATCTTTCCATTATACTCTCCTGTCCCATTATTATATTTCCTTTCTTTGATTTCAAACATCCTGAATCTTCAACTTCTTTTCTTCCTGTTAATTCATTTAATTGATTGTGCACAAATTGTGTGTCTTTCTTTCGTTGTTTTTCCATTTCTTCACATTTCTGCTTTAACCATCATTCTTTTGCTTCTCTGTATTTGTTTTGGATCTCTTAGAGCAATATTTTGTACATCTGTTCTTCCTTCTTATGTTTTCATCTTTCATCCATTAGTTCTAGTATTTCTTCTGTCATCAATTTCTTTTTGTTGAATCTTGTAGTCACTGGTATTACTTCTTTTTTTAAATTAAATGGAAAATACAAACAGATCAATGCCTTTATTAAAGATAAGAAAGGAAATCTGCTTAGTAATATAAGGGAACAAATGGAGAGATGGAAAGAGTACTTTGAAGAACTTTTGAACAGACCCGGCTCAAATAATCCTCCAGATATACTACCAGCAGAAGAACAGTTACACGTTAATTGTGGAAAACCAAGCAAAGAAGAAATAATGAAAGCCATCAAGCTATTAAAAACTGGTAAGGCCACAGGACCAGATGAAATTCCTTCGGAAGCCATCAAAGCAGATATTAACACCTCTACCAAGATGTTACATAATCTATTAGATAAAATTTGAGAGAGGGAAGAAATAACTAAAGACTGGAAAGGAGGTTATATGATCAAACTACCAAAGAAAGGAAGTTTACAGGAGTGCACAAATTATAGGGGAATTATGCTACTATCAGTGCCAGGAAAAATATTACACAGAATCATTCTGGAGAGACTAAAAGAGGCCATGGAGAAACATTTGAGAGATGAACAAGCAGGTTTTAGGAAGAACAGATCATGTGCTGATCAAATAACTACTCTACGTATAATAGTGGAACAAAGTTTAGAACTAAAATCCCCACTTTATATTGGATTCATAGATTACGAAAAGGCATTTGATATGTAGTAGGGGGAGAAGTGGAGAGAGTAGAGGAGTAAACAAAGATGAGAGAACAAGGTCAAGGAGAAAAAAGGAAAAAGATAGTAAGACGAAGTCACGAGAAAAATAAGGAGACGTTGGGTCGAAATTCACGTGGAAAACATGAAGGCCATGTCCAGAAGTGAGTGGGCAGACAGACGCGTAGGAAGTCAATTTTGATTGGCTGAGAAGACCCAAATTTAAGAAGTAAACACTAAAGATCGAGAGCACTTTATACTGAACACTTGGAGAAATGTGGTCGGCAAGAGCACACACGCCAGTTAGGAGACGGGCGACCATGTGGGTCGGCCACAGAGAGGCTAACCTTAGCCAGTAGAATTAGACGCGATGTAGATTAGCAAGTGAGTTAGAATAATGACACTAAGCAAGTGTAATAGATATGTAGCCGGCAGAAGAAAACGTGATAGTTAGGAGATACAGAGACTAGTGAAGAATAGTTAGGCGGACAGATTAGCAATGGCATTATTAAGAGACTGCATGGCCAGTAGAAGTTAGATAGTATAGGGGGCCGTGCGATGGGGAACGGTCCACATGTAGTTAAGATGCAAGTATGAATGCATTTAGAGCCCAGAGATAAGTGTAGGGCGAGAGACTAAAGAATTGTAAGAGCGGATTTTAAGTGTGTGACCTGCCATATCCAGTGTGTAACGAGAGTCTGATGTGACAGTATTAAAAGTCCTATGTGCCGTCTTCGGCTCGAAAGGACGATAGATAGATAGATAGATAGATAGATAGATAGATAGATAGATAGATAGATAGATAGATAGATAGATAGATAGATAGGTAGATAGATAGATAGATAGATAGATAGATAGATAGATAGATAGATAGATAGATAGATAGATAGATAGATAGATAGATAGATAGATAGATAGATAGATAAGATAGAAGGCATAGCACCATGCGCTGCCGGCGCCCAAAAGGGGTGTAAAGAATAGTGGCCCTGTACCCTACCAGGCATGTTCGTAAGAGGCGAGAAAGGAGGGTTGGGCATGAGACTGGCTATCCCATACTGTAAAAAAATAAGCCAAAAAAACTTCACAAACACGGACAAGTCAAAGAACATGGAGAACAACAAAATTGACAATCATGAAGATGCAGACTTTCTTTAATGGATGCTTACGCAGAATAAAAAGATAGAAATGGCAGGACAAAATCACTAACATAGAATTACGGAAAAGTACCACTCAAAAGGAGTGGATAAAGAGATACAGCGAAGACGATGGCGCTGGATAGGACACACACTGCGGAAGCCAACTGAGAGTTTTACACAACAGACCCTTTTTTGGAATCCCCAGGGGAAAAGACAAAGAGGAAGACCAAGGAATTCTAGAAGACAGATAGAAGCAGAGATGAAGATGATGGGGAAGACATGGAATGATCTTAAAAGAATGGCATGAAACAGAACGACTTGGAAAGTATTTGTTGAAGACCTATGCTCCACAGGGAGCTGAAAGGAAGAAGAAGAAAGCATAGAATATGCAGATAAATATTTCAGATTATTTAAGAGATTAGAGTCAGAGTGCACAGATTCAGTCAAGTTGGAATGAACAAACAACTAAAGACAAATGATTAAACTTCAGAAATATTACACCTGTCAAAAAAGAGAACCATAAGCTAACAGCAGCACAAATATTTAGACAGGAAACACAGTAGCTCTTAAATGAAGGAGTTGGTGAGGATATCAAAAAAAGGACACAGAAAATCAGAACAGATTTTGTCAATCTAAATACTTTTATTCTAGTTGACATACAATCTTCATTGCATAACAACCAACTTCAGATTGTTCAGATATGATCCTAAGCATGTTCCCTGGTACGCAGCATACCAAACACACACCAGCAAAAACGAACGAAGATGGCTTCAGCTCAGATGCATGAACTTTGTAACACCAGCAAAGACCTTGAACCCAACCTCCTTAAATCTAACAAGCCTTGAACAACAGCACAAAAATCAAGCTAAAAATGTAAGAGATCTACTACCAGTGAATGTCGGGGAACAACAAAGAAGGAATTGTCAAAAATGTCACAACTTCATACAATTTGTACAAAAACCTTCTAATACTTTGGCCACACAAAATAAGCATCACGAGGAAATACTCCGAGTGATAACAGCCTGATATTGGAGCAGGAAGTAGATAAGAATCATACTCAGATGAGTTCAAGAAACTATAACAAATATTATCATGAGGTGGATTTCTGTAGGTAGGTGAAAAAGACAAAAATGAATTGTAGGATGGTGGTGAACAAAAATGGATACTTGGATGGTGAAATAGAGACAAAAATTAATAGTGTGGTCCAGACTTGGACACCCTGCATAAAATGGCCATGGACTGTGCAATGTGCAGCAATTATATTATTACTTTATAAATGCCAAAATGATTGCTAGCAAGTGATTATTCGTCAGTCTTGGCTAAGGAAATAGATACAGGAACACTTTCAAGGTTAAAGGAAATGGTGAACAACTTCAATACTGGTCTTTAGACAGACAAACTGACGATGATGAAAAATAAATAATAAAAATGTATTAGGGAGAACTTTACAAAATTAGTGTACTACAATAAATGTCAGAAGAAAACATCAAAAGATTTTACAACACTAAAGATATGAAAGTAAATAACTGAATGGATAACTCGTAATACTCTAAATCAGGAGAATGCAGTTTGGAATTATGGAAAGGTCAGAAAGGTCTATCAGGGATGAAATAAAAAACTCTGACCCAACACATCATGGAGGCTGTATTGTACAGGTTAACCAGTCCTGTTCTCCAGTCCTGTAGTCACCTGGTAGAAATTTTTTTTTAATGCAGGTTTTTTTTAAAGATAAATGCATGAGAATCTTGGCTTTCTTAAAATTAACTTTCACCTGTAAAAAATATTGCAGTGTTTATTGATAAATTAAACTGATAAAACAAAATATGCATTAATCTTAACTGCCTTCAGTCAGTTACATACTTTCTGATAACATTTGATGCTTCTGCCCAACACTTGATAGCCTCCTTGTAGCGACGTTTACGATATAAATACCCTCCCATATAGGTATAGGGATACACATGATAGTTGTCATAATGCTTAACTGCTGAAGATATAGCCTCTTTGAAAATGCTCAAAGGCGGAGGTCTGCCTGGTGTTGGGGAAATTTCCTCCAGATCTCCAAGGTTGCCCAGAGCCATTGGATACCTTCAATGATAGTATGAAATATTTTATTTAGAATGGTCTGCTGTTAACTTAAATGACAGTATGAAATATTTTATTTAGAATGGTCTGCTGTTAACTTAAATGACAGTATGAAATATTTTATTTAGAATGGTCTGCTGTTAACTTAAATGACAGTATGAAATATTTAGAATGGTCCACTGTTAACTTAAATGACAGTATGAAATATTTAGAATGGTCTACTGTTAACGTAAATGACAGTATGAAATATTTAGAATGGTTTGCTGTTAACTTAAATGACAGTATGAAATATTTAGAATGGTCTACTGTTAACTTAAATGACAGTATGAAATATTTAGAATGGTTTGCTGTTAACTTAAATGACAGTATGAAATATTTAGAATGGTCTACTGTTAACTTAAATGACAGTATGAAATATTTAGAATGGTCTACTGTTAACTTAAATGACAGTATGAAATATTTAGAATGGTCTACTGTTAACGTAAATGACAGTATGAAATATTTAGAATGGTCTACTGTTAACGTAAATGACAGTATGAAATATTTAGAATGGTCTACTGTTAACTTAAATGACAGTATGAAATATTTAGAATGGTCTACTGTTAACTTAAAAGACAGTATGAAATATTTAGAATGGTCTACTGTTAACTTAAATGACAGTATGAAATATTTATAATGGTCTACTGTTAACTTAAATGACAGTATGAAATATTTAGAACAGTCTACTGATAACTTAAATGATAGTATGAAATATTTAGAATGGTCTACTGATACCTTCCTTCAATGGTAATATGAAATATTTAGAATGGTCTAGTGATAGCCTAAATGATAGTATGACAGTCTACTGATAACTTAAATGATAGTATGAAATATTTAGAACAGTCTACTGATAACTTAAATGATAATATGAAATATTTAGAAAGGTCTACTGATAACTTAAATGATAGTATGAAATATTTAGAACAGTCTACTGATAACTTAAATGATAGTATGACAGTCTACTGATAACTTAAATGATAGTATGAAATATTTAGAATGGAGTACTGATAACTTAAATGATAGTAAAAAAATATTTAGAACTGTCTACTGATAACTTAAGTGATAGTATGAAATACTTAGAACAGTCTACTGATAACTTAAATGATAGCATCAAATATTTAGAATGGTCTACTGATAAATGATATGAAATATTTAGAATTTTCTACTGATACCTTAATTGATCATAAGAAATATTTATAGAATGGGTTACTGATACCCTACATCAGTGATGGCCAAATGGCAGGGTGTGGGCCAGATATGGTTCACCAGTCTATTTTCCCTTGAAGCGCCCACATAAACTACTATATTAAATACCTATAAATATAAACCAAAGTTCCAGTCGGTTAAAAAAAAATAATATAAATGTAATTTGTGAAATAAATAATTAATTGTCTTTATTACAAATGATAAAATATGTTGTCAAAATGCAAGCATAATTTATATATTACTAAATCACATCATGTAATTTGTTATGATACTCTTAACCCTAGATTATGTTACAGAAGTCAAATTTACCACATCAAAAAACAAATTCCTCAAAATTTAACATTTTCCTGTGTTCAAACATCACCCCTCCCCCTCCATGTACCTTCCTAATTAGCACTTCCAGTGACCTCTGAGTGTTTCCACTGCCAATTGAATTTTTTCAAGAAATTGGCAGTTTTTTTCTTTTTTTTTTTTTTGTGACCAGGGAAATTTCCTGGTCATCAGCAGGTATCAAACAACCTTTTGTGACTCGGTAAATACAGTGGATAACGCTATGTGATCATCGAACATACTGACAGACTTAATGGCGACCACACAGATAGTCACTGTACCATGTCCGGTCCATGAGATGAAACATAAATCAACCTGAGTCAGGAATTTCTAGTCCCTGTATTTTGCCTAGTGTGAACACATGGGACTGTGTTAAGAATTCAGAGAAATTACTATTTTTGGAGCACCTAATGTTACATTTAAGTGGTAGTAATTTTTACTACGGTATCGTAATTAAGGGTTAAGTTTGGCATTCTGGTCCTGGCTATAATCTGGCCCCCCATCAACCTTAAGTTGGCCACCACAGTCCTACATGATAGTGTAAAATATTTAGAATGGTCTACTGATACCTTTAAATGATATCATGAAATATTTAGAATGGTCTATTGATACCTTTAAATTATATGAAATATTTAGAATGGTCTACTGATACCTTAAATGATATGAAATATTTAGAATGGTCTATTGATACCTTTAATGACATGAAATATTTAGAATGGTCTACTGATACCTTAAATGACATGAAATATTTAGAATGGTCTACTGATACCTTAAATGATATGAAATATTTAGAATGGTCTACTGATACCTTAAATGACATGAAATATTTAGAATGGTCTACTGATACCTTAAATGATATGAAATATTTAGAATGGTCTACTGATACCTTTAAATGATATCATGAAATATTTAGAATAGTCTACTGATACCTTAAATGATATGAAATATTTAGAATGGTCTATTGATACCTTTAAATTATATGAAATATTTAGAATGGACTACTGATGCCCTAAATGATAGTATGAAAATATTAAGAATGGTCTATCTCTCAGAGAACGTTATCATGTTTGAAGATTCATTACTACAAAAGGTTTCAAAAAAGACAAAGCATTCAATGTCTTTTTTGTACACTTTCAGATGTCAACTTCTTCTTTGAATCATTAAGGGTCTATAGCTGCAAAACTGTCTTTTCTATTAATTGAGTTGTCTTGTATTGCACCTGTAATGGATCACAGGGTTTTGTCTTTAATGTAGCTCCAGATGGCCAGCAGCTGTTTCTTAATGCATCAAACTGGACGATTGCTGTTGCTTGATCATGCTCATCAATGACTTTCATCATCAGCCCTTAAAAGGATGTTAAGTGGGCATGTAATTGCCTTGTGGTTTGCAGTAGAACAGTGATATTTGTGCCCTTTGACCAAACACATCAGATTTCAGCACAGTATTTTTGAATACCAGACTACTTTCTTTCTCGATCCCTACCCACTTAACCAAGTTAGACTGGTCTGTTTCCAAAGGCATCGTGAAGAGGTGAAGTAGGATTTGGATGTTCTGGTTCAACGATCCTGGCATAAGCCCATCAGCAATGTGTCGCCGACAAATTCCAGCTCTGTTGTTGTCAGGTGTCTCTGCTCCAAAACTGGATGAATTTACACAAGTTAGTGTGACCAATCTTGAACAGAAGATGATTTTAACACGTTCAAAGAAAGTAATGGTCCTCCCGTGAACTTTTTCATAGACTTTGTCATGGACTGGTGGCTAATTGGACTTTCCCTGATTAGCACATATTAGATAATTTTGTAATTAACTTCTTCCCTTCCCAATTATTTTGCTGATTTGAACTGAATCCTCTGACTTAAATTTGTGAAAACCAATGTCACCAATGTCAAAATTCTGTAACAATTGTTTTTAAATAAAGTATATCATATCATAGATCAAATTAAAAATAGAATATGCATGACATAAAATCATTTTAGCAAGTATTTAAAATTTGAATAAAGAGGAAAATGAAAGTTTAAAAACTGACAGACACTTCAATCACAAAACAATGAAATATAATAATGTAAACATATTATTTCTTACGGATATGTAGTTTACTTACATTTCACAACTGTTGTGGTCTTTTAAATAAATAACCCATAGGGAACTAAGGTTTTACCCGTTTTCAATTGGAAGTCATAACAGGACTCACACAAAAAATGCACAAACTGAAGTAACATTTATAAATGTAATGTATTCCCAACACAAGGTTATTTGAAGGTTTCGGAAGTGGATATGCCACAGAGGAAACCATTCTTCTATATAAAGGCTACAGTAAGATTTTGAAAATAAGATAAGGAAGATTTATTCAGACATTTCACAACAGACAGAGACAGTGTATGTTTAGAAACTTAGGACACACCACTGCAATGACTGAGGGTTACTGGGAAGCTAAAGTGTTAACACTTTTATTTTATTTTGTTGCAAAACAGCGCACATTTGTTGGTTGTTTTAGTTTCACCAATTTGTTAGTTTATTACCCAATTTGTTTTCGAGTGCTGTTTAAGCTGACAAAGGCATAACTAAATATCTATACAATATCTTTGAAATAGCACATGAATGCAACAATGTGGTATTTTGTATATGAAACAAAAATATAAGTTTATAAATTTTGACTTACATTTTTGCTGTGAATAAATGTTATATTATTTATTTTACTCTCTGAATTATTTGTTACAAAAAAAACCTTTTCAGTCATTACAGTTGCATTTGGCTTATCATATTTATTTTTGCTGACATTCATTTCTGAGAGGAATCATCACCAGGTCACATGTCCTTTGCAGAACCATTGCATTCACTACAGCTTGTCTGAAAGAATCTTTATCTCTAGCCAGATTTCCCACAGAACATTGCATTCACTACAGCCTGTCTGAAAGAATCTTTGTCTCTAGCCAGATCTCCCACAGAACACTGCATTCACTACAGCCCATCTGAAAGAATCTGTCTCTAGTCAGATCCCCCTCTTCTGTTATCTTCAAGGTCTCCTTAATGTCTTTAAACCACTTTTTTTTTTGGGTCTGTCCCTGATACGTTGCCAGAAACCATGCTTTCCATTATTGTTCTTTCGAGCCCACTGTGTCTTTTGACGTGGCCATAGAATTTTAATTTTCTCAGTAGTGGTGTATATAAGCCAATTCTTTTTAATGATTAAATGTTTTAATATGTCTTCATTGCTCTTTTTTGTTATCCAGGGTATCTGAAGAATTTTTCTGTAGCATTTTGTTTCAAATGAATCAAGGGCAATAGCTGTCATAATTCCAAGACTAAAACACCTACTTTGAAAGATGTCCCTTGTCATATAACAACCACAGCAGCTCCTGCAATGGAAAAAGAAAGAAAATACAGAAAAATCATTTTGAAATTACCCCTTGTATACAGTGAGTGCATAGGACTGAAATAACATTAGAAAATTAAGAAACTTAGGGCATGTATCTTCCTGATAGCAACATATGGTTGTGAATCATGGACAATCTCGTAAACAACAACAAAGAAAAATCAATTAATTCTAAACAAAATGCTACAGAAAAATCCTTAAGCTACCTTGGATAATGAAAGAGAGCAATAAAGACTTGAACATTAAAAAGAACTGGCTTACAAACACCATTCTTCAGAGGAAATTAAAATACTATGGTTACATCAAAGACACGGCAGGTTGGAAAGAAGAATAATGGAAAGAATGATTCCTTGATAACGCATCAGGGGCAGAACAAGAAGGAAGTGATTTCAAGATATCAAAGAGACCTTAAGCATGACAAAGGAAGAAGTGGTAGATTTGGCTAGAGACAAGAGATTCATCCAAACTGTGGTGAA
Source organism: Megaustenia siamemsis (assembly GCA_032433765.1). Classification (NCBI taxonomy): domain Eukaryota; kingdom Metazoa; phylum Mollusca; class Gastropoda; order Stylommatophora; family Ariophantidae; genus Megaustenia; species Megaustenia siamemsis. Next base: position 17,578,762 of record JAVIAB010000124.1, read on the forward strand.
ATCAACATTCTGTAAAGGTCATGTGACCTAATGATGATGATGACAAAAGATGTGAAGGGATGGAAGAATTGTGAAAGTGACCATATGTACATTATATTATGAAAGCCAATCCCAAAGGAACTGTGAGCTAGTGGTAGGGTGTAACGTACACTCATACAAAGTATGGTGACAACTTTACAAATGAGGATCAAAACAAAATCATGATGCCTCAGTCTACATGCAGCCTTCTTCAGAAAACATGAAAACAAGCGGACAACGAAAAAAGGATCTGCAGAACATATTGATCTGTGACAAGCACCAGGCACGTTGTTCAGATACAAAAATCAGTTTTACACATTGCTTATGAATGGGTTAACACACTGTGGCATGGCGGTTTTAAACATATTTTTTTATTCAATTTTAACAAAATTAAAACGAGAAAATATATGAGAATTTATCTAAAACATGCAAGTTTCTCCAGACAATTTGTTCTGGAAGTCTAAAAAGAGGCTAAATAAGTGAATTACAAAGTTTTAGTGGAAATAACTGTGGAAACAAAAGCAGAAAAAAACTGGCTCCAGGGTTTAACACATCGGTCACTAGAGCAAGTTTTTGTGGCATGTGTTAATATCATAGTGACCCTGAGGGCCTTGTATCAGACAGTAAACTCACGAGAACAGATTTAAAAAAAGAAATCTTCAATTGCATTACAATAACAAATGATGATTTAAATTCACGAAGCACTATGGAATGGGTGTTATCTACTGTGGAATGAAATGATACGTGTGCTACAAATTATGAATGCGATATTATATTAATTTATGTTTAAAAGAGGTGAGATGTAGAATGGCTCAGGCAAGAGCAGTGTTCCAAAAAATGAGGAAAATACTATGCAATCCATTTTTGACAATAGAAACAAGAAAAAGAGTTCTTAAATGTTACGTAGAGCCAGTCTTGACATACGGATGCGAATCATGGACAATAGAACAACAGACAAGAAAATCACTGGAGTTTGTAGATATGTGGTTTTACAGAAGAATGTTGAGAATACCGTGAACAGCTAAGAAAAGTAATGAAGAGGTTCTGAGAAAGGTCAAAGCAAAAAGAGAGCTAATTTCCAATGTTAGGAAGAGACAATCATCATTTTTTGGCCATGTAATGAGAAGTGAACAACTTGAATATATTGTAACAACTGGAAAAATTGAGGGTCGAAGAGATAGAGGGAAGCAAAGAGAAAAATAACAGACAGCTTAAGAGAATGGCTTGGCAGAAGGTCAACAACAGAAATGATAAATAGCTGCCGAGATCGAATGTTGTGGAGAGACACGATCACCTACGCCACTAGGCCCGGTACTTGATGATGATGTTTAAATTACATGGAAAACAGTCAACAACAGAACTGGTACAATGCACTGTAGATAGAAGATTATGGAAGGACATGATCGCCTATGCCAACCGGTATGGCACATGATGATGATGTTGAAGTTTAAATTGAGGATGGTAAGATGTTCTTTATTTCTATTTATACAGGTTACCTAACGGGGGAGTGATCAGAATTAACACTATTGTGTTTGCTGGTTACACCAACAGAGTTGGTATGAAAACACTGGAGTGTCAGAGGAAATCATGTAAAACAAAGAGCCATGACGTCTAGGCTTATCACAAAGAGTGTGCCATATTCTATGTATCTGCAAGTCTATAACCTTGATGAGGCAAAGCTTTTTATTGCCTCTACCAAAGTAAGCGCTTACACAGAAGAGCAGCTAACTATGGAAATTTGTTCTTTTTGTTCTCTCACACAATCTGGTGACATTTATGGTATTTAAAGATTTTTGTAGCCAGATAGATTTTATACTTCCATAACCAATTTTATACTAACAAGACAACAGAACAAGAAAAGAGTAACCGACAGTAGACCAATCCCAAATATTACAAATGACATGGATCACAAGATGGTTATGATCAATAATAAAGAGAATATACGAAAACAAACAAAAAAGCGAAAAGAACAGACAATAAAAATAAAACAATTAAAAGATCAAGAAACAAGGAAAACCCTAGAAGAAAAACTAACAGAGGAATTCATGAAACTCCCTAACGAAGTATGCACAGTAGAAGAAGAGTGGAAACAATTTAAGAAAACAGTAACCAACATCTCTAAAACAGTCTGTGGAACGAAGCTAAGAACAAGAGAAGGGAAAAAGAGCACCCCGTGGTGGAACGAAACAATAAGAGAAGCAATTAAAGAAAAGAAGGAACTGTTTAAAAATTGGAGGGAGAACAAGAACCAAGAAAAATATGCCTTAGTTCGAAAAAGAGTTAAAATTTTGATCAAAGAAGCTAAGCAAAAGAATTGGACAGAATTTGGACAAAACATGAGCAGGGACTTCAAGACAGCCACAAGAGATTTCTACAAAGCAGTAAAAGCCACAAAAATGTGAGAAAAGAAAACCATGATCCTACTGAGCTGATAAATGACAAAGACAGACAGCCAATATCAAATAACCAATGTATGCAACAGAGATGGAAAGAATATTTTGAAGACCTGTTAAACATACCAACTACCAATAAAACAACAAAAACCACGCTAGAACTCACAAATACTGAACCCAACATCATGAAAGAGGAAATCGAAAAAGTAATCAAATATGCACCAAGAAATATGGCACCGGGGATAGATAACATACCAATAGAAATAATAGCAGCAGCAGGAGAAACAGGAGTGCAATGGCTGCACAGAATATTTAATGCAGCATGGCACCAACAACAAGCCCCAGAAGACTGGCAACAGGCTATCATCATACCAATATGGAAAAAGAAAGGTAGCAAAAGAGACTGCAATCAATATAGAGGTATATCTCTTCTCAGCCATGTAGGAAAGTTACACGCCAAAATCTTGGAAAAAAAGCTGAGACCAATAATAGAACTACAGTTAAGGGATTCTCAAATGGGGTTCTGAAAAAACAGAGGATGTACTGACACACCATTCACATTAAAACAGCTTGCAGAAAAAACGACAGAAAACAATCAAAATTTATACATAGCCTTCATTGACCAGGAAAAAGCATTCGACAGAGTAAACAGAGAACAACTGTGGGAGATACTAACAATATACGGAGTAAGCCAACATCTAACCAGCTTTATTAAAAGTCTCTACATCAACAGCAGCTGCAGGGTCAGAACAGCAGCAGGCTACACAGACCACTTCGAAGTTAGATCAGGTGTATGACAGGGGTGCGTACTATCCTCCCTACTGTTTATTACATACATGGACCATATATGCAAGCTAGCCAACCCATCAGAGACAGAGGAGATCAACGAGCTTTTATTTGCAGACGACCAGGCACTAATACATGAAACAAAAGAACACCTACAAGAACACTTAAACAAACTCAACATCTCAGACACAAAATACAACATGAAAATCAACATCAACAAAACAGAAGTCATGAATGTCGCCAAAAATAAACAGAACATCAACATAACTATAGAAGGCAGACAACTAAAACAAGTAGAGGAATTCAAATACCTAGGAAGTCTAATGACAAACGATAATTCTTAAACAGCAGAGATAGAATCAAGATGCAACAAGCTTGTCAAATCATTGGACAGTTATCACCACTATCATCCAACAAGGAAATAACTCTGGAGGCAAAACGAGACTATACAATACAATCTTCATCCCAACGTTGTGCTACCAATGCCAGACCTGGACCCTAGATGCAAGAACAATAAGGAAAAATAACCTCTACAGAGATAAAATGTGTTAGACGAATGACAAGAAACAGTCTGAGAGATAAGATCAAAAATGAAGAACTGAGAAAAAAGCTAGGAATAGCCCCTACCATAGAATATATAAGGAAACAACAGATAAAATGGTTTGGCCACGTGACAAGGCAGAAAGAACAAAACACAACACAACGAGCCTTCAACAAACGTTGTGAGAACACCAGACCCAAGGGTCGACCACGAAAAAGATGGGTCGATGGAATATTAGAAGCACTAGGAAATATAACAGCAGCAGAGGCAAACAGAAGAGTAAAAGACCACAAATTATATCTCCCCATGACACTGAAAGGCAGATGAGGAAGGAAAGAAGAGAAGAAGAAAGATTTTTGTTCAAAAACTGACAAATATATATTCTAAGTGTTAAAGCTCTAAAGTTAACAATGGCAATATTTTGGCTGGCTCATAAATGTCTATATTTAGATAACAAAATTAGTGAATTTGTTAAGTTTACTTGTGTTGTTATTGGCTTACAGACTCTTTGAAGACCACTTGAATGAGACCATTTACAATGGGGGAACACAGGTAAAGAAATTAGAATCAGAATAGCTAAAGCAGCAATGTCTTTCAGAAGCCTTGAAAAGTTGTGGAAATCAAAACTCATCAGCAAAAACGCAAAACTTAGGCTATTCAAATCAAACGTACTATTAACCCTTACATATGCATGTGAGAGCTGCAAAACATCAAGAGACATAGAAATAAAGTTGAACTCATTAGAAAATAAATGTCTAAGGAAAATACTTGGTATAGTGTGGAACGAATTCAAAACAAATGAGAAAATTAGATAAATCGCCAATCAACCACTAATTTCAGTAATCAAGAAAAGATGATGTTCATATGTGATGAGGAGAGATAATAATTGAATAACACAAGCAAGCCCTCATTTGGGAAACAAGCGGTAAGAGGAAAAGAGGCCGACCCAATAGAGACACTGAGAAGAACATTGATCAGAGAGGCAAGAGCAGCAGGAATCGGCTCCCTCAATGAGATAGAGCTGCTTGCACACAACAGAGACAAATGGCGAGATTTGATAAAAGATTTTAACTAGGATTGAAAATTGCTAGAATAAAAAATTTAGATAAGAGAAAGAGTATCTGGGTCTATGCCCTACGTGCTGTCTATGGCTCGAAAGGTCAATAGATAGATAGATTAAAAATCATCGAATCAAAATAAAAATTCTTCAAAATTTTACATTTTGCCATTTTCAACACCCCCTCCCCTGCCCTGAGTGTTTGATTTGTTTCCAATGCTGTAGGATCACCCCCGAAGATTTTGAATTTTTATTTTGCGAGACACATTATCACATAAAGCAAAAAATTATTTGCCAATTTCCAAGAAATTGATCGGTTTTTTTTTTTTTTTTTTTAAATTTTGTTTAGACCAGAGAAATTTCCTCAGTCATCAGATGACATAAAACAACCCTTTGTAACTCAGAAAATGCAGTGAATAATGCTATGAGGTAGCCAAACATACTGATGGACTTATGGTGTTCGTACCGATATACACTGTAACATGTCTGACCCCTGATGTCAAATTCAGGTCATAAATCAACCTAAGACAAGAAATATGAGTTCTCCTTTTTTCTCCTAGTGTAAGCACCCATATATGTGTCAAAAAGTTCAAAGAAAACACTACTTTTAGATCTCGTAATGTTACAATTGAGCAGTAGCAATTTTTACTATGTTCTCATAACCACATTGGCCACAGAAAGATCTTGTAATCTGGAGTTACATTCTACTAATCTCATTTAGGAGCCACATATGAAGTACAGATCTGTTGACTCAGTGGTGCAAACAAACAATGCTGTTCATTACCTCATGGAGTTCCTGAACACCATCAATCCTCCTGACATCCCAGTTCACAAGGTTTTCACTAACTTGGTCAGTACAGACGCAAAAAAAAAGGTGCTTTTTCATTTATTTTTTTTTCACGTTTTAATATATTCACATCATTCACTTCCTCAAGAAAAGTACTGGACATTGTCTTGTTTATATATGCATTTCAATACAATTTAAAGGAAATTTAATTTCAGCTACTTAAATCCCGTAGTTAAGAATGGGTATAATGTTAGCACTATTATATGAACGCAAAGATGTGATGTTAATAATTACAGCTGTTTCATAAAACCATTACTATTAAACAAGCTAAAGCCTTGATAGCTGAGTGGTTAGTATGCTCACTGCTGATCCGAAGGGTTTGAGTTCTCTATTCTTAGCATCCACCTGTTAAGTTGCCATGGATGTGTTGTCTCTAGTTTATGGCAAAATGATATCTGCACCTTATTGTTTGACACTTCCGCCTTTGGTATTGGTATATTTGTTTTAAAATATTTGTCTGGGCAGCAGCCACTATGGTCTACTCGTTTAGATTTGTAACTGGCTCTTTATGTGCATGAGTGCACTCAGGATCTACTGTTTTTTATTGTTATCTGAGAGGCGAGACATTGGTTCTCACAATCCAAAGACCCAAGGGAGGAAGAAGGCATGAAGAAACCAGATCCTAGTGAAAAATTCACCCTACTGTTGTAGGATCTGAACCTGGGACCTTCTAGTCCAGAGGTCAGCACCTTACCTCTATACACCTCAATCCCCAGGTTCGAGAGTTCAATTCCCAAAGTAGGTAAACAAATTTTTAATGAACTTCCGTTCCAAGATGGTGGAACTAGTTGACGTTCTCTTGATCGCTGCAGAAAATGCATTTGGGGTCTGATTAATTTTGGTTCTCCATTGCACTTTTCTGAAGGACAAGGAGTAGGGTTCGATCCCAACCGACGGCTTCCGGGTTCACCCAGCCTTTAATGGGTACCGGATTTTTTTCTGGGAAAGTGAAGCGGCACGGGCATAATACCGACCACATTACCCCAAAAATCATGTGCCGAAGGTCTGTAAAATTTATGGTAACTAACACCATATTCCCATACACCACTTGGCGTGACAGGGGTACTTTACTTTTTTTTTTATTATTTCACTTTTCTGCGTTAAAGTCAAAATGATGTTCTACTTAACACATGACCATTGTTGGAATTGCTTGACGCAAGTTATTAACATGTTACAACTCATTAATGTAAACTATTTCGTCAAGTTTGCCGCAGTTTTATCTCTTTAGGGAGTTTGCACTGTGTTACGTTCGTTGAAGGCTGCATTCACTAGAGTAATCAGGAATCTAAGGGCGGTGCCATTGTTGTGTATGTTACGTTATAATGGCTCATCATATATCCAAAGACTGGCCATACGCTAATCTTACGGTCTGTTGTTTGATGTGCGACAGGGATAATCTGACGACTAACTGTGTTTTATATGTTTGGATTTGGAGTCAAAAACGATGTCTTAACATCATCAAGTGCTATACATTTTAAAAATATGACCATCATCACTTTCAGGTGGACGTGAACTTCTGGTCAATATGGTTGATAGGCGGCAGGAACCATTGAAGGCTATGTATGACAGTGTTCCTTGTTGCAGTTTCCTCATATTCCAAGTCCAACTTGTTACAGGAGCTACTGAGTTAGGTGCTCTGTGCACACAGTGAGCTGTGTGTTTCATCCATTTTGATATTCCAGCTGTTTACGATGAATGATGATATCGTATGACAGGGAACAGTTGGCTGTGTTCATTTTCTGTGCGATTTTGCCTTATGTCTTTTGGCGTGTGATAAGAATGCTATGATGGGGACTACAGCTACCTTTCTTTGTTTGGGAGATGAGATAATAATTTAGATGATTCCACTGGCACGGGCGGTTGAGCAATTATGGATTTTAATTCATTTGCAGTGATACCGGGGCCTTCCATAACCAAAGAACCAAAGGTGAACATTTTCAAACTGACATGGTTTGGGATTTACCCAGCCTCTAAAAATGTACACCAGAGATATTTCTAGAAAGTAAGAGTGACCTGGTATAATAGAGACCATATCACCCAAAAAATGTACCATTGGCCATTGAAAAATATGGACTCAAATATCATATCAAGTCATTGAGCCAACTTTTAACTTTTTTAAAGTAATCAAACTGAAAGAATATGTGTCCTATATGTCGCTATCATCTATTGGTGTAACATATTTTAATGCATAACCTAACTCTATAAACACATTCCTGACAACAATGACAGGTGGATGCAAGATATCATATATAACACAAAACACTGGTGTATATTCTTGATATAGATAGATATCATATATATCACAAAACACTGGGGTATATTCTTGATTAAGTGTGAATTAAAAGTATGCTCTTAACAGTCACACTTATTGCACAACTCAAGCAGAATACAGATGGAAAGAATTGCCAGTGATAGATAATAAATCAAACTTCAAATTTATAGTGTGTAGTGTGTCTATTGACTAGCACTATAAACAAATGCATGTTACAGAGTAACAATTCAGAGTTTTATCCTAGATTATTGGTTTGTGTGAAAGCTTCAGTATAATTATCCTAAATAAGTACTTGTGAATACACAGTCTCATCTAAATAAACAGAAGGGTTGGTACAGTAGCTGCTTTCACAGAGTCCCTTCTATGCTGCAATCCTTTAAGAACTCACAGAACAGCTGTGAATGATGCACATATTAAATTAATTGGCAAAAAGCAAATAGAACTTATAGCTTGTAGCTCCAGGCATTATCAGTAAATGAACAAAACAAAAATAAACTACCAAAAGTGTTTCCAATCACTTCAACAACAGAATTACAAAAATCTCAAGTCAAAGAATGACAGTATGGTCCAGTGAAGCAGCCATGCATGGTATCCTACACAAACTGATGAAGATCTCAACTGCATTGTTCCATTCATGACCTTTGCCTGATGAGATGTATATAGAAGATGAAAGAAGAGGAAAACCACAGAAAAATATGCACAAACTAGTTCACAAGGGATTACCTGTTGCAAAGCTCCCATCTCAATACTGTCAGTGGAAACATTAATTGATGGATTGGCTGCTGATACAATTGCAGCCACCTCCATTGTGCGGTCACAAATTACTGGATGTCCATTCAAATATAACCAGGACTTCTCTGCTACACTGAGAGCTATTGACTGCCCTCGCTTATCCTCATTACCTTTCCCTTGTTATGAAAAGAAACGTATCTTACAATACATTCAAAGACACAAACAGCTTTCTAAAAACTCTGAAATATAATTTAAATACAGACCAAAAAAAAGTATTTTTCTGGTACCTCTTGGAATCAAGTCTTATTCTTCCTTTCAGCTTCCTGCAGAACATAGGCTTTCAACAAACACTTTCCAAGCCGTCCTGTTTCTTGGCATTCTTTTAAGATCATTCCATGTCTTCCTCATCCTCTTCATCTTTGCTTCCTGTTGTCTTCTCCAATTAATATTCAGTCTTCATTTTTATCTCCTCCCTTGGAATCATGCAGCTTGTAAAATGTATCTTAATTATACTTTTATTTTAATTTCAAATAACTTCTTATTTTCAGTTTATATTGGCTTCTGGCCTCACTTAAAGAGAGAGCCAACTGGTTCTTCTTCTTCTACCTTTTTAACTCCCAGTGGAGCATAGGTCTTCAACAAACACTTTCCAAGTCGTTTTGTTTTTGCCATTCTTTTAAGATCATTCCATGTCTTCCCCATCATCTTCATCTCTGCTTCCATCTGTCTTCTCCAAGAATTCCTTGGTCTTCCTCTTTGTCTTTTCCCCTGGGGATTCCAAAAAAGGGCCTGTTGTGTAATACTCTCAGTTGGATTTGACTTGTCCATGTTTGTGAGGTTTTTTCGGCTTATTTTTTTACAGTATGGGATAGCCAGTCCCATGCCCAACCCTCCTTTCTCATCTCTTATGAACATGACTGGTAGGGTACAGCGCCGCTATTCTTTACTCCCCTTTCGGGCCCCGGCAGCATTAAGGCGCGGTTCTTTGGTTGGTTGAGATAAAATCAATCTTTGCTATTCACAGGTTTAGAATACAAAATAACAAAAGTCAAAAACACAGACATTCCTTAAATTATTGACTTTTCATCATCATTGAGTGCCGTCTCCACATCGACATCCAACATTTTGTTATTCTTAGTTTTAGCTCTGGTGTTATTTGTTTTGATTTTAGTATATTTTTCATAGCATTAAAATTACTTTTTTTCATTGACTTTGCCACATTGACATTTACCATTTCAATATTGTCCATATTGGTAATATTATGGATGATGTTGTCTGTACCACGCCATTTTTGCATTTAAAAAAATTATGGTACTTATTTTCATAAGGTGGGTGAATTCCGCAAATCCACTGATACTGAAAAAAAAAAATCAGTAGAAGAAGTTGGCCCAAGACTATCTGTTTAAACTACTGTATAACTAATTATACTACTATACAATAACATTACAATACAATAAATTATTGGCGTAGATGATCTTGTCTCTCCACAATCCTAGATCTCGATAGTTATTTATCATTTCTGTTCTTGACCTTCTGCCAAGCAATCTTAAGCTGTGTGGTATCTTTTCTCTTTGCTTTCCTCTATCTCTTTATCCCTCAATTTTCCCAGTTGTCACAATATATTCCAGCTATTCCCTTCTCATTCATATTCATCATCGAGTTCCATCACCGCAACGAAGGTAGGCTACTATGGTGCATCATTCTGCTTTGTCTCTTGTTTTAATGGTGCAGGTTATCATAGGCTGACTAGTCCATCTTTTGATGTTACTCATCCATGTTAGTTTTGGTCTGCCTCTACCTATTTTACCTTGTATTTTCCCCTCCAAGATTACTTTTAGTAGGCTGTTGTGTTTTTTTAACATACCCCAAAAATCCCCTTCTCATTACGTGGCCCAAAAAATTATGATTGTTTCTTCCTAATATTGGAAATAAGCTTTCTTTTTGCTTTGGCCTCTTTCAGAACGTTTTCATTACTCTTCTTAGCTGTCTGTGGTATTCTCAACATTCTTCTGTAAAAGCCCATCTCTACAGCCTCCAGTGATTTTCTTGTCTGTAGTCCTATTGTCTATGATTCACATCCATATGTTAAGACTGGCTCTACATAACATTTAAGAACTGTTTTTCTTGCTTCTTTTATTAAAAATGGATTGCACAGTATCTTCCTAATTTTTTGGAAAGCTGCTTTTGTCTGAAAATTATGCATATTCTGCATTTCACCTCTGTTGTACATCTACCACCTGAGGTTAACAATGTTCCCAGATATTTAAATTCATTTACCTGTTTTAATATTGTTCTACTTGTCTTTATCGTGCATTGCGATGGTGTCTTTTTCTTTGTTGCTACCATTACTTCTGTCTTTTTGCTATTAAGGCTGAGTCCTTTATTTTTGCTTTCTTTCACTATAATACCTAACATTTCTAGTAACTCATTTTCACGATTACTGATTAAGACTGTAACATCAGCATACCTCAGATTATTTAGATTATGACCTCCAATTGTTATTCCAGGCATGCCACTTATGGATCTTAAATTAATCTTAGTATACATATTAAATAAATCTGGTGACAGCACATAACCTTGTCTAACACCCTGTTTTATTTGTTGAAACATTCCAAATTGATTTATTCTTCGCAAGATGATTCTTAGTAATATCTTAGTCATGTTATTCATAAGGCTTATTGTATCATGATCATCGCATTCAATCGCACCATATTTCTTTGATAGGGCCATGAATATTGATTTTAGCAGGTCGTCTCGTATATATTTGCTGTTGTAGATATTCAATTAAAATTTAATTATTCACAGACTAAATAAAATTAAACTGTGCATTAACCCAGGAGGAATGAACAAAATAACACATAATATATACAATGGAATTATTTTGCAAAATAAAAATGCTTCCATGGCACAACTTCAGTGTCTAATTAATTAAACTATAAATTAGATGGAAAAATAATTCTTTAAAATAATAACTTACCATCTATCTATCTATTGACCTTTCGAGCCGTAACCGGCCCATAGGGCGTAGACCAAGATACACCTTCTCCTATATGAATTTTTGTTCTAGCAGTTTTCTTTTAAAGATATTTTATCAAATCTCGCCATCTGTCTCTGTTCTGTGCAAGCAGTTCTATCTCATTGAGGGAGCCGATTCCTGCTGCTCTTGCCTCTCTCATCAATGTTCTTCTCAGTGTCTCCCTGGGTCTTCCTCTTTTTCTTTTACCTGTTGTTTCCCATATGAGGGCTTGCTTTGCTATTCGATTATTATCTCTTCTCATCACATGTCCAACGTATGACCATCGTCTTTTCTTTATTACTGAAGATATTAGTGGTTGATTGGCGATTTCTCTAATTTCCTCGTTTGTTTTGAATTCGTTCCATTCTATACCAAGTATTTTCCTTAGACATTTATTTTCGAATGCGTTCAACTTTGTTTCTATATCTCTTGTTGTTTTCCAGCTTTCACACGCATACGTAAGGGTTGATAGTACATTTGATTTGAATAGCCTAAGTTTTGTGTTTGTGCTAATGAGTTTTGATTTCCACAACTTTTCAAGGCTTCTGAAAGACATTGCTGCTTTAGCCATTCTGATTCTAATTTCTTTGCTTGTATCCCCTTCTCGATCAATGTATTATCAATAGATCTCCTACCTGTTCCAGGCCAGCGCATTTCGCTTAATCCTAAAATATCTAGATCGTATCTGTCCATCTCGCTCGCGACCTGTGCATGTTTCGTCGGAGCGGCCATTGTTCGCACATTCCAGAATCCTATTTTTGTTGTTGTTTTAGGGCCGAAAAAACTATCACTACTATCTACTGCTAATTTACACATTCTGTATCAGGTCTACGTTTCATTAACAACATCGTTTTTACGATAGCGGCTTGTTAAACCTCTGATCAACGGTTCTATACCAAGCCGGAGAAAAATAATTCCTCCATTTTGGAAACAACCGGAAACGGAATAACTTACCATAGACATTTAAAATATTAGTTTATGCTGTAAACTGAAGCTTAAATATGTTCTAAAAGTGTTCCTGGATTGGTTAATACTTTGTCACCTTTAAAGTTGTTATGTATGTCCTGACATTAATAATTAATATCAAAGAAAGTCCCATGATGACAATTTTTGGAGTTAGTTTAACAAGCTTTGTGATCAGGGCAACTAAAATGATTAAACATAGATACAAAACTAAGCATTTTTTACATGCCTTCAAAAAACACACCAGACTTTATCAGAGTTCTCAGTTCTGATATGTGACTAGTGTTAATATTGTTGCATGTGACTAGACACAAACAAATATAAGCAGAATATATGTCATATAAGTCAAAATGTATCTTTTTTGTAATTTTGTAATTAAAAAATTATATTACCATGCCAAGTAACTTCTGCAGTATCAGTTCCATCTTCACCAAAGACCACCCAAGCATGATCTTCTGAAAGAGCTAGATGAATGTCATCACAACCTAACATCTGTGCAGCTGCCACTATTCCAAACGCCACACCAAAGCAATCTAATTTGTTCCCTACAATACACAACACAAACAACAAAAAACTTTTAATGAATGATTTCTATTATTTGAAAATATGAATGACACTTTAAGGCTAAGGTGGTGACTCATCACTGACAATCATGAATATATGTCACCCTCTTAGTCTTAGCTAGTACATAACTTGTGTTTAGCTAATACTAAAAAAAAAGTAAGAAGTATCATGTGTATAGTATAAATATGTATGAGTAATTTAGTAAATTGAATCAAATATATTTATTTATAAATTTCATTTATTTATTTAACTACTCATTAACCGTGCTGAAAAGTCGGATGTGTTGGGCCGAAAGGCATAAATATAACAGTTATATTGCAAACCATAACACAACGCAGACACGTCCACTACGTCCTTGTAAGGGCGGATGATGAAGAGGAATATTCTAGCCTACTACGATACTCTAGAATACTTTAGTCATCATCGGGCGAACGCAACCAACCAACTACTCATTAACCATGATTAACGGATTAACGTAACATGTTATATTCAATCAAAGGCATATATCTGATATCAAATTAGTGAAGTCATTTTTTTAAAATAACTGATTAGTTATATCATAATTCTTCCTACAAACAGATGAGTCAGAAAATTATTACAATAACATGCAACATAATACTTCCACGGTTTAAATCCTGGACAGTGAATTTCTTATTTTTATTGGTTGTCTTCCTTACCAGTAAGAAAACTGTACAACGATTGCAAGTGAGCTTTGTCTTTGAAACTTCGTGAAAGTGAACCCCAAATCACATCCGATATTTTCTTGACAAGGTCTCTTGTTGAATATTTACTTGGATATTTTGCAAGGTCTACAGATCCTTTCACTAAAGTCTCAAGCTTTGTGTATAAAGCTCCCACTGTATCCAAGTCAACGACTGGAAAGATTGGCTGAAGTAGTGTCGAATCCTCTTGTGTCGGCGTCGCTCTGTTCATAGTCAATGCATTTTCAACGCACCCTAATGCAATAGAAAGTAAAGCAAGATTCGGCTCATCGGGCCCGTCCAGCTGATCTTTGAAAAGTTTTATCACAGACGAGATATCAGTTAGTGGAAAGTTCCTCCTTTCGCGTTCTTTGAATCCCGCCATCTTTGATGCTCTGATGCTTGGATCCTAAGCGTGGCCAGGAGAAGTACTCACAGAAGCTAAATGAAATGGAGTCTTTTTAGTTTTATTTAGCTCATCTCGTACCGTTTTATATCTCTCGTATCTCGAGTTTGATGTTCTAGATTTATTTCAGCTTTAAAATTACAATGCTACTAAAGCTAATTAAAATGAACTTTGAAATAACTCATAAGCAAAATATATTCATTTTATGTTCGATGGACCCAAACACATATATAACTTAACACGAATATATTTCTCTTTCTCTTCCATATAATGAGTAATTTGGGAAACTTGTGCTTTAGTTTTATTACACTACACCATAACCATACCATTTCCTTCACTTTAATTTTGCTAAATGTAAATTTATAAATTACTCAGTGAATATGCATTTTTTAGTCAAACTAAACTATAGAATCTGTTACATTTGCATATACTTAATGCATATTCACGCGCAGATTCCCCTCTCTTCTTTTTAAAAAAGTAATCAATGTTCATTAGTACAACTAATTTATTATTTTTCTAACAAATTGCATGAATAGAATTTTATTTTCTACTCCGGTATACACTTATTTTTGTATGACATTAAAGCCAATTGGGCCAGATTAAGTTTAACCAGCACGCTACTGTAACCACCAACTTGCCGTTGGCGTTCATCCTCTGCTGAAACATGCTGAGCACTTTTGAGGCTGCCCGGACTGCAATAGTAGTTATACTACTAACAGTCAACCATTAAATCACATCTTTAGCAATGTGTGGTGCCAATTCGGCATTACATTTGGACGGAGACATAAAAAAACGTATGTTCCGTGATGCGCAGTTACATCGATTTAAGCATGGAAACAACGACTCCTTTAATAGCTGAATCACCGCATGGTGCTGATCACTGACTGCAAAATATTGATAGTATTGATTTTCTGCAAAAATTTTGCTTTGCGGGGATATAGTTCATAGATATTTTACTCTTGTAAACTTTGTATTTTATTTTTCATAACATAAACAATTATATTATAGTGAAAAAATACAAAAGCGAAGTTAAAAAAAAGGATGCTTGCGCAGAATAAAAGAATGAAAATGGCAGGAGAAAATTACTAACATTGAATTGGAAAAGTACTAGTCAAATACCAGTGGATAAAGCGATACAGCAAAGACGATGGCGCTGGACAGGACACACGGTGCGGAGCCAACTGAGAGTATTACACAACAGGCATTTTCTGGAATGAAATCCCCAAGGAAAAAGGATAAAAGAGGAAAACCACAATATTCTTGGAGAAGACAAGTGGAAACAGAGATGTAGATGATGGGAAAGAGATGGAATGGTCTAAAAAAAAATGACAAGAAACATAACGGCTGGGAAAGTGTTTGTTAAAGACATATGCTCCACGAAGAGCTGAAAGTAGAAAAAGAAGAGGTTTTTTTTTTAAAAAAAAGTGTTTTTCATCATTGCGTGTGGTGTATGCACGCGCCTAGTTTTATTGTAGATCACTTTTACTTCAGCGTAGTTTCGCTTGTTGCACAATACGGGGGACATTCTCGTGTATTGTCACATTCGACAGGAAATGTAGGAAACAGAACTCAGTCGTGGTCAATATGGAGGTCAATGATCTCACCTGGGATAACAGCAATAAGAAAGATGCAGTCATCTATACAGACGGATCTGTAATACGACACAAAAGGAGTGCGTGGAGGCTAAGGCGCACCTCCCAGCACCAGAGCTGGAAGATGTCATCGATCCACAGCTGATGGCTTGCGCCAGGATCGGTGAACCAGAACCATCCAGACCCTGCTCCACCTCTCCGTGGTGCCTCTAGTAACAGACTAACTGTTTAGCTTGGCCAAGCGAGCAAGGATCGAAGAGGGAAGACAACCCGGTACTCCAAAATATCGCGCTGAAGTCGGATGTGTTGGGCCGAAAGGCGCAAATATAACAGTGTTACACTGTAAACCACAACACAACGCAGAGACGTCCACTTAACGTCCTTTTAAGGGCGGATGACGAAGAGGAATTATACAATCTAATTCATAATTCTAGAATACTTTAGTCATCGGGCGAACGAAAGCAAGCAAGCAAAAGGAGTGCATGGACATTTACAGAACGCTCGCTGAATAGTCAAGGAAGACAGTAGTCCATACGTTATGACCACAAGTAGCATGACGATGGAGGTGATGGCAGTGACCAAGGCATTTATCTGGTTAGAGTCACAAGACTACACCCACGCCTGTATACAGAGTGATTCGATGAGCTTGATAAAAAAGAAAAGTGGAGGCGGGCTCTGTACGCATGCAATGGGTAGAGTCATTGCAGAAGTAAAAAAAAAAAAAAAAATACGCAAGGCCACCATTATCTATGTCCCTGGACGTGTAGGTGTACGGGGAAATGAAAGAGCGGACAAGTTGCCTAGCTGCGCTGTCGTTCAAGATGTTCAGGCAATGGATCGGGAGGACACCAATGCCGTCCGAGATGTGGGAAGGGCACATGACTTCATTCCTTCGGATGATGGGAGTTAAGATGGGCAAGGTCAGAGAAATTTAACGAGAAACGTAGTGGGCGTGTAAGAAGACTAATCAACCAACACAGAACTGGGGTCGTCCGTCGCTGGACACTGCGAGACTTGCTGAGGAGGGAATCTGAGCACCTATGGACATGTTCGGAGTGCAATGATGATGTCCCACAAATACCTCAATAACAATACATGTTTATAGAAAGTGTCAATGAACCATACTAAAATGGGCTGACCGCTTGCCTGAAAATGACTGAACCAGAACTAATACTTAGTCAACAAATCATCCTCATTACACTTCAGACAACTCAGTAAGTGGGAACGCATGTTTATTCTTTATTATATTGAATATAATACTGTAATATAATGTAATAAAGTATATTGCACCACAGAAATAAAAAAAAAAGCAGCATAGCACAGGCCAAAAAAGCATTTCAGAAAATGAAAAACGTCTTATGCAATAGAGCTTTGTCAATAGAAGTGGGAAAGATAATCAATCGATGCTAAACAGAGCCAATTCTGACCTATGGAAGCGAATCATGGACAGTAAACAAACAAATGAAAAGACGATTAGAGGCCACAGAGAGGGGAATTCTTAGAAGAATGTTGGAAGTTCCCAGGGACAGCTAAAAAGACCAACGAGAAAATTCTCAAGTTGCCAACACAAAAATAGAGCTCATAAGAAACATCAGAAAGAAATAATCAACATTTTTCGGACACATCATGAGAAGAGGAAAGTTGGAATACTTGGTTACATCTGGCAAATACAGGGAAGAAATCTTGGACAATAAAGAGAGAAAATACTAGATAGCATGTTGTCATGGCATGGAAAACAGTCAACAACAGAATTGATACGATGGATAGAAAGTTGTGGAAGGGCATGATCGCCTACGCCAACCGGTAGGGCACATGATGATGATATTGAATAAATATATAAGTCTGTGTGTTGTAAGTGACAGACCCAACTCTATGATGATTTGCTTATCTTCTATTGTTACCAGCAAAGCAGTGTTGCCTGATTTCTTTCCATCTGACTTACTATTATTTTACTTGGAGTCTCATCAAGATCGCAGTTTTGTAATCATTACTTGAATCGTCCAGCCACCTTCCCATCAAATACACATTTAGAATATCAGCACTTTCTACGAATAGCCAATTCTTTACAGTAGCTGTATCTGTAAGCATATAACCATGCTTGTTACCTCATACTCATTAGAGCGCCATTGGGAGCAAGATCTCGGCCTCTCCATCCATTGTCACCTATATTGAAAGTCGAAGGGCTGAGAGGACTTTCCCGAAAGCACCCCAAGCTTGTGACGTCTTCAGCTATGTTAGCTATAGACGGCTGACGTCATTTTACTTACAACTGCCGCTGCTCACAATGCTGAAAACGTCACAACCTTTGGGTGCACCCCTCCCTCAGACTGCAGACATTCAATATAGTCAATGCTCCGTCCATCCCTATTCGTAAACATTGTATTTATTTCCTTCGATCCAAGACCTTTGTCTTTGAGGGTTTCTATGACTTAACTTCTTAATGTATACACAGGACCTGCCTGTTTTTGTTCTCTTTCTGTTGGTTTCATAAGTTGCTATGCTGACATCAAGATAGATGGGCAAACAGATTAGACAGATAGACAAGCAGGCAGGTGGTTAAATGAGCCTATGGTAAGGGTTAGGCTAGCTATTATGGACGAATGTATAGGTATATACATATATTCTTTCCTCGCTTATTTCCTTTTTAGTGGGACCTTGCTTCACTTGCTGGTCTAGTTTTCGAACATGTTTGTTTTTGTTCTCTGCGACTTCACTAACCTCACGAATTACCATGTCCTTTGTTTGCTGGTAGCACTTTATTCCCAGTGGATGCCGCTGCGGCAAACCCACGCATATTGATTAAAGCGTGGTGTGTCACTGGCGAGCAATACAACTTGAGTAATCATAACACAATAGAAAAATGCAACCCCATATGTCCAGAACAACACATGTGCTCAATACTTCATGTGATGGCTCTAAGACGCAGTCTTGGTTATTTTCAAAGTTTATTTACATAGCTCTATGGCTAAACTTCACAATCGCATCTGGATAAATGTTATGCTTGTATATAAAAGTCTCTCCTTACATTTACACAGAAATGCTGGTTATGACCGTCTATGACGATCTATATCAAGCTATGAACTCTATATTGTTATATGTTATTGTATCTTAAGGCAGCTGCAGGTGGTATGACACTCTCCAGGTTTTGTAAGAAAACAGTTCAGTACAACGTCTTTGGCTTACACCAAATCCCATATACGGTAATATAAATTATGTGCAGTGCCTGGAATGAACAGGGAGCCACGATAGCTCAGTGGTTAGTGAACTGGACCACTAAGGACAAGAGGTCTGGTTCGATCCTGATCGACGGCTTCCAGGTTCACTCAGCCTTAATGAGTACCGGATTTTTTCTGGGAAAGTAAAGCGGCACGGGCGTAATACCGACCACATTACCCAAAAAATCATTTGCCGAAGGTCTGTAAAAATTATGGTCACTAACACAATATTCCCTATACGCCGCTTGGCGTGACGGGGCGCTTTACTTTTTTTAATAACCATAACCACAACAGTATGTGGAGAATGCACCAAGAAATAAACACAGAGGATAGAGAACATACCAGTAGAAATAAAAGCAGCAGCAGGAGTTACATGGTTAGCAGAATATTCAACACAGCATGACAACATGAAATAACTATAGAGACAAAACGGGCACTCGACAGTACAATCTTCATCCCCACGTTGTGTTATCAATGCCAGTCCTGGACTTTATAGGAAAGAACAATAAGATAAAATAACCTCTACTGAAATGAAATGTGTTAGACGAAAGACAGAAAACAGCTTGATAGATAAGATCAGAAATGAAGAACCGAGAAAAAAAGCTAGGAATAATCCCCGCCATACAATATATAAAGAAACAACAGATAAAATGGTTTGGCTACGTGACACGGCAGAAAGATCAAAACACAACACAACGAGTCTTCAATAAACGTTGCGAGAACACCAGACCTAAGGGCTGACCACGAAAAATGTGGATTGACAGAATATTAGGACCATAACAGCAGCAGAGGCGAACAGAAGAGCAAAAGACCGCAGATGATATCTCCCCATCGACGCTGAAAGGTAAATGTGGAAGGAAAGAAGACGAAACATGACAACTGTGGCAGCGGTTAGTGAATTGGACTACTAAAGACAAGATGACAGGTTCGATGCTTATGGACGGCTTCGCCCAGCCTTAAATGGGTACCCGATTTTTTTATGTGAAAGAAAATCAGCACGGGCGTAATATTGATCACGAAACCCCCAAAAATAATGCATCAAAGGTCTTTAAAAATTATGGGCGCTAACAGCACTATTCCCTATACACCGGAAACAAATAATAATAAATGGATATTATCAAGGAGGGAACCTTCATAGGTCAGGGCGGAAGTACAGACAATAACAAACAAAGCCAACTTACTGTTATTTAAAAAAAAAAAAAAATTAAAGAGCCCCGTCACGCCAAGTGGCGTATAGGGAATAAGGTGTTAGTGACCATAATTTTATAGACCAGCACGTGATCTTTTAGGTAATGTGGTCGGTTTTACGCCCCTGCCGCTTTACTTTCCCAGAAACAAATCCGGTACCCATTTAAGACTAGGTGAACCCGGAAGCCGACGATCAGGATCGAACCCGACCCCTTGTCCTTAGTAGTCCAGTTTACTAACCTCTGAGCTATCGCGGCTCCTCCTTACTGTGCTATGTAAATGCCAGCACGAGATGCATGTTTAAAGAGCTTACTGTTCATTTGCTATAGCTGGTACACACTACAGCTAACGAGCTATTTAATATGGCAGCTTTAAAATAATTTGATAACGTCTCATGACTTGGATTGGTGTTGAATTGAGAAATGAGTTGAAATTAGAACAGATGGGACATAAGCAATATCTGGAAAGCTTACTGGACTTGTAATGCGGATTAAGGAAATTATACCATCGGTGACTTGGTTTACTTGCTGTATACATAAGGAAACTCTAGTTACTGAAATGATTATAGAAAAATTTAAATTAATATTTAATGAATAAGTCAAAATTGTCATTAAAAAAAAAAAAGCAAATCACTGAATTCGAGACTTCCCGAACTACTCTGCTTTTAGTGAAATCTCTCTCTCTCTCTCTCTCTCTCTGTCTGTGATCAGGACTCAATCAGAGTAAGACTCCAGATTCTCACACGAAGACATCTGTCTGTTTAAGCCTGTTAGATCCACTCTGCTTGAATACCTGTTAAAACGTTGCACTGTGTTCTGCCCCAGTGGCCCAGTGCATTCGCTTACAGCCAGCATTTTGTTCAGGTTTGCTTTCCTTAGCCTTTGATTGTCCCCAATCTTCCTGCAAGGCAGCAGATGATCGTTTCTGTAGGGGGATTCTGCCCTTAGATGGTCGGCCCTCCCAGGTTTACGAGCACCTTCTGTCCGAGTCACTAGAGGTGACTAACACAGACATGCGACTTGGAATATGAGGAAACTGCAACAAGGAACACTTTTCACGCATAGCCTTCAATTGTTCCCGTCGCCTATCCCCACATACCGGTAATTCACGTCCTCTTGAAAATGATGATCGTCGTAGCACTTGTTGATGTTAAGCCATAGTTGTTGACTCCAATTCCGAATATAAATGAACATGTCATATGTAAACTGAACTGTAGCAGCTTTTGCTACACTGGCTATAAAGGGAGGTAACGTTTTGTCTTGCTAGTTTATGGGAATTGGGAGGTGTGAAAAGATTATTCTTCATGAAGCAGTTTCACCTCTCTGATTGTTTGTCAGATATTTCCTGGTTATCGCCAAATTGGCACATTTGTCAGACAGCTTTAACATTTGAATATGCTTAGCTTAACTCTCCAAAGTGATAATGTTGTAAGTTTTTTTTTTCAAGTTGTAGACAAGTTTGAAGCAATAATTACAAAGAATGGAGTTGTGGCAGTTATCGCACGTTGAACGGAAGCTAAGAAACATTTCCAAATCTCATATATTTTCTTGATTCTACTGATCTTCATCAGTAGTCATCTTCAGTTGTCTGAGATCACGCCATTTTTAATGCATAACTTTCGTAAGATTTGCAGCATTATTTCCATGACAATTTTATTGTTTCTTTTTTCAATGTGTATGAACCAGAGGAAATTATGGCAGCAGAGGAAGACAAGCTCGTGGAAGTAACCATAGATGGTGCTCTGAAACTGCAGTACTCAGTACAAGAAACATTTCCTTCAAATTTCTCGGCTCACTTAAACGAAGATTTTCCGTACCTATCGTAGAGGGTTTAACGAGGCCTCGGTAGCCTAGTTAGGAAAACGCCAACCCACTAACTACTGACGTTCGGACAACCTGTGTTCGATTCCTGCTGGATGCAGTTTGTGAGTTGTACTCGTAGTTGGAAAAAATACCACCGCAGTCGTCCCAGCCGCTGGCAGGATTGGGTACCAGTGTAGCACCGCCCGTGCCAGTGGAACCACCCGAATTAAAACTCATCTCATGGAAGGATCCAAATAAAGAAAGGCAGCAGCAGTCCCCGTCATAGCAGCTATAGCACACGCCAAAAGATATAAGGCCAAGCGGCATCGAAAGTGAAAGCAGCTGAGCTGTCCTTTGTCACACGATATCATCATTAATCGTAAGCAATCGGAACATTGAAACACGATCCGGATGAAAAACACAGCTCACGGTGTGCACAGAGCACTAAACTCAGTAGCTTCAGCAGCAAGTCAGACCTGGAATATGAGGAAACTTCACCAAGGAGCACTTTTCAAACAGTGCCTCAACAATTCCTGTCTCATATCCGCCATATTGACCGGCAGTCCGCTCTTAAGTTACGATGCATGAAGCGACACTAGACAGGAGTCTCCGAACACTTCTATTTAGGCGGCTGGACGACGATTTAAGTCTCATACCTTTAACTATCGTAGAGGGCTTAACTATCCTAGAAGGCTTAATTATCGTAGTGGGCTTAACTATCCTAGAAGGCTTAATTATCATAGTGGGCTTAACTATACTAGAAGGCTTAATTATCGTAGTGGGCTTAACTATCCTAGAAGGCTTAATTATCGTAGTGGGCTTAACTATCCTAGAAGGCTTAATTATCATAGTGGGCTTAACTATCCTAGAAGGCTTAATTATCGTAGTGGGCTAAACTATACTAGAAGGCTTAATTATCGTAGAGGACTTTACTATCTTAAAGGGCTTAAATATCGTAGAGGGCTAGGAAAGTATTGATAATTTAAAAAACTATGTATTTTTATGAAAAAGCATCTCCCCCCCCCCCACTTATCTTACAAATAGATATAAATATATATATTGTCCCAGTTTTTCTCCAAACCTTTCCATGAGATGATTAGTTTATGTAAAGATTGAACAAAATGTAAGAGTAAATGATTCTCTTCAAGTGTATGTTGCTAGTGCTGATATTTATGACCAATGGCACATTCTACTGGTCAGGTAGTTGGTAAAACGTTATGCCATTCTACTTTCCCATTACAAAAATATGTGGCACACATTTTCAGAGGCTGAATGGGGGAGAGGACGGTCAAGAGACAAGACATCGATCGCTGGACAGGAAGGTCTCGGGTTCAGATCCTACCAATGGCGATGCAGATCCTACCAATGGCGATGGAAATTGTTTACTTTGAATCTTTGGTTTCTTCCTGGCTTCACCCTCTCCTGGTCTCTGGGTAGTGAGATGCAATGTCTAGCTCTCTCTGGGTAGTGAGATACAATGTCTAGCTCTCTCTGGGTAGTGAGATACAATGTCTAGCTCTCTTGAATAACAGCGAAAAACAGGATGTCTCATGTGCACTCTTCGCACATCATTAAGTATCATAAACAGTTAAAAATACAGAAAGTAGTAATCGCAGGAATCTTTATAACTTCAGATAATTTAACAACTTTTAACTTATTTGTTACAAGTTCCATGTCTTGACATTAAAGTTGGATTATTAAAATATAATTTGGGCCGAAAGGCGCAAATATCACAGTTATACTGCAAACCACAACACAACGCAGACACGCACACTTAACGTCCTTTTAAGAATGGATAACGAAGAGGAATTTGTACAGTCTACGAATACTCTAGAATACTTTAGTCATCGGGCGAACGCAAGCAAGCAAGCATTAAAAAATATATTTTAACACCTTTGGACTATATTACTGTTCTTAGGCTGATCTCAGTCAAATTTCTAGTGGACAATGAAACTCATTTCTGAATACTTCCATATATGGATTCCTTAATGTGTTTCTGTGCTGGACATGGTTCATTTCTTGGTGTTTTTCCGTGGAGCCATGGCTCATATCTTGATGTGTCTCTGTGCTAGCCATGGCTAGTGTGTGCTGGCCATGGCTCATATCTTGGTGTGTGTCATGTTAGTCATATCTCATATCTTGGTGTGTCCGTGTTAATCATGTCTCACATTTTTGGTGTATGTGTTTAGTCATATCTCATATCTTAGTGTGTATCTGTGTTAGTCATATCTCATATCTTTGTGTGTGCAAGTTTGGTTTAGTGATATCTCATATCTTTGTGTGCATGATTATGTTAGTCATATCTCTGTGTGTGCATGTCACATCTCATATCCTAGTGTGTGCATGGCTATGTTAGTCACATCTCATATCTTTGTGTGCATGTCTATGTTAGGCATGTGTCATATCTTTGTGTGTGCATGTCCATGTCAGACATATCTCGTATCTTTATGTGCATGTCTATGTTAGTTATGTGTCATATATATTGATGCGTGTCAGTGTTAGTCATGCCTCGTATCGCTGTGTGCATGTCTGTGTTTGTCACATCTCATACCTCTGTGTGTGCATGTCTGTGTTAGTCACCTCTAGTGACTCGGACAGATGGTGTTCGTAAACCTGGGAGGGCCGACCATCTAAGGGCAGAATCCCCCTACAGAAAAGATCATCTGCTGCCTTGCAGGAAGATTGGGGACAATCAAAGGCTAAGGAAAGCTAACCTGAATAAAATGCTGGCTGAAATCGGATGTACTGGGCCACTGGCGCAGAACACAGTGCAACGTATTAACGGGTGTACAGTCAGAGTGGATCTGGCAGACTCTAATTGTGACGTTCTGTCTGTGGGGTCGATCAACACACTTAACCTGACAGCTGACTTCATGTGAGAGTCTGGGATCCTGCTCTGATTGAGTCCTGATCACAGAGAAAGAGAGAGAGAGAGAGAGAGAGAGAGAGAGAGAGAGAGAGAGAGAATACTTCGAACATCGATTCCAACCACATATTTATTAAGTACAAGATTTTTTCTTTCTCTTTTTTCCATAAAGGGTTTCCTCCATGCCTCATGTTGTATGGGAAATATGATTTGAGTGACTTTATTTTATACATACTCAAAATTAAAAAATATATAGCAAAATTAATATTATTATATATGCCATCTTTTTTTAAATTAGAAAATGTCAGAAGTAAGGTATAATAATAGTACAAGTTATAAATGTTGCAGATGATATATTGTTTTCAGAAAGGTGGATCATTAAATATTGAAAATAAGCACAAAAGATCTCTTTAGAACAGTGCTTCCCAAAGTGTGTGCTGTGGCTTCCTGGGATGCTGTCAAAATGTGCCAAGGGCACAGCGTAAAGGCTATTGTCGCGTACCTACTCAGTGATTAGAAATCATAAAATGATAACATCCACATTGGATTAATATGTTTCGTACATAATAGGGTTATAGAGAACATTGACAACTCTATCCTGATTTATCGCATTATATATACGATTGTTTACCTGTCTTATACAATCGTAACTGCCACGAGTGCACTGCCGGTTTAGGATAACCAGAGAAAGGGAGCTATGGGTGTCAACAGTTTGGGAACCACTGCTCTAGAATATTAAAAAAAAATATAAATGATTAAAAATCAAAATCAAGTACCATGCCTGCTGGCTTAGGTGATCATGTCTTTCCACAACTCTAGATCTCAACAGTTATTTATCATTTTTGTTGTTGACCTCTTGCCAAGTCATTCTCATAAGCAGTCTGGTATCTTTTCTCTTTGCTTCCCTCTATCTCTTCATCCCTAAAGCATCCTAGTTGTCACAATATATTCCAGCTGTTCCCTTCTCATAACATGATAAAAAATGATGATTGTTTCTTCTTAATATTGGAAATTAGCTCTATTTTTGTTTCACCTCTTCAGAATGTTTTAATTACTCTTCTTAGCTGTCTGTGGAATCTTCTGTAAAATCACAATTTATATTCTATAGCATCCAGTGATTTTGTTGTCTGTTTTCCTATTGTCCCATGATTCACATCTATATTTTAAGACTGGTTCAAAATAATATTTAAGAACTCATTTTCTTGTTTTCATTGTAAAACATTTTTTTTTACAGTATTTGCAAAAGTATTGCACAGTATCTGTCTTATTTTTTTGGAAAGCTGCTTTTGCCTGAGCTATTCTGCAACTCAACTCTGTTGTGCATAGATCATCTGAGGTTAATATTGTTCCCATGTTTTTAAATTCACTTACCTCTTTTAATGTTGTTCCACTTTTTATTGTGCATTGTGGTAGTGTCTTTTTCTTTCTTGTTACCATTACTTCTATCTTTTTGCTATTGAGGCTGAGTCCTTTATTTTTGCTTTCCTTCACTATAAATTCTAACATTTCTTGTAACTCATTTTCACTCTTGGCAAATTAAGACTGTATATTCAGCATACTAACATTGCTTATATTATAACCTTCAAATGTTATTCCAGGCATATATAAGCCAATGAAGAAAAAAAGCTGGGTTCTACAATAAATAATATTGATTGGCATAGGAGATCATGTCCTTCCACAATCTTCTATCTCAGTGCATCACATCAGTTCTGTTGTTGACTGTTTTCCATGCCATGACACCAAGCTATCTAGTATTTTCTCTCTTTCCTTGCATTTTGCCTGTTGTAACCAAGTATTCCAACTTTCCTCTTTTCATGATGTGCCCGAAAAATGATTATTGTTTCTTTCTGATGTTTTTTAGGAGCTGCCTTTTTGTGTTGGTCTCTCTGAGAATTTCCTCACTGGTCTTTTTTAGCTGTCCAGGAAACTCTCAACATTCTTCTGAGAAATCCCATCTCTCTGGCCTCTAACCATCTTTTCATTTGTTTGTTTGCTGTCCATGATTCGCTTCCATAGGTCAGTATTGGTTCTATATAAAACCAATGAACTCTTTCTCACTTCTATTGACATAGATTTGTTGCATAAGATATTTTTCATTTTCTGAAATGCTATTTTGGTCTGAGATATTCTGCTTTTTATTTCTGTGGTGCATCTTCCATCTGATGTTATTATTGTGCGCAAGTATTTGAAACGTTGCGCTTGTTTCAGATTTGTCCTGTTTATTTTTATGCTGCATGATGGTGATGATTTTTTCTTTGATATGACCATTACTTCTGTTTTCTTATTATTCAGACTAAGACCTTTCTTGTTGCTTTCTTTTACTATTATGTCTATCATTTCTTGCAGTTCATTCTCTGTCTCTGCTATTAAGACTGTGTCATCCGCATATCGCAAATTATTTATGTTGTGACAGTTGACTTCAATTCCTAAAGAAATTAGGTTAAATTAAAATGTAAAATTATTTAACTTCAATGTTTTGTCAGTCCTATAATATGGCTATGAAATATGGAGAACAAAAGCGACAGTCACTAAGAAATAGACTTTCATTAATGAATGCTTGTGCAGAATAAAAGAATGAAAAAGGCATGGCAAAAGTATTAACACAGAAATAAGGGGAAGGTACCAGGTAAACATAAATGGGAAAGAGATGTTAAGTCAATTATGCTGGATATAACAAACACTACGGAAGCTAATAATATTACATGACAGGCCTTTTTCTTAAATCCCCAAAGAAGACAAAAGGGAAGGTCAAAGTACACTTAGAGAAGACATGCAGAAGTAGCAATGAAGAAGAGACAGACAGGATAAATAGTAAGATAATGGCACCAAACAGTATTGCTTGGAAAGTGTTTGTGTAAGGTCAACAGGGAGTTGAAGTTAGAAGAAGAGGATGTTAGCAAATTAAATTAGACCAAAACATTCAACAAATAATTTTGACCATTGAAAATATAATTTAACAGTCACTATTTTTTTGTGTGTAAAATTCATTCCCCACAAATGTGCTGAGCATATTTGTCCTATGTTAAAACCAACTGTGATAGATACTGCTGATGCATTACTGGAGCTTTTGAAACTTCAAGAGAATGAAGGCTATAACTAAAAAAAAAAGATAAAAGCAGATGCCCAAACAAGTTAATATCACATACAAGTGAATATCAAAGTTGAAGGAATACACCTGGAGACAGTTCATAGCTACAACTACCTTGGAAATACAATAACCAGTGATGGAAAATGTAGAACTGAAATAAACAAAAGAATAGGAATGGCAAAAAAGTAATGTTAAGGCCATGAAAAATATGCTAACATCAAAACAAATAACACCAGGGCTAAAACTAAGAATAGCAAAATATTATATCTTATCAACATTTCTGTATGGTGCAGAAACATGGACATTAGATAATAGAACAGAACAGAAAAAAAAGAAAAAAAAAAAATGAAGCCTTTGAAATGTGTATTTATAGAAGAATAGGAAGATTTGGATGGCAAGAAAAGAAAACAAATGATGAAGTCTTAAAACAGCTAAAAATGAAAAGAGAACTACTAAATACAATTCAAACAAGACAAATGTGACTTTTGGGGCATGTTAAAAGACACAATAGCCTACTAAAAGTAATCTTGGAAGGGAAAATACAAGGTAAAATAGGCAGAGGCAGACCAAGACTGACACAGATGAGCAACATCAAAAGATGGAAAAGTAAGCCTAGATACATAGCGGAATGGCGCTCCATGGTAGCCAACCTTCAATGCAGAGATGACACTCAATGATGATGATTAAATTACTCTGTTCAAACTACTTCATTTATTTCAAATGAAATCTTTTGGGTGTCCGGTTAGCGCAATCTATAGGCGGTTGGCTTACCACGGCAACAGCCAGGGTTCGTACCCTGGCGAGGACACCTGGGTTTTACTAATTCCCTAAAAATTAGTACCTCTGAAGTCGGAGTAAATCTGCCTGCATGGCGAGGGGCATCCTGTAATGGGATAAAACAGACTTTACACGCAAAATTCAGTCCCACAAAATTGAGTGGGTGGGACTTCGTCAGAGGTCAAAGCTGACGAAAGCGAGCGAGCGAGCAAATGAAATCTTTATATTGTAGTAGTTTTTATGATTTATTAACAATTGTTTCTCTCTCCCTGACCTCTATTTTTTTTCCTATCTAATTTTTAATAATTTTGCAGTCTTTTTTGTTGCCTTTTTTTTTACATTTATTGTTTCTGGTAGTACATGAAGAACCTTGTGATATGGGCCACATTGTGGCCACCTCTGCTACATATATTTTTTACTTCAAATGTTTCATAGAAGAAAAAAAAACAATAAATAAAAAATGTCAAATGATCACAATTGGGGTACATGTCAAAGGTTACACCACATAATCATATAAATGAAAAATTCATTCAGTGGTAATAAATAATATATTTATATTGTATGAATATTAACAGAAATACAACTTCCACATTGAACTGCTTAATTACATAAAACTATATAGTAATGTAAATGGAAAGAATCTAGAGAGAAAGTCCAAGAATAGAGATATCTTGGACATGTAATAACAAATGATGGTAAATGTGATATTGAAATAAACAAAATAGGAATGGCAAAAAGCATATTTAACAACATTAAACTTCATTTCAACATTGTGGACACTAGACTCAAGAACAATAAGAAAAAATAACCACTACCAAAATTAAATATTTTAGATGCATGACAAGAAACTGCCTGAGAGATAGGATCAGAAGTAAAGAACTGAGAAAAAAAACTAGGAATAATTCCTGCCATTAAATACATAAAGAAGCAAGAGATAAAATGGTTTGGTCACATTATGAGACAAATATAAAAAGATGACACAATGAGCCTTCAACAAATGCTCTGAGAACATCAGACACAAGGGTTGACCATGAACAATATTGATTGATGAAATATTAGAAATATTGGATATATAGCAGCAGGAGATGCCAAAAGAAGAGCAAAATACTGCAAGCTATATCTCCTCTCAATGCTGAAGGGCAAGGAAGGAAAGAATAAGAACAACAACATGAAAGATATGCTGACATCAAAAGCAAATAACACCAGAACTAAAACAGAATAACAGAATGATACATCTACTCAACATTCCTATATGGTGCAAAAACATAGAAATGAAATTTAGGGAATAAAATTGAAGCCCTTGAAACATGGATTATTTATAGACGAATGGAAAAAATTTGGTGGACAGAGAAGAAAATAAATCATGAAGTTTAGAACAAATAAAAACGAAGAAAGAACTATTTAATTTGAGCAAATCAATTGAAATATTTTTGACATATAAGGAGATACAATCAATTATCCTAGTAAAGTAAACTTGGAGAAAAAAATACACCATAAATGAAGCACAGGCAGACAAAGGTTAACAACATCAAGAGACTGACAGGAGAACCTGTGACAGCATGCAACCTCAAGGCAAAAGACAGGATGAAATGGTGTTCCACAGCACTCGACATTTTGCAGAGATGGAACAAGAAGATGATAATGATGTAATACACAAATAATGTTAACAAAATTATATATGGCCTTAGGCATCTTGACTGATGGTTAGTAACAAGCAATTATGATTTGTCAGTAGTTTGGTTATATTTTAGTTTTGGTAAAAGAGCTGTTTTAGTGAGCAGCTTCTCTTTTGACTGAATCTGTCAATTTTGGAAGGAGAGATCCAACTGCAGAATGTACAAGATGCATTAATGGTGCCTGGCCTCATCTCCTTTCTCGAATGTGCCTTTTGAGTTTGACATTAATGCTTCCCTGAAAGCTGCTGTGTCTTTTTAAAAATTCTTTTGCCAGACTTTCTTTTGCTGATAGAGAAGAATTCACTGAAGGAAGCCCTACAATCATCCTTATATCTCAGAACAGGTCTGCCCTCTGGTCTCTTTCCATCCCTAAGTTCACTGTACAATAATTGTTTGATAATATGATTGATGTAAAATCTTCTCATGTAAATCACCCACCATAGTCTCCAACTCCTGAGTGTTGCTATGATGGATGGGAATTTGGCTCATTGTAATATGTTAGAGTCCTGCCATCTGATGTTCATTATTTTGTGAAAGCAATACACATGAAAACTGTTTAACTTTTCTACTGCCCTAAAAATTAAGAACTCAAATTTCTACAGGTAAAATTGATATTAAAATATTTATCACAATCCATATATTTTCATTCCTGTGTATTACCGGGGCCTCATTATGAGGGAAGTAAAGAATAGTGACACTGTGACCTTCCAGGCATGTCGTAAGAGGCGACCAAGGAGGTTGATCGATGGCTTGACAAGCTGTCATTGTAAAAAGTATTGTTATGGAAACAGAGCCATAGATTTTAGAGCAGTGATCTCTGCAATATGTGCTACTTTGGCATGCAAGGTTTCTGTTTTTGAGATTGTGGTTCTGCCCTATGTGCCGTCTTCGGCTCGAAAGGACAATAGATAGATATATTTTCAAGGCTTACTTCTTTAGTAATTTCTTTTCACTTTCATTTGTTTTACTTATTTTGGCTGAGTTGGCATAGATTTTTGTGCCCTTAGATAAAACATACAGTCAATGTCAGATTGGCAAGCAGGTTATGATCACATTTTTTTCTTACTTCTTTTATATTCATGATGAAAGTACAAATTAAATTGCACTTTGGTTAATCAATTTGGCAAATGGCATCACATTTTAAATATAACAATTTAAATTAATAGACCAACACAAAATTAAGAGGAAAATTACACAAACTTTCTCATTTGTGATACAGGTTGCAACTTTATGTTTTTAATGGATTAAATTCTAAACAGCAGAAGAAATTGATAATTTATGTTTAGGTGAGTTGTTTCCAGAAGTTGCTTTATGGTTTGAACTTCTAAAAACATGGACAACATTTTCTTTAGAGAATGGACTTTCTTGTCCATTTTCCATAGCTCTCTTCTCCTCCTGCTCTAGTCTCTCATAGTATTCAAGAAACTTTCTCTGGCTGATAGGATCCATCCTTTTCCATACAAATGCTCCATGTCTCTGAAGATAAAGTATTGAATATGCCTCATTTATTTAGAATATCAGAACAGGAAGAACATTTATTTGTCTACAAAATGTAATGATTATAAATTTAATGACAAGTTTTAAATAGCAAACAAGATAATTACACATCCAAATTATTTTACATGTTATGTCCATGATTTGTACAATTTCTAGTACTATCCTTGACTATAATATTTTTGGACTAAAGAATCTTCACTTATTGCATGTATTCAATATTATGAGTTTTTAAATCCAAAATTTCTGCTGCAATAATTTAATCACAAAAGGTGGTGTATACATTACATTTTTTACACTTCTTCTTCTTCTTCTTTTCTCTTTCACTGATACCTATAAGGTGTCGTGGTTTATATCATTTGTCGTTCTTGTGCTGCTCGAATTGTCTGAATTAGTGATTTTCCTTTGTTGTTACATGTCTGTCACTGTATCTATCCATCTTCTTCTGGGTCTTCCTCTTGGTCTTTTTCCATGCATTCTCGAGAAGAACGTCCTTGATGGTGATTGGTAAGGATTCATTCTGACCAGGTGGCCAAACCATTTAAATTGTTGTTGTTCTATATATTCTTGGCAGGGTTTTGTTCCTACTATTTTTCTTATGGTTTCATTTGGTATTCTATCTCTTCTTGTGTTGTTTGTTACTTTTCTCAAGCAACACATCTCACATGTATTGATCTTTCTTAAATGTGATTTAGAAAGGGTCCATGTTTGACTTTCATAGCATAAAATTTTTTACACACTGTTCACAATTAATATTGAAGCAATACTTTAATTTTTTTTTTTAGAAAAAAAATAAAGTAAATTATTAAAGGTTGTAATTATTTCATTCAATCTGCACCCACCAGTTTTCCCATTACTTAACAAAATCAAACAAGTTATTCTAAGTTTGAGAAGTAAGTTACAGTCTATCTGTAGTAGCACTTAGAGGCAGAATCCATCATTTGAATGTGGAAATATTTTGAAACATTCAAGGAAACAACATTAAGAGCTGAAAAAAAAGATAACAAAGATAATTATATGGATAATAGCAAATGGATTTTCTTTTCATGTGGAACACTAAAGTTTGAAAGAGGTCATCCAATTGACCCAGTTGAAAAAAAAGGGGTAGCTGGTCTAGGATACCTCTTTATAAACCTCAATAAAACATTGAGACAAATATGAATATCAAATCATTGAATCAAAAGTTAAAACCAAATTTAATGAAAAAGAATGAAACAACTAAAAACAAAAAATGAAAAAAAGTTACAAGAAGATTTTAAGGATTACTAATATAATTTATTTTGTAAAAGGAAAGTAAACAGAGTAATTGTACTGTAGATGTAAACATCAATCACAGGACCAGTGAAACATTGGATGTTGTTTTTTCATCTATTAGTTAAGTATAGGTATGAGCCTCTTCTTCTTGTGATTGAAATCTTCACAGTGACATTTTCCCTTCATCAGAAATACAAACATTACAGAATTTGTTAAAACTTATGTTGTGTCAACAATTTTAATACAGAAAAATAAGTTAGGCTAACTTTTAATCTGATTTAAACATAAATTAAATTTTCTTAGAGAATTTCTAAAATTGTGCAAACAATATTTAATAGGTAATTTAGCGACTCATTTTACTAATTTAACCCTTTCTATTCTTTGTTTTTTGTGTTTTTTTTTTGTCACTTGCTAAAAAAGAAAATATGAGCTATCTAAAGTTTCATTTATGATGATGCCTTGGTCTCTTCTGCTCATTCTACTTTTTTCAGCTGGTGTCTGTTGACATCTTCCCTGTTCTTGTTTGATTATGTTAATTCAAATACAAGACTTAGGTCTGGGTTCAATTCCCAAATGTGGTACTTTTTTCAGAACAACTTGGCTTCATTCATGATTTGTCTAGTCTCTTAAAACTTTAGAAGTCAATAAAGTTTAGAAAATATGGTTTATGCTATTTGATATGTTTCTATAATATAATTCTTAGAGCAAAATTGTTATCAAGGCTGCTTTTTGTTTTTCTAAATCCTATGGCTATAATATCTTTGATTCTGTTCATGATGATCTTAAATTCTATCTATCTATTGTCCCCTTGAGCTGAAGATAACACTTAGGGCAGAAATGTTATATTCTTGTGTCTGACAATCTTTCAACTGTCAGACTTTGCACAAGACCTGCATTGTGTCTCACCACATGGCTCTGTTCTGGGCAAGTTGCTTAATCTCAACAAGGAAGCTGATGCCTGCTATTATTGCCTCTCGCTTGAATATTCTTTTTAGTGTTTCTCTAGGTCAGTCTTTTTTTCTTTTACCCTCTGATTCATGATCTAAAATTAGGTACCATAAATTTTCTCAGAGAAAGAAAGGCAGTTGCATGATCTAACTATATCACCAATAAATGTGCCAATGATCTTTTAAGAAATATATTGGTACTAACACCATGGGTGTTTCAGCTTTAGATGAAAGATTTCTTTTCTTTACATTGGTTGTGGACACTTAATCAGAGGCCTAACAAGCCACTATTGTGACACATCCACTGTTGTTGAAAGAGAAATCATGACTCTTGAAAGAAATGACACACAATAATCAAGACCTAGCAGTGAATGCTAAAATCTAAAGAGAACAATAAGAGAAGCAACAACAGCAGGGATTGACTTATTTGCTGAAATTAAAAATATATAAGCCATACATAATAATTAATTTGTGGACCAATTGATGTCAGTCTCAAGCAGCTGTTTTTTTAACATAATTTATAGATTATTTTAGTTAAGATTACATAAATGATAATATAAGGAAATTAATATGGGAGAAAAGATATGTTTATTTGAAAATTGACAACCATACCTTTCCTCTAATTGGGTAGTTTGGATCAGCTCGACTGTCGTATATATGTTCAAAAGATACACCTTCTTTGTAAAGTCTCTGAGTTTGATCCCTTTCTCTCAAGTAATTTACTGGTACTAACATTGTGGGGAACAAAAAATAGAAAGCAGAGTTCATTTGTAAGAAAGAGATATGTACAAGTTAAATAAGTCTTTTATGCCTGTTAAAAATAAAGAACAATTAATTATTAACTGTTGTGAAGAATAGGGGAATAACATTAATAGATGACAAATAACAATCTTTCAGAATGGTGATAGTTGAAGATAGATGATCCATGCAACTAACCCTCACAACTGAAGTAATGTGCCTTACACAAAGGACCAATTCATAATGTGCTTACAAACTTAGACTTAAATCTTTCAGTTTCTCATGAAGAAGGGCTAGAATTACCATCTATTGCTTTGTTTATTTGTTGCCATACCTCTTCATGCCCTGTCCACAATATTTTTAAATGGGTGAATATGTTTAGTGTAGTGTTCAGCAAACTTGAATATCTGCACATTAGGCCCAATACATCTATCTTCACAGCAGTATGTTTGGGTACAGAATTGCCTTCCTTCTTTGATCTTTTCTCACTTGGTCAGACTGATAAGTTGGATTTCAGCTCACCACAGCTGAGATGGAGCAAGATGTTGATTGGTTGTAATTCATGGATGTTTACACAAGTGGTCAGTTATGAGTTGCTATGAGCAGTCCAGGCACTAATGAGCATTTTGGGCTTTCTTCTTCTTCTTCCTTTCAACATCCTGTGGAGCATAGGTCT
Organism: Megaustenia siamemsis; assembly: GCA_032433765.1. Lineage (NCBI taxonomy): Eukaryota > Metazoa > Mollusca > Gastropoda > Stylommatophora > Ariophantidae > Megaustenia > Megaustenia siamemsis. The sequence goes on from JAVIAB010000124.1 coordinate 17,614,371, forward strand.
TAAAAAAAAAAACACTTTCCAAGCTGTTCTGTTTCTTGTCATTCTTTTAAGATCATTCCATGTCTTCCCATCATCTTCATCTCTGCTTCCACCTATCTTCTCCAAGAATATTTTGGTTTTCCTCTTTGTCTTTCCCTCTGGGTATTTGAAAATAAGCCTGTCATATAATACTTGCAGTTGGCTTCTGCAATGTGTGTCCTATCCAATGCCTTAGTCTTCATTGTATCTCTATGTCCACTGAAATTTGACTGGTACTTTTCAATAATTCTACATTAGTGATTTTGTCCTGCCATTTTCATCCTTTTATTCTGCATAAGCATCCATTAATGAAGGTCTTTTCCCTGTGATTGTCATTTTTGTCTCCATGTTTCACAGTCATATAATAGAACTGACTTAAATTTGAGTTGTAAATATATTATATATATATATATATATATATATATATATAAACAATGAATATGAGAAAAGCAGCAGGACCTGACAGCATACAGATAGAGATGATACAGGCACTATAAGATTTTGGCATTGAAATGATTACAGACATATGCAACGACATATACCACACAGGTTACATACCAAATGAACTAAAAATGTCAACTTTCATTCCATTGTCTAAAAAGAATGGTGCAGTTGAATGCAGTGACTTTAGAACAATAAGCCTAATGAGCCATGTTACAAAAATCTTGCTAAAAGTTATACATGGAAGGATTTAGAATAAAATCAATACTCAATTAGATGAGCAGCAATTTGGATTTAGGAAAAATAGCGGGACAAAAGAAGCCATATTCTGCATGAGAACATTAATCTAAAAGTACACAGAAGTTAACAGACCAATATATGCCTGCTTCATAGAGTACACCAAAGCTTTTGATAGAGTACACCACAAACAACTTATAGAATGCCTAAAAGAGATACATCTAGATGACAGGGACATACGACTAATATGTAATCTATACTGGGAGCAAACAGCAATAATAAAATATAACAAAGAGAACTCTACACCCATTGATATAAAAAGAGGAGTAAGACAGGGATGCATCCTATTACTAATACAATATTACATACTATTCTATACACTGAGCAAATCTTTAAAAACATAGAGATGCCAGGCCTACAAATTAATGGAAAGATAATCAATAACCTAAGATATGCTGATGATACTAGCAGGAAATCCAAAAGATCTACAACAATTATTTAATGAAATAAACACGACAAGCAAAAAATATGGACTAGATATGAATATCAAAAAGACTAAAACTATGATCATAAGCAAAGAATAAACTCAAAATCCACAAGTAGATATCGAAATTGATGGAATAGACCTGTAGACAGTTCAAAACTACAACTACCTTGGACATACTATAGCCAGAGATGGAAAATGTACAACTGAAATAAACAAAATAATAGGAATGGCAAAAAGTAATTTTAATGTCATAAAGAACATACTAACATAAAAACAAATAACACCAGGGCTAAAACTAAGAATAGCAAAATGTTACATCTTCTCAATATTCCTGTATGGTGCAGAAACATGGACATTAGACAAGAAAACAGAACAGAGAACTGAAGCCTTTGAAATGTGGATATATAGAAAAATAGGTACAATTGGATGGAAGGAAAAGAAAACAAATAATGAAGTCTTAAAACAACTAAAAATGAAAAGAGAACTAATAAGCACAATTCAAACAAGACAAATGCGATTTTTGGGCCATGTTAAAAGACACAACAGCCTACTCAAAGTAATCCTGGAGGGGAAAATACAAGGTAAAAGAAGCACACCAAGACTAACATGGACGAGTAACATAAAAAGATGGACAAATTAGCCTACAACAATCTGCACCATCAAAGCAAGAGACAGAGCAGAATGGCGCTCCATGGTAGCCAACCTTCGTTGTGGAGACGGCACTCGATGATGATGATATATATATATATGAAATCAAATCATAAATGATATCATTTACATCTTGCACTGATTTATAAATTTGATTTTTTGCTGAAGCTATCCAAGCAGGTGCTGGTTGTTATGGAGTCCTCTTTTACTGCTTTCCACTAGGTTCTCTTTGACCCTCCAACAGTTATCTTATCCTAGTATTCTAGTGAAACATTTCTCTTTATTTGATAGTACTGTTTTATGAGGAATTATTCTATGTCTCTTCAGTTATATTCTTTAATGTAGAAATGTTTAAACTTTCATAAAGTATGTCAAGGTATAGAATATAGTGATTTATCTGCCAGTGAATGCCCGCATCCTGCAGTTTTAATGCAACTCATTTGTTATTTGCTATGTTCACTGCCTCAGAGGTGTTTGCACCTGTTAGTCTGTCACAATCAAAACTCTTTATAAAAATTAATAAAACATTACAGAGACAAAAGACCTAGCATTAATATATTTCTTAATTTGTATCATTAACAGTTTCAAAGAGCAATTTCCAAACTAATTGCCACCAAATTAATATTTTAAGAGTTATAGATACCTGTAAACATTTACAAGAACTCTTATCTATCTATCTATTGACCTTTCAAGCCATAGCCAGCCCATAGGGTGTAGACCAAGATATTCCCTCTCTTATCTGAATTTTTGTTCTAGCAGTTTTCAATTCTTTTAAAGATATTTTATCAAATCTCACCATTTGTCTCTGTTCTGTGCAAGCAGCTCTATCTCATTGAGGGAGCCGATTCCTGCTGCTTTTGCCTCTCTCAGCAATGTTCTTCTCAGTGCCTCTCTGGGTCTTCCTCTTACCTGTTGTTTCCCACATGAGAGCTTGCTTTGCTATTCGGTTATTTTTTCATCACATGTCCAACATATGACCATCGCCTTTTCTTTATTACTGAAGATATTAGTGGTTGATTGGCGATTTCTCTAATTTCCTCGTTTGTTTTGAATTCGTTCCATGCTATACCAATTATTTTCCTTAGACATTTATTTTTGAATGCGTTCAACTTTGTTTCTATTTTTTACAAGAACTAGATTGAGTAATTTCCTTCACTATTGTAATCACCAATGAATCTTCTTCTTTTCTCTTTTCACTGATACCTAAAAGGTGTCTTGGTTTATATCATTTGTCGTTCTTGTGCTGCTCGAATTGTCTGAATTAGTGATTTTTCTTTGTTGTTACATGTCTCTGTCACTGCATCTATACATCTTCTTCTGGGTCTTCCTCTTGGTCTTTTTCCATGCATTCTCGAGAAGAACGCCTTTGATGGTGATTGGTGAGGATTCATTCTGACCAGGTGGCCAAACCATTTAAGTTGTTGTTGTTCTATATATTCTTGGCAGGGTTTAGTTCCTACAATTTTTTGTATGGTTTCATTTGGTATTCTATCTCTTCTTGTGTTGTTTGTTACTTTTCTCAAGCATCGCATCTCACATGTATTGATCTTTCTTAAAATTAATTCTGACAGGTAAGTATGTTTCAGCTAGTTATCTCTGTTAATTTTATTTCTATTAGTAAATATGTTGAAACTTTATGTATGAACGTATGTATGAGGTAAAAACCTTACAAAATATATATGTAATGGAAGCATAGGTAAACGGGTATTGAGCACAATTTGAATGAAATATTACTTGTTCCTAGTGCAGGTTCTCTGTTCATATTAGATGTGTGTCTGCCAGTGCCAGCTGGTCGTTCACCATGTTGACAATTGTAATCAGACCTATAATGCGTGTTTTCTGTGAAAGGAGGAATGCATAGTTCTCCTGGGTTGGCCCGGGTTGGCCACCAATATTTTTCTTCATGTTGGACACCTGCAGTAGTCACCTGTAAAGAGAATTAAAATTAGTAGGCCTACCTTTGAGGTTGATGATGTTATGATCTTCCGTTATTTCAAGGGCTTAAATGCCTAGCAATCACAGCTGATTGCTTGCCTCTTGACCAATAATAAACTACTAATACAAATCCTTCTCCCTTCCATGAAGCAGATTAATTTAACAATCTGGCTAAATAAGTAGGGACTGAAGAATGAAGGCATCATCTTCAGACTGAGAACTGGTCATGTTCCACTGAACAAGCACATCAATAGAGCACAACAAAACCAAACTCCAGCATGTCCACTCTATGAACACCCACATGAAACATTATGTAAAACATCAGTTAATTTTTTAGTTAGCTGAGTGGCAGTGTTCCCTAGCGTTTGGCTTTTCGTGGCAAGGCGCTGTGCCACTGAGTACGGGTTCGATCCTGCTTTGGTCCATATTTTTTTCTGTTGTTGATTATTTGTCCTTTTTTTCCCGAGTGCTGTAAACATACCTTTTCCTCTGAATTGATTTGATGTAAAACATCGCCTTTTTTGACTATCTCTGACATCAGAGTAACTCTTCTTCCTCAAAGACCTGATAAATGGAACACTGTATGAAACAATAAGAGACCTCAGAAATACCTGCAGATATCATTACATGACATTGGGCAGAAGGGCATCAGCTCACAGGCTTCTGGATCCATAACAACAACAAGAATGAAGACAGCCCAGTAAGCAAAATGCTCACTGAAGTTGGATGTTTTGGGCTGAAAGGTATAGATATTGCATTTTACCATAAACAAGAACCCTATGCATCTATCCTTATTTAGAATTCTTACATGGAAAGTCAATGGTAAGAATTAGTTGTCAGAAAAATGTATAAAGAGAAAAAGGAATTTACATTTTTTAAAATAAGAATAAATTGAGAAAGTGATTTCTATTTTTCTCTATTTCATTCACTTTAAAAATCCTGGTAAAGAAATTCTGATCAAATATTCAATCTAAATAAAGTTAAGACATAAAATTAGTACCGATTTATAAAAAAAAATAAACATGATAAATGTAAAAAAACAATAAGTATTCTGTTACATATTAAATCTAAAAGCACAATACTAAAGTAGGAAACTTTTTAAATGAATTATACCTACATTTTTTAGGTTACTCTTAATGCAAATCAGTCGTCTCAAACACTTTAAAATATTGAAAAACAAAGTTATCGTTTGTTACAGCAAATATAGCAACTTGGTTACAACTGACAAAATAAAAGGAAAGAGAGATCGCAGACGACAAAGAGAGAAAATACTGGATAGCTTGGTGTTATGGCATGGAAAACAGTCAACAACAGAACTGATACGATGCACTGTGGATAGAAGATTGTGGAAGGACATGATTGTCTACGCCAACTGGTATGACACATGATGATGATGATAGCAAATATAAAATTAGATGTGATTAAAAACCTACATTTTCTTTTGCGCATAAGAAAAATTTGGAGCCGCGATAGCTCAGTGGTTAGTGAACTGGACTACAAAGGACAAAGGGTAGGGTTTGATCCCAACCGACAGCTTCCGGGTTCACCCAGCCTTAAATGGGTACCAGATTTTTTCTGGGAAAGTAAAGCGACACAGGCATAATACCAGCCACATTACCCCGAAAATCATGCGCTGAAGGTCTGTAAAATTTATGGTCACTAACACCATATTCCCTATACGCCACTTGGCGTGACAGGGCTCTTTACTTTACTTTTTATAAGAATAATTTAAGCTTTCTGTTAATTTACATATTATTTTATAAATTGCTGACTTACTTTACAAATGGGCTCCAGCAGTGATCTGACATTCTTATCCAAAAAACCACAGAACACAGGATGAGGATTATTAGCACGGTAGTCAGCTGATATCTGAGGTAAAACTCGTGTGATTTTTATATCTGAAGGCCATGTTTTTTCAGCATCATCTGCATTATTATTTGACTGCAAAGATTGAAAAGTTGGAGTGGAAGGTTCAAAAGATGGTCTATACGGCCTGTAATGGTACTTTGGATGTTCAAATATAGCATCTTCACTGATAACACGAAATGTGTCTGGGCTGAAAAGAAAATGATGTATTTATAACATAATTACGATTGTACTGTGCCTATTTGAAATATTATTCATTTTTCTATTCAGTCACTCAGAGTCAGTAAAGGTACAAGACTTGAATCAGCATCTCAGCACACTGGTTTTTTTTACCCATATGTGCTCAGCTGCCTATCCAAAAGTGTTTGGAAACTCCTGCCTGGTGTCACCTCAAGCATTATAACTCACGAGCGAGGTGCCTTCCTTACCTTTCTAGATTTTAGTTGGGCATTATTGCTATAGTTAAATTAATTGTAGTAATATAAAACATAATGACAAGATTACAAAGAGAACATAATTGCCAGTGTAACATTGCTTAAGCAAGGGACACAGAATAAATCAAAATTGTTAACAACCAATAAGATATTGTTGCTTTCTCAAACATGCACAAGGCTTTAAAATAACAATTATTAATAAAACTTAAAATAATTATAAAGTTATTAAGTAGCTAATTCTATCTTAAAGATATCACTTGCATGAACACAAAATGACAATATGTAATAAACATCATAAATGGAACTACTACTGGCTGTTACTAAACCATTATTCATATTGTAATCAAAGTTGCAATATGAGTTCAATGCATTCATATGAATTAATATTATAATTCTTTATAGAGTAGGCATTTTCAAAACATTGTTGTCCATATGAGTAAAAAGAAAACAACAAATTCTTGTGGTAAAAAAACTTGTGAGAACGCTTTTTTTTAAAATGCTAATTTATTGATTGCTCATGAATGGTAATGGTATCTATTTAACTAGATACGCTTTCTTCAAAACACTTCTTTTTCTATTCTTAGCCCCTAATTACAATAACTTACCTATCTGTGACTGACGTGTTTACGATACCTTAGTAAAAATTACTACCACTTAAACATAAATTAGGTGCTCAAAAAATAGTAATTTCTGAGACACTGAGTTTTGGATTTCCTGGCTCAGGTAGATTTAAGGCCTGAGTTTGACCCAATGGACCGGACGTTTTACAATGTCTGTCGGTACGGATGATGTAAGTCCATCAGTATGTTCAGCTACCTCATAACATTATTTGCTGTGTTTCCTGAGTTACAAAGTGCTGTTTGATGTCAGTGATGACTGAGGAAATTTACTTGATCATGACAACAAAAAAACAAACAAAACAACCATTTTCTGTATTTTTTTCCACATATTTGAGATTGTTTCTCACAAAATGGGGGGTGGGGAGGAGGAGGATGTTTATCTATTGTCCTGTGGAGCCGAAGATGGCATATAGGGCAGAACCACAATCTCAAAAACAGAAACCCTGCGTGCCAAAATGGCACCACATATTGCAGAGATCGCTGTTTCTAAAATCTATGGCTCTGTTTCCATAACAATACTTTTTTACATTGACAGTTTGTCAAGTCATCAATCAACCTCCTTAGTCGCCTCTTACGACATGCCTGGAAGGTCACAGTGTCACTATTCTTTACTACCCTTATAATGAGGCCCCGGAAACACACAGGAAAAGGATGTTTAACCACAGAAAAATGTTAGATTTGGAAGAATTTGTATTTTTTTTTTTGCGTTTGCCAGCTTTCACTCCTGACAATGTCCCTAAAAACTAGGAACTGAATTTTGAGTGCTAATTCATGTTTCCCTGGCAGCAGTGTGCACAGGGTTCCCTTACTGCGTAGGCACATAACTCCAGTTTTGGTGGCACCTATATTTTTTCTGTCGATGAGTAACTGATGTTTTAAGCTGGGCTTCACTGCTGAGACCAGGAGTGATTGTCGCAGAAAGAAGTCAAATAAAAATCCCAACTAATGCAGCCGGGATTTGAAATTACAACCTCTCTGTCTCAAGACCAGCATCTTGTTTTAAGACCAACCAGTCACCCGAATTTGTGTTTTGATGTGGTAATTTTTACGATGGTATTGTAATCTAATGTTAAAAATGAAAAGAAAAAAAAAGACTGTTCTTAGGAATGTTTATGTTGGAATATTTTTTCTTTTTATTTCTCTTTGACCCTAATGTATATACATCTATATGGGCCTTTGAAATCTTGACAGATGATTTGTAGCAAGCAATCATGATTATCAGCAATTTGGCAATACATTATGCTGGATGCTGTTTTATTGAACTTCTGTCATGACTGAATCTGCCAATATTGGATAGACAGATCTGACACAGAATGAACAAAATACATTTGTAGTTCCTGGTTTCATTTCCTTTCTCATGCACTGTTTGTCTTCTGATTTTAACATCTTTTCTTAGAATGTTGCTGTGCCGCTTTTGACTTTTGTTCTCCATGTGCTGTGAAGTGTTTAGAATCCATACAGATGTGTGTGCTATTAACACAGTTTTTATTAATTTCTCTTATGTAATGCACATATTAAAAAAAAAAAAAAAAAAAATAATATTACAAACATTACAACAGCAGGTGTCCGGTTAGCGCAATCGATAGGCGGTTGGCTTACCACGGCAACAGCCGGGGTTTGTACCCTGGCGAGGACACCTGAGTTTTACTAATTCCCTAAAAATTAGTACCTCTGAAGTCGGAGTAAATCTGCCTGCATGGCGAGGGGCATCCTGTAATGGGATAAAACAGACTTTACACGCAAAATTCAGTCCCACAAAATTGAGTGGGTGGGACTTCGTCACAGGTCAAAGCTGATGAAAGCGAACGAACGAACGAACAACAGCAGAAAAGAAATTTGATAGTTTAGACAGAGGAATGCTTTGGAAGTCACTGAGTCATTATGGAATCCCCATAAAGTTTATTAATCTGATAAGAACAATGTATGAAGGAATGAAATGTAGTGTTTTGCACAAAGGGCATCTTATATCTCTATCTCTATCTATTGACCTTTCGAGCCATAGCCGGCCCATATGGCGTAGACCAAGATACTCCTTCTCTTATCTGAATTTTTGTTCTAACAGTTTTCAATTCTTTTAAAGATGTTTTATCAAATCTCACCATTTGTCTCTGTTTTGTGCAAGCAGCTCTATCTCATTAAGGGAGCCGATTCCTGCTGCTCTTGCCTCTCTCATCAATGTTCTTTTCAGGTCTCTTTGGGTCTTCCTCTTTTCCTCTTACATGTTGTTTTCCACATGAGGGCTTGCTTAGCTATTCACTTATTATCTCTTCTCATCACATGTCCAACATATGACCATCGTCTTTTCTTTATTACTGAAGATATTAGTGGTTGATTGGCGATTTATCAAATTTCTTCGTTTGTTTTGAATTCGTTCCATGCTATACCAAGTATTTTTCTTAGACGTTTATTTTTGAAGGCGTTCAACTTTGTCTCTATGTCTCTTGTTGTTTTCCAGCTTTTACATGCATATGTAAGGGTTGATAGTACCTTTGATTTGAATAGTCTAAGTTTTGTGTTTGTGCTGATGAGTTTTGATTTCCACAACTTTTCAAGGCTTCTGAAAGACATTGCATTGCTGCTTTAGCTATTCTGCTTCTAATTTCTTTCCTTGTATCCTCTTGTCGATCAGTATGACTTCCATGATAGATAAAGTGATCGATCTCTTCCACTGGTTTGTTTTCCATGTATATTTTGTCGTCTGTTGGAGTTATGCTTTTCATGACTTTAGTCTTTTCATGATTGATCTGAAGCCCAATTTTTCTGACTATTGATGATAGTTCATTTGTGTTAAGAGAAACTATGCAGGGTTTAAGTTCTATGTTTCCCAACACAAACCCCAACCCAAAAACAAAATAAAATGTGTTAGTGATGAACATAAAGATGATTTTTATTATTTGGGAAACACTAGTTTTATTGTGATGTTAACTAAGAGGAGATACTTTATTATATATATAGCTAAACAAGCTAAACACATAAATTACAAATATTAATAACAAATAATATACTTAAATATTATATTATTTATAAGTTCATACTATAATATTTAACTATTTTTTATTAATTAAATAATTATATATAACTATTTACTATTTTAAAAAAACCAAATAACTTAAAAAAAAAACAACACCAAACAAACTGTGATTAACTGAGGGGATAAATTTAACTTTGAATTATTTTATATAAAATTATATTATAATTTTTCTATAATTTTTCTATAATTCATTAACATTAACAGTATAACTAACGATTACTAACGTAATTTCATATTGAATGAATGAATTGATAAAACAAATAAATAATGAAATATAAATTTATATATAAAATTAATAAATAATAAAATAATCAAATGTCTTTAACTTTTAAACTTTTAGTCTTGTCTTGTCTTATTAAAATAAATTGATTGAATTAATTATTAAAGAATTCTTATTCTTATTCAGGATTCACGCACTTGTATTTTCCATCAACTTTCTTTTTCTGTTGTATATATGAATAAGCCATAATTTATAAAACTTTCAGATAGACCCTGATCTGTATACACAATTATTAATACATGGCCCTTTCTCATGTAGATTATGAAGTCTTAAGTCTTAAATAATCTGTGAAGTGCCCGCCATATGTAAACCGTTGCTATGGAGATACAGGAAGTTAAGATTGTCTATGACGACCGTCAAACAAAATGGCGGCCTTGGTGCGCTTGATAGAAGATTCTGAGGCGATAGTGCGTGAGCTTTACAGCAGAAAGAAGTATGGATTTAATTTATGTGTTTCATAAGACATAATTGTTGTTTGGTCATATTGCTGCAAATTAGAAAATACTTATTCTGTACCCTACTTGGCCTGGCCTGGCTTTGTTGTTGACTTCTCTAGTCTTCTTACTAGTAAACTTACAGTTGACAATTGAGTTGAGTTACTTGAGTTACTTTTACTTTACACACTGTCACACGTAACTTAAAAAGTGTTGTTGTGTTATGGAAACAGACAGAGCCATAGATTTTAGTTTCAGCGATCTCTGCAATATGAGGTGCCATTTTGGCACGCAAGGTTTCTGTTTTTGAGATTGTGGTTCTGCGCTATGCGCTGTCTTCGGCTCGAAAGGAGAATAGATTAGAATGATTATAATAATAGATAGGGTGTCCGGGTTAGCGCAATCGATAGGCGGTTGGCTTACCACGGCAACAGCCGGGGTTCGTAATCCTGGCGAGGACACCTGGGTTTTACTAATTCCCTAAAAATTAGTAGGAGCCGCGATAGCTCAGTGGTTAGTGAACTGGACTACTACGGACAAAGGGTAGGGTTCGATCCCAACCGACGGCTCCGGGTTCACCCAGCCTTAAATGGGTACCGGATTTTTTCTGGGAAAGTAAAAGCAGCACGGGCACACCGTACAGTAGTACCGACCGAAAAGCAGTACCGACCACATTACCCCAAAAATCATGTGCTGAAGGTCTGTAAAATATAGGGTCACTAACACCATATTTCCCTATACGCCACTTGGCGTGACGGGGGGTACTTTACTTTACTTTTTATAATAATAGATAGTCTCTAAGATAGAACTTTACTTTACTTTACACTTACTTTTTACATAACAATGACAGCTTGTCAACTCTGTCAAGCCATCGATCAACCTCCTTAGTCGCCTCTTACAACATGCCTAGAAGGTCACAGTGTCACTATTCTTTACTTTCCTCATAATGAAGCCCCGGTAACACACGGGAGTTAGTCTGAGTGTTGTTGAATTTCACACTTCTTCAGACTATCGTCACTATCCATCACTGACAGTTATCTTATTTTACCATAATTTATGCTATTTTTATATTCAGCAATTAATTTCATTAATTATAACAAAGTATACATTTATAATTAATAATTTAATTATCATCATCATTGACCGCATCAAAGGTTGGCTGCCATTGATCGCCATTTTGCTCTGTCTCTTGCTTTGATAGTGCAGGTTATCATATGCTGATTTGTCCATCTTTTGATGTTACTCATCCAAGTTAGTCTTGGTCTGCCTCTGCCACTTTTACCTTGTATTTTCCCCTCCAAAATTACTTTTAGTACCCTGCTCTGTCTTTTAACATGCCCCCAAAATCTCACTTTTCTTGTTTGAATTGTGTTTAGTAGTTCTCTTTTCATTTTTAATTGTTTTAAGACTTAGTTGTTTGTTTTTCTTCTCTTTCCATCCAATTCTTTCTATTCTACATATCCACATTTTAAAGGCTTCAATTTTCTGTTCTGTTTTCTTGTGTAATGTTCATGATTCTGCAACATACAGGAATATTGAGAAGATTTAACATTTTGCTATTCTTAGTTTCAGCCCTGGTATTATTTGTTTTTCTTAACATATGGATGTGAATCATGGACATTAGGACAACAGACAAGAAGATCACAGGAGGCTGTAGAAATGTGGTTTTACAGTAGAATGTTGAGAATACTATGGACAGCTAAGAAGAGTAATGAAAACGTTCTGAAAGAGGCCAAAGCAAAAAGACAGCTAAATTTCCAATATTAGGAAGAAACAATCATAATTTTTTTGGAAAAGATGGAATATATTGTAACAACTGGTAAAATCATAGGACGAAGATATAGAGGGAAGCAAAGAGAAAAGATACCAGACAGCATAAGAGAATGTCTTGGCAGAAGATCAACAATGGAAATGATAAATAACTGTCAAGATAGAAAGTTGTGAAGAGCCTTGATCATCTACGCCTGCTGGAACGGTACTTGAGGATAGTAATGATTATTTGTTTTAATGTTAGTAAATTTTTCATGCATTAAAACTGATTTTTTCCATTCCTATTCTTTTGTTTATGCTGGAGAAATTAAACATTGATGGCAAGGATCTGCGAATCATAAAGAACATGTATTGGCAACAAACAGCAGCTATACGAATTAACAACCAAACAGGACAATATTAACTTATAAAACAAGGAGTCAGACAAGGCTGTGCTCTGTCGCCGGATTTGTTTTCACTTTACAGCGAACATATTATGATATCAATAGTAGATAAAAAAGGAATTAAAGTCAACGGTCACAACATAAATAATTTGCGATATGCGGATGACACAGTCTTAATAGCAGAGACAGAGAATGAACTACAAGAAATGATAGACATAATAGTAAAAGAAAGCAACAAGAAAGGTCTCAGTCTGAATAGTAAGAAAACAGAGGTAATGGTCATGTCGAAGAAACAATTATCACCATCATGCAGCATAAAAATAAACAGGACAAATCTGAAACAAGTGCAACATTTCAAATACTTGGGCACAATAATAACATCAGATGGAAGATAGACCACAGAAATAAAAAACAGAATAGCTCAGGCCAAAATAGCATTTTAGAAAATGAAAAATATCTTATGCAACAAATCTATGTCAATAGAAATGAGAAAGAGAGTTCATCGGTGCTATATAGAACCAATTCTGACCTATGGAAGCGAATCATGAACAGTAGACAAACAAATGAAAAGACGACAGAGATAGGATTTCTCAGAAAAATGTTGAAAGTTTCCTGGACAGCTAAAAAGACCAATGAGGAAGTTCTCAAAAAGGCCAACACAAAAAGGGAGCTACTAAAAAAACATCAGAAAGAAACAATCAACATTTTTCGGCACATCATGAGAAGAGGAAAGTTGGAATACTTGGTTACAACTGGCAAAATAAAAGGAAAGAGAGATCACTGACGACAAAGAGAGAAAATACATGATAGCTTGGTGTCATGGCATGGAAAACAGTCAACAACAGAACTGATATGATGCACTGTAGATAGAAGATTGTGGAAGGACATGATCGCCTACATGATCGAAACAGCTTCAGTAGGATGTGGTGAAGATTTCCTTTAAGTTCAAATCACAATTCGAACAGATTTCTGAAACAGATTGTATATGAATAGTGAGTATCAACTGTAATGTTGAACTGAACATAAAGGATACACATGGACTATGGCTTAATACAAAAAGCTCTTACAGGATTCTTTTTTATTTGATGGTTTTACGAGTGTACTTTCTTTAAATGCGATTACATGCTAAGATGATTGTCCTGTGAATAAGAACCTCTATAATTGTTTATGTCACATAGTGTATAATATTAGTGCAGCATTTACACTCACAGTAAAGAATAGTGACACTGTGACCTTCATGGCATGTCGTAAGAGGTGACTAAGGAGGTTGATCGATGGCTTGACAAGCTGTCATTGTAAAAAGTATTGTTATGGAAACAGAGCCATAGATTTTAGAGCAGTGATCTCTGCAATATGTGCCACTTTGGCACGCAAGGTTTCTGTTTTTGAGATTGTGGTTCTGCCCTATGTGCCGTCTTTGGCTTGAAAGGACAATAGATAGATAGATAGATAGATTTACACTCAATATTCCAATGAGAAGAATAAGTACATTTATTATTAATTTTTATTATGATGCATGTGTCTGTTAACTATTTAAACAGCTGGTAAACATATATAAGATAAATTTAAATCTTTGAGCTATCTAAAATTGATAAAATCCTCTTATGTATTCTGTGAAAGTTTAGTCTATTTTGTGGCTCTTTTCATTTTAGTCTAGCCAATGCCAGCCGTTTTACAAAATACAATGCTGCTGTCAAAATTCAATCATGGTATAGAGGGACCAGAGTAAGAGTATACTTAAAGTAAGTAGTATTCTTAAAGTAAGTAGTATTCTCAAAGTAAGTAATATTCTTAAAGTAAATAGTATTCTTAAAGTAAGTAGTATTCTCAAAGTAAGTAGTATTCTTAAAGTAAGTAGTATACTTAAAGTAAGTAGTATTCTCAAAGTAAGTAGTATTCTTAAAGTAAGTAGCATTCTTAAAGTCAGTAGTATTCTTAAAGTAAGTAGTATTCTTAAAGTAAGTAGTATACTTCAAGTAAGTAGTATACTTAAAGTCAGTAGTATTATTAAAGTAAGTAGTATACTTAAAGTAAGTAGTATTCTCAAAGTAAGTAGTATTCTTAAAGTAAGTAGTATACTTAAAGTAAGTAGTATTCTTAAAGTAAGTAGTATACTTAAAGTAAGTAGTATTCTTAAAGTAAGTAGCATTCTTAAAGTCAGTAGTATTATTAAAGTAAGTAGTATACTTGAAGTAAGTAGCATTCTTAAAGTCAGTAGTATTATTAAAGTAAGTAGTATACTTAAAGTAAGTAGTATTCTTAAAGTAAGTAGTATTCTTAAACCTATATTATGGTACTGTTGTACAAATTACTGCCTTAAAATACAAATTCTTCAAAATTTGACAGTTTGTTGTAGTCAAACATTCCCCCCACCTCCCTCTGTGTACCTCCCTAATTACTACATCTGGTGACCCCTGTGTGTTGGATTTGTTTCTATTGATGTGGGATTTTATTTTTTTTCATTTCGTGAGATATGAAAATATAATGCAAACAAAAAAAAAATCATCATTTTTCAAGAAATTGGTTGTTTTTCCTCTTTTTTATTTTACTGTGATCAGGGAAATTTCCTTGGTTGTTGGCCATCTTCAAGTAACCCTTTGTGACTTGGGAAACACAATGAATAACTCTAATAGGTAGCCAAACTTACTGTCAAACTTATGGCAACCGTACTGATAGACATTCGCCCGTGCGCTGCCGGGGCCCGAAAGGGAAGTAAAGAATAGCGGCGCTGTACCCTACCAGGCATGTTCGTAAGAGGCGAGAAAGGAGGGTTAGGCATGGGACTGGCTATCCCATACTGTAAAAAAATAAGCCGAAAAAACTTCACAAACATGAACAAGTCAAAGAAAGATAAAGTAAATCCGTCAACCAGGAAAGAGAAGGGCTCTCTGTCTAAGAGACGTATGACGCAATCCGGAGAAAGCCATAAGGAGTCCGGGTTGCCGACTCACCCTTTGTCTACCAGGAAATCATCCAGAATTGGCACCTGGAATGTTCGTACCCTTAACGAACAGGGAAAAGCGGCACAAGTGGCAGCAGAAATGAACAACTACAAGATAGATATTCTGGGAATGTGTGAAACAAGATGGCTGGGAGCGGAGAGAATAAAATTGAATACAGGGGAGATGATTTTATCATCAGGACACCAGGAACCAGGAGCACAACATAGCGAAGGGGTAGCTATAATGCTATCAAAGAATGCACAGAAGACACTAATAGAATGGGAGGCAGTGGGACCAAGACTGGTGAGAGCAACATTTAGAACAACCAAAAACAAAATAAAATTACACATTATACAATGCTATGCACCAACCAACGATAAAGATGACTCAGTTAAAGATGATTTTTATAAACAGCTACAATGCCAGATGGATGCAAGACGAGCCAAGGATATTATAATCTTGATGGGAGACCTAAATGCTAAGGTAGGATCAGACAACAGAGGCTTTGAAGAGATTATGGGAAAACATGGACTTGGAGATATAAACGAGAATGGAGAGATATTTGTGAATTTCTGCGCCCTTAATCAAATGAGCCTAGGAGGAACAATATTCCAACATAAAAGAATACACAAAGCTACATGGGTGTCACCAGATCATAGAACGGAAAATCAAATTGATCACATATGTATTAATAATAAGTTTAAGTCATCCTTACAGGATGTAAAAGTATATAGAGGGGCAGATATAGCTTCTGATCATCATCTTCTGTTAGCCAAACTTAAAATTAAATTAAAAAGGTATACTACAACGAATAAGGGCAGAACGTATTTCAATGTAGGGTTTCTTAAAGAACAAGGAATTAAAGATAAATTCGCAGTCACAATATCAAACAAATACCAAGTCCTCCAACAACTAGAAAATACAATAAATATAGAAGATCATTGGAAACAGGTAAAAAATATATGGAAAGAGACATGCGAAGAAACACTGGGGAAAAGAGAACGCCAGAATAAGGCATGGATGACAGCAGAGACCCTGGATAAAATTAAAGAAAGAAAGAACAAGAAAGCAGACATAAATAAAAGCAAAACAAGAAGTAATAAAGCCAAGACACAGGAAGCTTACACAGAGGTGAATAAAGAAGTGAGAAGATGCATTAAAAGGGATAAGAGGAAATATATAGATGAATTAGCTAAAGAGGCAGAAGAAGCAGCAAATAAAGGGAATATGAAAGAACTGTACAACAGCACAAAGAAATTAGGTGGAAAATACAAACAGATCAACGCCTTTATCAAAGATAAGAAAGGAAATCTGCTTAGTAATATAAAGGAACAAATGGAGAGATGGAAGGAGCACTTTGAAGAACTTTTGAACAGACCTGGCTCAAATAATCCTCCAGATATACTACCAGCAGAAGAAGAATTACACGTTAACTGCGGAAAACCAAGCAAAGAAGAAATAATGAAAGCCATCAAACTGTTAAAAGATGGTAAAGCCACAGGACCAGATGAAATTCCTTCGGAAGCCATCAAAGCAGATATTATCACCTCTACCAAGATGTTACATAATCTATTGGATAAAATTTGGGAGAGGGAAGAAATACCTAAAGACTGGAGAGAAGGTTATATGATCAAACTACCAAAGAAAGGAAGTTTACAGGAGTGCACAAATTATAGGGGAATTATGCTACTATCAGTGCCAGGAAAAATATTAGGCAGAATCATTCTGGAGAGACTAAAAGAGGCTATAGAGAAACACTTGAGAGATGAACAAGCAGGTTTTAGGAAGAACAGATCATGTGCTGATCAAATAACTACTCTACGTATAATAGTTGAACAAAGTTTAGAACTAAAATCCCCACTTTATATTGGATTCATAGATTACGAAAAGGCATTTGATAGTTTAGACAGAAGAATGCTTTGGAAGTTGCTGAGTCATTATGGAATCCCCATAAAGTTTATTAACCTGATAAAAACAATGTATGAAGGAACAAAATGTAGTGTGGTGCATGAAGGACAGCTTACAGAAGCATTTGAAATAAGAACAGGAGTAAGGCAAGGATGCCTTCTGTCTCCATTTCTCTTTCTACTGGCCATAGATTGGATTATGAAAATAACTCCAAACAACAGAAATGGGATCCAGTGGTCACTGACCAAACAACTTGATGATTTAGACTTTGCTGATGACATAGCTCTCCTATCACACAGCCACCAACAGATGCAAGATAAAATGAGTATATTAGATGAGAGATCACAACAGCTAGGACTAAAGATTAATAGAGATAAGACCAACATTATGAGAATTAATGCGGTTGGCAATAACCAAATAAAACTAGGAGAAATACCTCTACTAGACGTACAATCTTATATATATCTGGGCAGTAATATAGATAAAGAGGGAGGAACAGAAAACGATACCAAAATAAGGATATCAAAAGCAAGAGGAGCTTTCATTGCACTGGGAAACATATGGAAATCCAAAGAAATTAGGCTAAATACAAAAATACAAATTTTCAACTCCAATGTTAAGTCGGTTCTATTATATGGCTGTGAAACATGGAGAATAACAAAATTGACAATCACGAAGGTACAGACTTTCATTAATGGATGCTTGCGCAGAATAAAGGGATGGAAATGGCAGGACAAAGTCACAAACGTGGAATTATGGAAATGTACCGGTCAAATACCAGTGGATAAAGAAATACAGCGAAGATGATGGCGATGGATAGGACACACACTACGGAAACCAACTGAGAGTATTACACAACAGGCCCTTTTTTGGAATCCCCAGGGGAAAAGACAAAGAGGAAGACCAAGGAATTCTTGGAGAAGACAGATTGAAGCAGAGATGAAGATGATGGGGAAGACATGGAATGATCTTAAAAGAATTGCAAAAAACAGAACGACTTGGAAAGTGTTTGTTGAAGACCTATGCTCCACTGGGAGCTAAAAGGTAGAAGAGACTGATAGACATTGTAACACGTTCAGTCCAAGCAGTCAATTTTAAGGTCATAAATAAACCAGAGTGAGGAAATCTGAGTCCTTGTGTCTCTCTTTTGGTAAACACACAGCTGTGTCAAAAGTTCAAAGAAAATACTATTTTTAGAGCTTCTAATGTTACAATTAAGTGGTAGTAATGTTCACTCCCAGATGTAACAATATCATTTACAGATAGGAATCGTAATCTAGGGTAAAGTATGAGTATATTTAATGTACGATTTTCAGAGTATACTTAAAGTAATGTCACCATCATCATCAAGTACCATGCCTGCTGGCATAGGTGATCATGTCTCTCCACAACTTTTGATCTTGACATTTATTTATCATTTCTGTCATTGACCTTCTTTCTGTCAAGCCATTATCTTATGCTGTCTGGTATCTTTTCTCTTTGCTTCCCTCTATCTCTTTGTCCCTCAATTTTTCCAGTTGTCACAATATATTCCAGCTGTTCCCTTCTCATTTCATGGCAAAAAAATTATTATTGTTTCTTCCTAATATTGAAAATTAGGTCTCTCTTTGCTTTAGCTTCTTTCAGGATGTTTTCATTACTCTTCTTAGCTGTCCATGGTATTCCCAACATTCTTCTGTAAAACCACATTACTACAGCCTCCAGTGATTTTCTTGTTTGTTGTCCTATTGTCAATGATTTACAACCATATGTTAAGATTGGCTATACATACAATTTGAGAACTCTTTTTCTTGTTTTTATTGTCAAAAATGGATTCCACAGTATCTTCCTAATTTTGTGGAAAGCTGCTTTTGACTGAGTCATTGTGCACCTTACCTCTGTTGTACATGTACCATCTGAGGTTAACATTTTTCCCAGATATTTAAATTCATTTACCTGTTTTAATATTGTTTCAGTTGTCTTTATTGTGCATTGTGGTGATGCTTTTTTGTTGTTGCAGCTATTACTTCTATCTTTTTGCTATTAAGGCTGAGTCCTTTATTTTTTATTTTTCATCCATTTCTTGTAACTCATTTTCACTCTTAGCAATTAAGACTGTATCTTAAAGTAAGTAATACACTTAAAATAAATAATAAACTTAAAGTATGTAATATACTTAAAGTAAGTAGTATTCATAATGTAAGTAACATATTTTGCTAAATTAACTTTGAATGAAGTAACAGTTTTGATTAAAAAAAATTGATACATGTTTTTAGTAAAACTAACATTCAAGGTGATATAATAAAAAAAATTTAAAAGTAAGGTACAGATAACGTTTAGAACACAACAGTATTTACCAAGGGTATTTGTCAAAGATCATTTCCGGTTGTTTCCAAAATGGAGGAATTATTTTTCTCCGGCTTGGTATATAACTGTTGATCAGAGGTTTAACAAGCCGCTATCGTAAAAACGATGTTGTTAATGAAACGTAGATCTGATACAGAAGGTGTAAATTAGCCATAGATAGTAGTGATAGTTTTTTCGGTCCTAAAACAACAACAAAAATAGGATTCTGGAATGTACGCACAATGGCCGCACCGATGAAACATGAACAAAGTTGAACGAATTCGAAAATAAATGTCTAAGGAAAATACTTGGTATAACGTGGAACGAATTAAAAACAAACGAGGAAATTAGAGAAATCGCCAATCAACCACTAAAATCTTCAGTAATAAAGAAAAGACGATGGTCATATGTTGGATATGTGATGAGAAGAGATAATAACCGAATAGCAAAGCAAGCCCTCATATGGGAAACAAAAGGTAAGAGAAAAAGAGGAAGACCCAGGGAGACACTGAGAAGAACATTGATGAGAGAGGCAAGAGCAGCAGGATTCAGCTCCCTCAATGAGATAGAGCTGCTTGCACAGAACAGAGACAGATGGCGAGATTTGATAAAATACCTTTAAAAGAAAACTGCTAGAACAAAAATTCAGATAGGAGAAGGTGTATCTTGGTCTACACCCTATGGGCCGGCTACGGCTCAAAAGGTCAATAGATAGATAGATTTGTCAAAGACACTGAACTTCATAATTGAAAATAACACAATTTGTTAAATACTATGACTAGTGGAGAATTACCAAGGAGGACATGGGGTCTTGATATCCTAAATTCTTACAAGCATTCACAGAGTTGACTCATGTACATAAAATTGCTTCCTGGGCATATTAAAAATAAAGTAAAGATGTCCTTCATGTCTTTTATTGAGTGACATGTGGTGTTAGTGGGCCATATTTTTTATGATCCTCTGCTCTTTTATGAATGATGTGGCTCTCCGCCTGTTCCAGGTAAAGTCTCTGGTGCCAAGTTTCAGAGACTGGGTAAACCCTGAAGTAGTTTAGGTCAGAGAAAGCTTCCACGTTTTGAAGTCACAACCCCACAGGTCCAGCAGAAAGTACTGTTACTTCACATCTTCTGCTTGTAACCAAGTATACAAAGTATGCGTTTATTGAGTGGAGTAAAATTGCAAGTGTTTTCAAAAATTATTTTCAAATTTTCCAGCACAGTGAAATATGTGAGTTGACTTGGTAATTCCAAATGGTTTATGTGAGCAGTTATCTTTTAGACCAACGATTTAGTTGGTGGTAATGACAATTTAGCAGTCCGATAAAAACGATGTGGGAAAACACAAATGAACTATCATCAATAGCCAGCAAATTGGGCTTGAAATCAATCATGAAAAGACTAAAATCATAAAAAAAAGCTTAATTCCAACAGATGACAGAATATAAATGTAAAACAATCCAGTGGAAGAGATCGATCACTTTATCTATCTTGGAAGTCACATTGATCAGGAGGGGCATACAAGTAAAGAAATTAGAATCAGAATAACTAAAGCAGCAAATGAGTTATTGAGTTGAGTTATTTGAGGGTCATCATCATTACACTCCGAACATGTCTATAGGGGCTGAGATCCCCTCCTCAGCAAGTCCCGCAGTGTCCAGCGACTGAAAACTCCAGTTCTGTGTTGGTTGATAAGTCTTATTACACGCGCACTAAGTTTCTCATTTCTGGCTGTGCCCATCTTAACTCCCATCTTTTTCGTCTGAAGGAGTGACATGGATTTGTGGTCGTCGAAGTCCTGTGCTCTTCCCACATCTTGGCGGGCATTGATGATGTCGCCCGATCCATTGGTTGACTGTAAAGCAGCAATGTCTTTCAGAAGCCTTGAAAAGTTGTGGAAATCAAAACTCTTCAACACAAAAACAAAACTTAGACTATTCAAATCAAACATACTATCAACCCGTATGTTTGCATGTGAGAGCTGGAAAACAACAAGAGACATAGAGACAAAGTTGAACACATTTGAAAATAAATGTCTAAGGAAAATACTTGGTATAGCGTGGAACAAATTCAAAACAAATGAGGAAATTAGAGAAATCGCATATCTACCACTAATATCTTCAGTAATCAAGAAAAGACAATGGTCATATGTTGGGCATGTGATGAGGAAAGATAATAGCCAAATAACAAAGCAAGGCCTCATGTGAGAAACAACAGGTAAGAGGAAAAGAGACCCCAGAGAGACACTGAGAAGAACATTGATCAGAGAGGCAAGAGCAGCAAGAATCGGCTCCCTCTATGAGATAGAGTTGCTTGCACAGAACAGAGACAAATGGCGAGATTTGATAAAATATCTTTAGAAGGATTGAAACTGCTAGAATAAAAATTTAGATAAAAGAAAGAGTATCTGGGTTCATGCCCTATGAGCCAGCTATGGCTTGAAAGGTCAATAGATAGATAGAATGACAATTTTGAATTTCTGGTTTCTGCTGTAAAAGTTGGAGTTTGTCCATCCTTGTGGGTAGTGCAAAACAAAGTCTTATATACCAGCAGAGCTGTTCCGCTTTGAGGACTACAGCAATTCTCACCTTGTTAGCCAATCTGTTCTGATTAAAGCTGTTCTATGGAGTCCCACTGAGAGATGAAGTGAGGTTTTAATCAGCATAGAACCACACCAGAATTACTCAGAAATATCTGATGATTTGATTGGGTAAAACTGTTTCAAATATAAGACTTAATAATAATCCCATAAAATATTTTGCTTATCAATTTCATTGAGTATCCCCGTAACACTAAATGATGACAAGAGAGTCAGGAAAAAAAAATCAATCTTACAGCATTGTCGCACTTTTGTGGTCTTGCCAGGATTTACTGAAGATAAAGGCTGCATGTCTACTGCTGTTACTCCATTGTGCACTGGTTAGGCATTTTATTTTACTCACAATAGAAAAATAAAAGACCCTTGCCACTGCTATGAATGTAAACAACATATGCTACATCAAACTGAGACACTCTGGCCATGATCTCCCCAGAATTTCAGTATTACATTCTTAAGAGCTAGACCAACCTTTGAGTTTATGGGTTTGCTTGAAGTAGATGGGTCTGTAGGGATCTATGTGAGCCTTACTCCTTAGAGTGTTAAGAACTAACTCACTATAAACATTTTTTTATTGCTGTTGTTTTTGATGATGAGATGAATTCATTTACAAAATGTACCCTTCTTATTATTTAAGATATTTAAAAAGTTGTGCAACAGTTATACAGAAAATATGGCGGGGCTATCTAGCAAGAAATCTCTACAGAATTATGCTCAGAGTAAGTTTGTTGCTGTTGGATGACTTGGTGTTTGTTTGATACTGTGACTGCAAATTTCTCTTTAAATCCTTGCTCTTTAAGAAACCCTACATTGAAATAGTATCTACCTTACTTTATGTGTAGTATATCTTTTCAGTTTCAGTTTTGATAACAGAAGATGATGATCTGAAGCCACATCTGCTCCTCTATATACTTTTACATCATCTAAGGATGACTTTAACTTTTTATTAATACATATGTGGTCAATTTGATTCTTTGTTCTATGATCTGGTGACACCCGTGTAGCATTATGTATTCTTATATGTCCTGAATAGGGAGACGCGATAGCTCAGTGGTTAGTGAACTGGACTACAAAGGACAAGGTGTAGGGTTTGATCCCAACCGACGGCTTCTGGGTTCACCCAGCCTTAAATGGGTACTGTATTTTTTTCTGGGAAAGTAAAGCAGCACGGGCGTAATACCAACCACATTACCCCAAAAGTCATGTGCTGAAGGTCTGTAAAATATAGGGTCACTAACACCATATTTCCCTATACGCCACTTGGCATGACGGGGGTACTTTACTATATGTCCTGAATATTGCTCCTGCTAGAGTCATTTGATTAAAGGCACAGAAGTTCACAAATGTCTCTCCATTCTCTTTTATTTCTCAGAGTCCTTGTTTTTCCAAGATTTCTTCAAAGCCTTAGTTGTCTGTTCCTACTTTTGCATTTAGATCTCCCATCAAGATTATAATATCTTTGGTTCATCTTCTTTCCATCTGACATTGCAACTGTTTATCAAATTCATCTTTTACTAAATCTTCCTTATCATTGGTTGCTGCATAGCTATTGATAATATGTATTTTTATTTTGTTGTTTTAAAAGTTGCTATTCTTGGCCCTACTGCATCCCATTCTATCATTTCATTCTGTGGTTCCCTTGGTAAACATTGTAGCAAACCCTTCACTATATTGTGCTCCAAGTTCTTGGTGTCCTGATGATAAAATCATCTCTCTTGTGTTTAGTTTTATTCTTTCTGCTCCTAACCATTTTGTTTCGCACATTCCACAGATATCTATTTTGTAATTTCTGCTGCTACTTATGCAGCCTTTCCTATCTCATTTAGGATGTGTACATTCCAGGTGCCAATTGTGGAGGATTTCCTGGTAGAGTCTGCAGCCTGGACTCCTGTGGCTTTCTCAGGATTGCATCATATATCTTTTAGGCAGAGAGCCCTGGATGGCAGATTTACTTTTTTCTCTTCTTTGACTTGTCCATGTTTGTGAAGCTTTTGCAGCTTTTTTTTCTCTGATAGACAGGTGGAAGGAGAGATGAAGATGATGGGGAAGACATGGAATGATCTTAAAATAATGGCAAGAAACAGAATGGCTTGAAAATTGTTTGTTGAAGACCCATGCTCTACAGGGAGTTAAAAGGAAAAAGAAGTTTGTTGTTATGTCAGCAATTGTCAAGAACCTGTTTACTAAATTCACAATGTCTATCTGAGTAGTCAGTCACTCAAGGTAAAAATGAGAATGTGCCAAGGGTAACAATTGTCAAATATTCTTTTAGTGAATGAGTGATGCAGCAGGCAACAGTGACTATATCAAGAGGGATATGATGGAGAACGTTTTAAGTACTGGAAAACTTAAAATTACACAGGTAGCACCATATGGCATCCCTATAAGTTAATTCACGAAACACGCAGACAGCACAAATACAGTCAATAAGTTTGATTGAACATAAACTTAAAAAAAAAAAGAATCAGATATGATGCTGGATGTATGAAACCTTCAATTCACAAACATTTGCAAGTACCACTTATCATCATCATGAAGTACCGTGCTTGCTGGTGTAGGTGATCATGTCTCTCCACAACTTTCAATCTCATCAGTTATTTATCATTTCCATTTGTTGATCTTCTGCCAAGCCTTTCTCTTAAGCTGTCTGGTATCTTTTGCTTCCTTCTATCTCTTTGTCCCTCGATTTTTCCAGTTTTTACAATATATTCTAGCTTACGATGCTTGAGGCGACACTAGACAGGAGTCTCCAAACACTTATGGATATGCAGTTGAGCACATATGGGTAAAAACCTGTGTACTAAGATGCAGATTCAAGTCTCGTACCTTTACCTTTTTTACCTTTAGTTTAATATATTTTTAAAAAACTAATGGATAGTACATTTATAAAGATGTGTTGATTATTGTTTTGTTTGAACTATTATCAAAATGTGTCATTTCTTTTTTATCATAGAGGCCATACCAACAAAATAGGCAAAGACCAATTTGTTGTAATAAAACTAAACTAAATCGTCTACATATATTCATTTATCCACAGCAAACAGTGTTTGTAATGAATCTCAACCATTACAATCAACTAGCAACCAAGGTTAGTGTTAGAAACATCAGTTTTTAACAAGTTTTTGTGGTAAAAAGTTAACCTTTTTGTTGAGGAGTACTAGAGACAGCCGTTATCGTTAGTGACCAGATTGGGGAATATTATGATCACCGTTGTTCATTGTAGCTTGCAATAAATTTTCTTTTTAATGGCAACATTATTTTTGTATTTAAAAAAAAATCTTATCAGCTCCTGTTAGAAAATAAAAATATTTACCTACATTCTCCGGTAAAGATCAAGATGTTAAGGCTTAATAGTTCTTCTTGTAATAGATCATTTTTGTCTAAACATCAAATAATTTGTTAAATAAAAATGATGAAGCTGTTTGTTAAAGATGCACAAAAATAATTGAGGGTAACATAACTGAATGCATATATTCCAGGAAATAAAATTACATGAATGCATATATTCCAGGAAATAAAATTACAACGGGATAAGTACCAATGACCGATTAAAATATTTTATTATTTGTATTTTATTTTTAACTGGATGAAGTACAAGTTAATTAAAATATTTCATTTAGTCTATATAATGTTTCACAAAGTTAAATTAAATATTTTAACATTTATGTGTGTGTATATTTTTGTCCTGAAGTAATTTTGTGTACCTGAAGTTTTTTAAAATGTTCATTAAATGACATCATAAAAAAAAGATAAGTTTGGGAAAACAAGTCTTGATAATTTTTCAGGTACAGAAGTCATGGAGAGGCTACTATGTGAGGAAATACGTCTTTGACTTTTATGGCAGAAAGAGATACCTTGAGGCTCTGCAAGTTAAGAATGAGATCATCAGGTAATGTGACATAGACAGAGTCTGAATATAACTCTTTCTTTTTTTCTGTAGTAATTTGATGACCACTCAGCATCACTTCACACCCTTAAAAGGATGCTAAATGGGTGTAGATGTGTACTATCTTAGCTCACAGTAACCTGCTATATCTGCATCTTTCAGCCCAGCACATCTGACTTCAACATAGCTGTTTAGGTACTGAATTTGCTTTCCATATTAATCTATACTTCTACCAGACTGGTTAGTCTGTTTCCAGGTCCACAATTGGAAGGTGGAGTAGTATCTAAATAAGTTCTAGATCACTGATCCTTGAGGCATGCAGTTAGCTATATGTCTCTGAATATTTTAGTTTAGGTGCTCAGGTGTTTAATTTATTTTTGAACCTGTCTCGATATAATTATTATATGTTCTTTTTTTGTCCTTATTTGTCCCTTGAGATTTGAGTCTTGAGTGAGTATTTGTATTAGTTTTTTTGGTTCTCTTTGACTCTCACATTGGGGAAGAGTTTTATAAAACTCTAAATGCCCTTCTGGGAGACTGGTTGGTCTTGAGGCAAGATGCCTATCTTGAGACAGAAAGGTTGTGAGTTCAAATCACGGCTGTACCATTTGAGATTTTTATTTGTAATTTATCTCTACTGCAACCACCCTTGGTGAGGCCTGGCTTGAAACATTAATTACTCATTGACAGAAACAAATATGAGTACCTCCAAAGATGGGAGTTATATGCCTGTGTGGCGAGGGACCCCTGTTCACATGGCTGCCAGGGAAAAACGGATTAACAATCAAATTCAGTTCCTAGTCCATAGGGACTTCATCTGAGGTGAAAGCTGGTGAACGAAAAAAAAAAATGCCCTACTCTTAGATGGATTGCCCTCCAACCCCTATGAGTTTCATTTATTCAGACAATTCTCTCCGGTTTAAATCCTGCAGTTTTTGTTGGCAGCAAATCTGTGTGCACAGTGCTATATTTGGTTCTACCTAGCTACCTACCTGTCTGCCTATCTGTCTATTGTCATTTCGAGCCAAAGATGGTAAATAATGTAAAAATTCTAGATTCTTTGTGTTTGATGATCTTTATTATCAATCATCACAGGGCTCACACCACGTGACTCTGTTGTGGGCAATTTGCACAGGGCTCGCACCACGTGACTCTATTGTGGGCGATTTGCTCAAACTCGGCAAGAGAGCTGATGCCTGCTGTTGTTTCCTCTTACTTCAGTGTTCTTTTTAGTGTTTCTCAAGGTCTTGGTGTATTTTGTTAGGTCAGGAAAAATAACATGTTGAGCACCCTGAAAATCAAATAGAAGCACTGGAAGTGGTAAAAAAGTATTTGATCCCCAAAAGTGGCAGATTTTTTTTTTTGGTCTGACAAGGCTCTGGGGTTCACCCAGCCTCTAAAAGTGGGTCCCAGAGATTTTTCTGGGAAGTAAAGGTGGCCTAGCATGATACTAATCATATCACTCAAGAAATGTGCCATAGTCATAGAAAAATATGATCACTAACTCTATATCCCCAATTTGCCCAGGAAGGCGTGCTTGGAACCTTTAGTTTACTTACTTTTGTTTTGTCTTAACTTGGGAAACACTTAAATTCCTCTAGCATTGTTAGAGTGAGACATTTTGGAAAAGGGCTGACAGGAGCTAACATAGCAGAAGCTTTGTATCATCTGAGGGGAAAGACTTATCACCAATGGGATTGACCTGTCTGTTCTTTTAATCTGTAATTATTTAGATAATAATAATGCTGTTAGATATTGTTATATTTTTGTTTTACATTTAAAAAATCTATAGGAAATAAAGCATACCTTACTGATAACTTTTAAAAGATAATAGAAAAGGTCTTTCATATATATTATTTTACAATCCAGATCAGAGCTGGCAGAAATTGCAGAACAGCAGATGGCAGCAAGGAAACAGGAAGAAATGAAGATTGAAAATCAACATAAAGAGCATGAGGCAAGGAAACATCATTACCTTCTAAGTACAGAGGTTATTCCTGGAATCTACAACTCACCATTTTTACTGTAAGCATAGTACTATACTCTTATATCTCAAATATGTAGTCCTGCAAGATTTACTATATATTCAAGTTGGTCATCCATTGCAGAAGATGCAAATGCAGAATTGTATGCATTTTGACTTGGACTCTCCTCCTGCAAAATCATTCAACTTTTTGGAAGTCTAGATTTTACTTTACACATTTAGTCAACGATAATTTTAGTTTTTCTTTTCTGCTTCATTAATGTAAATTAGATATAGAAACAAAGTTGAACACATTCGAAAATAAATGTCTAAGGAAAATACTTGGTATAGCGTGGAACGAATTAAAAACAAATGAGGAAATTAGAGAAATCGCCAATCAACCACTAATATCTTCAGTAATAAAGAAAAAACGATGGTCATATGTTGGACATGTGATGAGAAGAGACAATAATCGAATAGCAAAGCAAGCCCTCATGTGGGAAACAACAGGTAAGAGAAAAAGAGGAAGACCCAGGGAGACACTGAGAAGAACATTGCTGAGAGAGGCAAAAGCAACAGGAATCTGCTCCCTCAATGAGATACAGCTGATTGCACAGAATAGAGACAAATGGCGAGATTTGATAAAATATCTTTAAAAGAATTGAAAACTGCTAGAACAAAAATTCAGATAAGAGAAGGAGTATCTTGGTCTACGCCCTATGGGCCGGCTACGGCTCGAAAGGTCAATAGACAGATAATGTAAATTACTGACATTTATTTAGGAAGACTACTGACATCTAACTAAATAAATATTAATTTAAGCATCAGATCTAAAAATAGTGTATGGTCATTAACATAGTTATCAGTGTCTGTAATAGATCTGGCACTTAGAATTAAAGTAATAAAAAAATATGTGTTTACAACTTTACACTGTAGGAAGACATACAATATGACAATGTTTCAAAAAGTCTTCAGTAGGGAACACTAACAAGTAGAGTAGTAATAAAATATACCATAAAAATTATTAATAAATCATTTTCTCTTGTGTATTTATCTGACAACTACTGCACTTCATTGTGCATTCTTAAAAGGATACAATATAAGTATAGATTTGTTATGTTTTAGTTTACAAGAGGCTTTGATATTTGTACTCTTAGATTCAACACGTCTGCCTTCAGTAGTATGCCTCTAGGTTGTCTTCCCTCTTCAGTCCCAGCTTACTTGGCCAGATAGGTTAGTTTGTTTTCAGAATCACTTCTGGAAGGTGGAGTAGGATCTTGATTATCTATTGCTGCTAATCCTGATGCAAACAATCAGCTATGAGTTGCTGACTTCTTTCAGCCCAGCCATGGTTTTGGCACCCCCAGTAAAAAAATAATAATTAAAAGATATATATATATATATATATATATATTGAATACTAAGGAATCATTATGTTCAAATCACACTCTTATATGTTGTGTTTGATTTGAGACAATGATTTCATTAATATCAATATAAATATATGTGTGTGTGTGAATATGTGCACATGTTTGTAATTATTTATTTTCTGAATTCCTATCTATGGACCTTTCGAGCCGTAGCTGGCACATAGGGCATAGACCCAGATACTCTTTCTCTTATCTAAATTTTTATTCTAGCAGTTTTCAATCCTTGTAATCTTTTATCAAGTCTTGACATTTGTCTCTATTCTGTGCAAGCAACTCTATCTCATTGAGGTAGCCAATTCCTGCTGCTCTTGTCTCTCTGATCAATATTTTTCTCAGTGTCTCTCTGGGTCGGCCTCTTTTCCTCTTACCTGTTGTTTCCCACATGAGGGCTTGCTTTGTTGAATTCCTACATTAGTAGATTAAAGTATTACTTTTAACTGATTTTTTAATATTTATAAGTTCTTGTATAATTTTCACTTTAGAGGGCTTTTTGTTACAATGTCAGACATCATAAAGTTATAAACAAACATTGTTTTATTATTTTTATTCTCTTAAAAAAATATAAATTTTGTTATAAGATATTATTAATCTAAAAACATGATAAGTTAAAGTAAAAGAAAACAAATCATGTCCTTATGAAATGGCAATCAATTATATATACCAATGGTGCACATTTGCTTTCCAGGCAGCCAATGGAAACAGAATACTTATTACGCTCTGTATGTCCATTGTCCCACAAAAAGAAGGAAAGGGATGTTCCAGAATATGATCCAGCTTGTAGTAACTATAGCATTAGAGTTCCAAAAGCTCTCCCACCCATAGCTGAAAAACCACAGGTTTGTTTACAGTTAACCTTTATTTTATTTCTGGATATTGTTAATTTGTTTCTGGATACATCTTGTTACCTATCTTGATCTTGATCCTTCCTATGCCGTTAGATGTCGCAAAGTGCTTGTAGTGTTCTTTGCCACCTATTTCTGGTTGAGATGTTTGATCTTATCTAATGAGTCTATGTTTGCCAACTTAGCTTCTATTATAAGTGTTCTTTTCACTGTCCCTCTGGGTCTTCCTCTTTTCAAAAATAAAATTTGTATGTAAAAAAATTAAAGTACCCCCCGTCACTCCAAGTGGCATATAGGGAATATGGTGTTAGTGACCATAAATATTACAGACCTTTGGCACATAATTTTTGAGGTAATGTGGTTGGTATTACGCCCATGCCACTTTACTTTCCAAGAAAAAAATCAGGTACCCATTAAAGGCTGGGTGAACCGGAAGCCGTCGGTTGGGATCGAACCCTACCTCTTACCCTTTGTAGTCCAGTTCACTAACCAATGAGCTATCGCGGCTCTCATAATTTGTATGCCATAAGTCATATTTTGTAGATGGAGGGGGGGGGGGGGGCCACGACTGGTTGGTCTCAAGGCAAAATGCCGGCATTGAGACAGAGAGGTTGTGGGTTCAAATCCCGACTGGACCAGTTGGGAATTTTATTTATGATTTCTCTCTGCGGCAACCACCCCTGGTCTCAACAGCGAAGCCTGGCTTGAAACATCAATTACTCATGGATGGAAAAAAATATGAGTACCTCCAACAACAGAGTTATCTGCCTGTAAAGGTAAAGGTAAAGTACGAGACTTGAACCGGCGTCTTAGCACGCGAGTATATACCCATATGTGCTCGGCCGCCTATCCAGAAATGTTCGGATATTTCTGTATAGTGTAGCCTCAAGCATCGAAACTCAGATGCGAAGCGACATTCCTCACCTTCCCAGGATAATATACCCTGGTACCCATTTCTGCCAACGGCTGGGTCGACCGTGGGGGTATTTTTTTTTTTATTCCAACCACGAGTACAATTCACACTGCTCCCAGCGGGAATTGAACACGGTTGTCCGAACGTCGGTAGTCTAGTCGGGTGGTTTTCCCAACTAGGCTACCGAGGCCCCCCTCTGCCTGTACGGCATGGGACCCCTGTGCACATGGCTGCCAAAAAAAATGGAAAAACGAATTAACAACAAATCTAACTACATGGCGATAATATGCTAGATACTAAAGAGAGGAAAAATAAAAAATGATCACTTCCCTTTGTTTCTGAGCTGGGTCAGTTTCAGTCCATTTGGAGACTGACCCAGCTCATGAACACAGGGAAGTGACCATTTTTTATTTTTCCTCTCTTTAGTATCTAGCATATTATCGCCATGTAGTTAGATTTGTTAATATATCGTTATATATAATTTTTGTGTTTGTTGTTTGTCCAGATGAAGGCCTACTTGGCCGAAACGTCGACTTTTGTTTCGTCCGTTACCACGTAAAGCAGTCACCATACCACTTTTTTCTTCCATTTTTTTAGTATTGCCTTGATTTATCTTATCTCCCCTGAAAAAATGTGGTGGAATAATATAGACATAAATTGTGCTCTATCATGGGTTACAGTGATTTCAACTTCTATGTTTATCAATCTGAAACATCCAACTTCAAATCATCACTTTTTGATTACTGGGTTTGCTTCTCCTCTTGTTTACCAAATTTTCCTACCCTGGTTGTTTTTGGAATACAACCTGGATATTTTGTACAGCCTTGTCACTTCTAATTCTTGGATCTTGATACCACCCTCTGTGTGAGTTTCAGTTATTTACAAGTTGTAGTTTTAAAACTGATCATCTCAGCATCAAAGATTAATTACCAGGGAGTGATACTTCCCTTTGTCTCTTGCATTGATGGTACATGCTGTCAAGGGTTGTTAGTCCAATTCTTGATGTTGTAAATCCATTTTCCTTTCCAAGATGAATTTCAGCAAGTTATCACATCTCTTTGTGTGTTTCAAAAAATGCTTTCTTCAAATCATGTTTAATTAATAGTTGTTTCTTAATTTCCAGCTATTTCAAAACTTCATTGTTTGTTTTTTCTCTTCATGGTCTTTTAAAATTCTATATGGCAGCGAATCTTAGACACCTTATACAAAGCAGGAGAGAAGGCTAAACGCATTCCATATGCGATGTCTGCGCCATATTCTTGGTATCACATGGAAGGATAAAGTGACAAAGATAGAGGTCATGACTTGCACTGACTTCCTGAACATCTACATGCTGCTCAAACATCATAGTTTACGCTGGTGAGGCCACATATACCATATGAAAGATACATATAAGATACATGGCCACATACCAAAAGATATACTCTATGGACAACTGGCAGATAACAAAAGAACTAGGGGGTGCGAAAAATTTGATTTGTAAACATGTGTAAACGTGACATGAAGACTCTGAACATAAACCCTGCAGCCTGGGAAGAAATAGCTGCAGACTGCAATCTTTGGAAACACACTCTAAAGCTCCAACTCAAGCAAGAAGCAGGCAGATTCATAGAAAAAGAGAATACACAGCGAAAGAAAATAAAAAAATAACATTTCTAGGGGCGCTGGAAAATCCATAGTCAACTGTGACTGACGGAGGCTACTATATAACTATACTACTTTTTAAATTCTGGTTCTTGGACGTTGATGCTGTATCTTGGTCCCAATTGATTACAGGTTGTAGTTTTAAAACTGTTCATCATCTTGTGTCATCTGTGCACTGAAAATTTGCAATGATAGACCACCATTT
This sequence comes from Megaustenia siamemsis, assembly GCA_032433765.1. NCBI lineage: Eukaryota > Metazoa > Mollusca > Gastropoda > Stylommatophora > Ariophantidae > Megaustenia > Megaustenia siamemsis. Next base: position 17,647,605 of record JAVIAB010000124.1, read on the forward strand.
CACTCTATCTCTTGTCTTAATAGAATATGCATTTTTATGTCTTTATCCCTTATTAGTACATGCTGTCATTGGTTCTCCTGTCAACCTTTTGACAACTCATATTTTAAATGAGGTCTGATTAATTCTCAAATTCTGGCACCACAGAGATTTGGTGAAAAAGATAGCAATTGTTTTATATGCAAACACGGAGGCAAGGCACCTGACAGCAGCAGAGCTGAGAGCTGTCAGGAACCCACAGCTGATGGCTTGCGATCCGGTGAATCAGAATCATTTAGACACTATTCCTTCTCTTTGTGGTGTTTCTAGTAACAGACTAACATGTCTAGTCTGGCCAAGTGTGTAGGGATTGAAGAGGGATGGTAACCCAGTACTCAAAAATAACATGCTGAAGTGGGATGTGTTGGGCAGAAGGGCACAAATATCATAGTTTTATGGCAAACCACAACACAATGTATACACACCACATTAATGTCCTTTTAAGTGTCGATGATGAAGAGGTGTATTCCTTTAGTCATCAGGTTGAACGCAAACAACATATGCAAACACTAACGCAATTATATGCTTTATTTGCCTTAGAACTCTTAGATGACTATAATTTTGAATGGGAAAAAATTATAATCATGAATACCAGACTGTCGCAAAAGGATGATGTTAAAGATGAGATCTTTCATCATTGTAGGGTCCATTCCGTGATCCAAATGATATTCAGAAACAACGTTACAAGCCTTTCCAGCCAACATTACGTGTTTGTACAGATTTCTACTCTTTAGAAAAGGCCAGGCTTGCTTTAAAGGAAGAGAATTGGGTCACCAGGATTAATGATAACTGGTTAGTATTAAAATTATTATTAATAAATTGTTGCATGTTTGTCTTTGGTTTAGTTTGAAATATTTCGATCACATATATGTTTCTTATATAAGACTTAATGCTAACATCCAATCAAGCATTTAAGCACTAAAATAATAATAATAAATAGTGTTAATTGTCTTGTAACCCGAACACTTACCTCTTTACATTTTGAGTTTAATGTTTTCATACACAGTACTGAAAATATACAATACTGTGATATATATTCTGGATATATATTCTGCCTTTAGCTGCTTATTTCCAGCCACACAAATATTGTTTGCGTGAACAGATAACACAATTATCATATCAAGGAGGGGGACGCTCGGTGAGAGCACTATGCAGGAACCCAAAGAAGACTTGTCAACCAACAAAATGCTGATTTTATTAGTCACTGCACCTTGTGGAAAATAATCCAGAGGAGATTTGAGCACTTACGGAATTGCTTGATGGTCAATGAGGAAGACCCGTCAACTAAACTAAATATTGTGCTTCAAAGAAAATGTGTTTTCCTTTAAAAAATAAGTGCTTTATGTTGATTTTTGACTGAGTCTAGAAAAATATATACAAAGAATTTAAAAAGGGAGAAATGTAATCATTAGAAACAGTTTGAAGACATTTTTGGTCTTTGTAGGGGTTAAGTTTAGGTTCCTTAAGTCAGTCAAGAGAGAATCTTCATAATATGCATCAATATGAGTCATACGTTTTTATCCTTCTAATCTGTTTCAGTCGGTGTATATTGAAGTTTATTTTGACATTTATTCTAAGACATGCTAAGAGAGGTTTTAAATAAAGAAAACTGATCAGAAATATAAACAGGTAGGGAAGGACCAAGACATCCAACCAGTCCCTGGGTTGAAAGTGGTCAGCATCTCATAGCTGACTCCTTGTACCAAAATTGACAGCACCAGTTGATCAAGAATGTTATTCTAACTCCATGTGGTGCCTCTGGAAACAGATTATCTGTGTGGTCAAGAGAACAGAGGTGGAAGAGGGAAGGCAACCAAGTATTTAAAAATGCAGTGCTGAAGTTTGATGTGTTCAGCCAAAAGGTGTAGAATATTGTAGCTTGTTGTAAACAGCACCACAATATGGTGATGCTCGTTTAACGTTTTTTTTTTATCAGTGGACAATAAAGAGGAGCAGTCATTTGGCAAATGTAGAAGAAGAAGAAGCAGAAAAAGAAAGTAGTTGTTATTTTGAGTATGATTTTGAAAGGAAAGTATGGAAAGAGTCACAATTTCTATTTCTGTAACATTGGATGTTTTACGCTGAACAGTTAACAGGAAGGGCTTGACTGTGAGTTTAAGATCCAAACACAACCTAGCAGTGAATTGTCAGACATGAAGAGTTATGGTTTCTGCACTATATGTCAACATAAATGTCAACTTCTGCCTTAAGAGGAACTATCTAGAATGGAAAGACATTGTGAAAATAAATAACATGAAAAGAATGATGGAAGAGAAAAAAATTATACGTAATCTGACATAATGTTATAAGAAAGATTAAACTTATCAGTAGATCTTTGGGCAGTAAGATATACAGGTTATTGTAGAGTCACCTCACCTACGCTCAATGTGTAATTAGCATATGCTTAGTTATCTTTCCAAAGGCAAAAAAAGCAAACTAACACATGATGTGAATTTCAAGAAATCTGCTCAGTGTTGGTTGTTTTTCTTTGTAAGATAAAAAAAAACTAAAAATTATTTTCAAAACTGACTAGTTTTGTTTTTTGTTCAAAACCTAGCTTCAAACCATTCAGTCACCAATCTGTGACTTACATGCCTCTGCTTAACACCACTTCAAAATATGGAAAAATACCATATGGAACCAAATATTTCCGCGAGGAGGATCTAGATAAACAGATTGTTCCTCATGTAAGTTTATTTTGTTGACTATTTGAAATTTTGTTAGTGAAGTTATTGCATAATACCTAATATTTTGTGACAGTCATTGCTCATATAAAAAAAAAATAGCCAGGGAAAGCATGTGAAGTCATGTCAAAGCTTGAATATGCTTTGGTACTTTTAATGTGAGAAAAGTTTGTTCTTTTCATTCTTGACACAGTTTTCTTTTTCTTCTTTACAGTGACCTTTCCTTTCCTGTTTCTTCCCCTTCTCAACATTCCTTGCCATACGTGAACCCCTTCTCCTTACTCATTTTGAAAGCCACTCTACATAGAACTAAAACTTACTAAAAAAAAACTAGCTTTTTGCGTAGTTGGAAACCTATTTTATTTATTATTTATTTCCAGCTTAATGGCCACATTAAAAAAAAGGACTTTTCAGATTTGTGATCTGTTTAATTTTGTTCCTTTTTTAACCCTGTTTAAGGCCTTCAATTGAAACTTCTTCTTTTGTCTTGTTTTTTCCACAAGGCTCCAGTATCTAATTTTGCATCTGTGCTAATTATAAGACCCAATTCTGCCATTCTCACTTCTTGAAGCTACAAGATTTGTATATTCATTTTATTAAGCAAGTTGGTTAGTTGGTTATGATACAGCAGATTATGGGCCTCTGCCCTTTGCAGTGACATTTGAAAGTATTTTGTACGTTTCACATCAAGACTCAAAGGCTGAGACTGCCAGAACAGCAAGAACCAGAACTGTGTATCTCTCTCAACACCCAAAGCCATAAAAAGAAGAAGTAGAAAGAAGGAGAGTTTTTTTCTCCCATAAATAGTGTTTAAATGAGATAACTTGGATGTGAGAAGTTATTACCAAAATGATGAAGCCCAGGTAAAGTTGCCTGTTGACATAGACCTAATGACAGTTTATTGCAGCCATTAACACACTGAGGTTTGAGATTTATCAAGTATAGAGACAATATGTCATCTTTAAGTGGACTGGTAGAAACACCTCATACACAGGCATGGGATACAACTAACAGCATTCATATGGTGTAGTTTTGAAAATAATTGGCCCAGTGGGTAAAGTAAAGGTAAAGGTAAAGTACGAGACGTGAACTGGCGTCTTAGTATGCGAGTTTCCACCCATATATGCTCGGCCCCCTATCCAGAAATGTTAGGAGATTTCTGTATAGTGTTGCCTCAAGCATCGAAACTCAGATGCGAGGCGACATTCCTCACCTTCCCAGGGTAATACCCTGGTATCCATTTCTGCCAATGGCTGGGTCGACCATGGGGGTATTTTTTTTGTCCAACCACAAGTACAATTCACACAGCTCCCAGTGGGAATTGAACACGGGTTGTCCGAAAGTCAGTAGTCCAGTCGGGTGGTTTTCCCAACTAGGCCACCGAGGCCCCCATGGGTAAAGTGTTATGTCATAAAACTTGTAGCGCACAATAGTAATAATACATTTTGATAAAATTGTTGACCTCTCATTAAAAGTGTTGGATGTTGACCATATCAACAAGCTGGAGGCAAGTCTTGTAGAGGTAACAACAAATGATAAATACCAGAAGAGTGAGAACAGGAACTTTGTATCTCCACTGACACCAGAAAAGGAATATAAGAAAGTGAAAAGAAAAAAAAAGAAGATAATGATTTGAAGAATGTAAACATTTATTTTATATACATGATTCCTATACTCTAGATTGGTAATACACAATTGTCTACTCTTTTCCAGAATTTCAAGACAATAATACCACCAATCCCTATATTTGACAAGTTTAATGACACATATTCCAAAGGGCAAGTCTGACAATAGGTCATCAAAGCTATTAACAACGCCTCTTCAGTGTTAAATTGTGCAGAAACAAGCAAGCAAAGGTTGATTCCTGAACTTGGGAACATAATGTTGCAAGAACAATTGCCTTGTACTGTTTTAGTTATTATTAAAAAATAGAATGAACTGTAGCTAATAAAAATCACTACCTACAGCAGTCTAGATAATAAGAATATTGAAAATAAATACCACATAGCTAGTCTTTGCTATTTCTATTGACCTTTCGAGCTGTAACCGGCCCATAGGGCGTAGACCAAGATACACCTTCTCCTATATGAATTTTTTGTTCTAGCAGTTTTCTTTTAAAGATATTTTATCAAATCTCGCCATCTGTCTCTGTTCTGTGCAAGCAGCTCTATCTCATTGAGGGAGCCGATTCCTGCTGCTCTTGCCTCTCTCATCAATGTTCTTCTCAGTGTCTCCCTGGGTCTTCCTCTTTTTCTTTTACCTGTTGTTTCCCATATGAGGGCTTGCTTTGCTATTCGGTTATTATCTCTTCTCATCACATGTCCAACGTATGACCATCGTCTTTTCTTTATTACTGAAGATATTAGTGGTTGATTGGCGATTTCTCTAATTTCCTCGTTTGTTTTGAATTTGTTCCATGCTATACCAAGTATTTTCCTTAGACATTATTTTCGAATGCGTTCAACTTTGTTTCTATATCTCTTGTTGTTTTCCAGCATTCACACGCATACGTAAGGGTTGATAGTACATTTGATTTTTTGCTATTTGAAAAACCAAAATTCTAAACAATTTTGATATTTGGTGTATTCTTCATGAATCCCTTATTTGGATGATGTGCTTTAAGTTATATGAAATTCTACTTTAATTTTACAGAAGTACTCTTGAAAAGCACTGCAAATTTTGCATAACTAATAGGTTGTAGAACTTGTCATTACATGATCTAAACTTGGATTGGTTAAACTGGCACTTAGATTATGTGATGTTTTTCATTTTCTTTTATTTGCTAAGGTCTATATTAGAAAAGTTTTTCTTTTTAATCATGAAATTGATTGTCTTTAACAGCTTCTATAAAGGGATATAGAGTTTTGTGTTGTTCTGTTTGGCTAGCATGAATCTCTAAAAGCATTGTATTAGCTGTAGTTTTCCAGGATGTGTGATGCTGTCTATGGTGCTTGTCCACATGTTTATGTTTTAAATCTTGAACTTTGTGTACATGTGGTTTTGAAGCTGATTTTGCTCTATTCTTAGTCAAAAGCTGACAGTTCTTTCAGACTTCTTAAGATGGTGGTAGATATCCTGTGGTAGTTTGGTGCATCTGGCCCTTTTTATTTTTTCTGACCTTCTGCTAGTGATAATATTTGGTAAGCTTGGCTGTTCATTTAGTTACTTACCATCATTGGCCAATAGGTCAGCTTTCTCATTTCCTGGTCTACCACAGTGGGATGTAATAAATATTTCAAAGTCTGTACAATATTTCCCCGTTCAATTACTGATGCAGACCCTAATGTTATAGTAATATTCTATGGATAGCCCTGCCCCTCAATTAGTTATTGCATCTGTTGATCCATTTTGTGTTTATGTGGATCCAAGTGTCACTCAGATATTCATCCTCTAGCATATTGAAAGTGGCTACTCTTCTTTCAATACTGTTTTGATGTTTGCCAGTATTTACTTCTCTCACTTCTGTCTTAGTGTGTAGTTGCATGTCTAGGTGGTGCATGCATTTGGTGTTAATGATACAGTTATTTGCAGAAAATCACATTTTTTTTTGCTCGGGAGCTTGTTTTTGTGTACAAAACTGCTTTTTTTGAGCCATTCCTTTTCTAAGTTGTGTATTCTTTTTCTCACGGTTTTGATTGCAGTTAAATTTTCTCTTTGTACTATTACCTTTGTATCTCTGCAGTCATTTAGGGTACCTGCTTCTTTTTTCCCCCATTTCTAATCTACATGTGTGAATTTTATCACGCCTGTGATAATTCTGAGTGCCTGATTTTGTACTTTATCCAAACTTTGTAAGGTTGTGTTTGATGTTGTACACCATTCTGTTTGATCATATTCTAGGTGTAGTTGGCTGTCTTGATGATATGCATTTTTAAGTATTCTTGTTCTTTTTTTCTCAGAAGGGCTAGTTTTCTTTTGGATTTAGTTTCTGCATGTTGATTTGTTGTTTTCAGGTCAGTGTTTTTTTGTCAAATGTTATACCTAGATATGTTTGCTGATTGTCTTCTTTTATAAGTGTCTCATGTATTTTGATGTTACCTCCTTTCTACTTGCGTAAAAAAGTAGTTGATGATTTGTGAAGATAGCCGTATGCTTTACCTTCAAATATTTACATCAATCACTTTCATTTCTTTCCACTTTATGCATTCACCCAATGTCTATTCCCCTTTATTGTCAGCCCTTATAAGGACATTAATTGACATAATTGTGTTGTGTTATCATTTACAGAAAGCTGTGATATTGCTGCAGAAAATGCATTTGGGGACTGATTAATTTCGGCTCTCCAATGCAATTTTCTGTGTTTAAATCAAAATAATGTTCTACTTAACAAATCTGCGCTGATGAAGCGGCGTCGTACACACGGCAATATTCCTTTTTGACAAGTCAAGTGTTGTGAATGCGACCTTCTACCGTCTAGAATCGATCTGCGGTTTACGTCACATTGAGTGCTGTTCAATGGCCGTCGTTAGAATTGTTTGATGCAAGTTATTTACATATTACAACGCATTAATGTGGACTGCTCCATCAAGTCAACCGAAGTTTTTTCTCTTTAGGGTATTTGCACCGTGTTTTGTTCGTTGTAGGCTGCATTCACTAGAGCAATCAGGAATCTATGGGCCATTGTTGTGTGTGCTATGTCATCATAATGGCTCTTCGTATATCCCTAGACTGGCCATACACTAATCTTATGGTTTGTTGTTTGATGTGCAACGGGGATAATCCGAGAACTAACTGTGTTTTATATGTTCGGAATTGAAGTAAAAAACAATGTCCTAAGATCATCAAGCGCTGTACTTTAAAAAAAATATGACGATCATTATTTTCAGGAGGACATGAACTTCCAGTCTATATGGTGGATAGGCGGCAGGAACCATTGAAGGCTATGTATGAAAAGTGTTCCTTGTTGCAGTTTCCTCATATTCCAAGTCCAGCTTGTTGCAGGACCTACTGAGTTAAGTGCTCTGTGCACACCGTGAGCTGAATGAGCACAGTAAATTCAACTATTGAAAGTAAACAAGAAGAAAGAAGACACCTTTTGATAATTCTAGATGGTACTGTACTATGTTTGCTGACAGCATTGTTAAGAGTTTTTTTGGTGTTAGGCACTTGATAAAGTATATATTTATTTATGTACATATCCTAGGAATGAGATGTTAGAAGAAAGTAGTTGGAGTTGTCAGGAGTTATAAAACTAGGAGCAAGACCCTACGAGAATGATTCTGACATATAGTCATTCCTGAACCATATACCAAGATAAAACAAAGTGGTTTGCCCACTTATAGAAAATGTCTTGCGATTCAACACCATACAAAACATATATAAGGAATATACCCAAAGATGAGGAGAAACAGCAGAACCTGAGTTAGACACAGATTATGATGAGGGGACAACATCTAGAAAATTATGAAAGAAAGTAATGACAATGCTTGAGATAACCAAATAATAACTTGAGCTTAGTATCTCTATCAACACTTTATGAATCTAAAAAGAGGCGAGAAGAGATACAAAGAAGATTTTTCCTGTGTGATTTAGTACCTGAGGAATGGTGTCTGTAAAGAACATTGTACCACTGTATAGGTATATATTGTTTGCAACAACATAAATTGGACTGTGGTTTTTAGTGCTTTCTGTTGGAATATACCTGCAGATAAATTTCTTGCTGTCATGATGGTAGATCAGTGATCCATTATATTTTGTCTGGTTGTTGTGGATCATGTACGGACATGGTTCACATATAATGACAAGTTTTTGTTTGAGGCATCTTTGATCTCTTTCTGTTTTAGAAACTGTTTGAGCAATTATTTCCTCTGATATGTATGCCATATACATATGTATTATTTAGTCGTAAAAACACCTTATGATGCAAGTATGTTGATTATAACATTTCATTTATCAAGAAAAATGGGCAAGTAGCCAGAGAACATGACAAAGTTATGTTCTATGGTGCATCCTTTTGTTTATATATTTGGTAAGTTAGTGTTTCATCCATGCCTCAAGGCACACAGGGAATATGGTATTTGTGATGTGATAGTTACTTGATGTGTAGTGCATCAGGTCACCATACTTTCCTAGAAAAATCAATGAGTGAAACTCATTTTCAGAGGTTCAGTGAGGCCCGTTGTCATGTTGGTCTAAAAAAAAAAAAATACCACATCTGGAAACAGAACCTGGGCACTTTTGGTCAGGAGTGAGAACACTTAGTGTTCACTTAGTGAATTAGTGACAGTTTCTTTGTTACATCTTTAGTTGTAGTGATATCATTTAAAAGACAGCATGTCTTTCAGAGTAGTACAATCACAGTCATTGAAAGTGGTCTTAATATCTGATGCACCATTACCTCATGGATTTCTTTTTTATTGTATAAGTTAACGGTCTCGAGGTAGAGGGTGGATATTAAGTCATATTATAAAAGGTACAAGGGAATTTAAACAATATATAAAATAAAATGTATATAACTAATTTACTGTTTTTTTTTTTCTTTCAGAAGTTCGAAAATCTTTGTAATAGTTTCAAAGTAATATTGTCTGTTTTTTTTTTTTTTTCCTTTTTTAAAAAGATTACTTTCATAACATTTAAAATATATTTTAAAATTAGATCTTTTTATAAAACTTTTACCATTTATAACTTAATCAAAATTACTTGTCTTGGTTAATAAAAATTATATTTGGCATTGACTACTCAGTGTTTGTTGTGCAAAGTGATGTAACTTGAAAAAAACATGAACCCTTATTCTGTCAGAATCAAACCCTTCAGTTCCAAATGAATTTGACTGAAATGCATAATCAACTATAGTTGATGATCTATGTATGTTAACATATGTTGAACACCAGAAATGGCTAATGATGGTTACTAATACTTACTGCTGCTACTCTAGAGTAAACTATTAAACATATGTATATATATTAGAGTTCATAAGTGCTATATAAAACCAAGTCTGACCTATGGAAGCGAATCATGGACAGTAGACAAACAAATGAAAAGACAATTAGAGGCCACAGAGATAGGACTTCTCAGAAGAATGTTGAAAGTTCCCTGGACAGCTAAAAAGACCAATGAGGAAGTCCTCAGAGAGGCCAACGCAAAAAGAGAGCTCTTAAAAAACATCAGAAAGGAACAATCAACATTTTTCAGGCACATCATGAAAAGAGGAAAGTTGAAATACTTGATTACAACTGGCAAAATGAAAGGAAAGAGAGATTGCGGATGACAAAGAGAGAAAATACTGGATAGCTTGGTGTCTTGGCATGGAAAACAGTCAACAACAGAACTGATACGATGCACTGTAGATAGAAGATTGTGGATGGATATGGTTGCCTACGCCAACTGGTATGGCACATGATGATGATGATGTTTAGATATGAACCCTTAATTATGATACCTATATGTCATTCACTTGTTTACAATCTATCTATCTATTGACCTTTCGAGCCAAAGCCAGCCCATGGGGCGTAGACCAAGATACACCTTCTCCTATCTGAATTTTTGTTCTAGCAGTTTTCTTTTAAAGATATTTTATCAAATCTCGCCATCTGTCTCTGTTCTGTGCAAGCAGCTCTATCTCATTGAGGGAGCTGAATCCTGCTGCTCTTGCCTCTCTCATCAATGTTCTTCTCAGTGTCTCCCTGGGTCTTCCTCTTTTTCTCTTACCTGTTGTTTCCCATATGAGGGCTTGCTTTGCTATTCGGTTATTATCTCTTCTCATCACATGTCTAGCATATGACCATCGTCTTTTCTTTATTACTGAGGATATTAGTGGTTGATTGGCGATTTCTCTAATTTCCTCGTTTGTATTGAATTCGTTCCACGCTATACCAAGTATTTTCCTTAGACATTTATTTTCGAATGCGTTCAACTTTGTTCGTACAAACTTTGTTTACAATACATAGTAAAAATTACTACCACTTAAACATAACATTTAGATTTTGGAAAATCAGATTTTTAAACTTTTGCTACAGAGCAGTGTGTTTACCCAAGACAAGACATGGGGATATGATGTGGTAATCATTGCTTGCTTTACAGTTGATATTTAGCCAGAAAGGCAACCACCCCCCCCCCCCCAATTTTACTTTTTGCCATACCTATTCTTTTGTTTATTTCCATTTTACATTTTCCATCATTGGTTATAGTATGTCCCAGGTAGTTGTAGCTCTGGACTGTCTCCAGATGTATTCCCTCAACTGTGATATTTAATTGTAGGTCTTGAGAATTTTCTTTGTTTATGATCATAGTTTTAGTCTTTCTGATATTCATATCTAGTCCATATTTTTTACTTGTTATGTTTATCACATTAAGCAATTGTTGTAGGTCATTTTAATATAAGGTATCTTAATCTAGGGTTAAACTATCTTGAAAAGTTGAGAAATTTTCTAACAAAATGAGGATTACAAATATTTGATATCAGGGAGCATTGGCCCCACCAAAGATAATATTATAAATATTTATGTTACTGCAGCTAAACAAAATTATTGTGTTACACACACAAGAAGTGAGGCATAAACAACGTAAAGAGTTTTTAAAATTTTGTATATTTGATCTATATTTACTGCTCTTGTGCAGTGCATGTTCACTACAAGAGATTTCTTTATATTTTTTAATGAAAAATAATTTTGCATGTATGTCCACCATTATTAACTTTAAACCATTCATCACTTATGGTTTTTTCTCTCTTTTCACACATCCACACACAAACATATACACACATACATGCACTCACAATCTTTAAAAACTAGTAGAAAAAAAATTGTCATGACAGCTTTCCCCCCATTTTTGAAATTGGAGAATAAAGATAGGATGCTCAGTACATGAGGTTTTTGGGTCAGTTCTCATTTCAATCTCAATTTTAAAAAAAACTTTTCTTCTACTCAGCCATAATTCCATAATTGTGTTCACCTTAGTTAAAGAATGACAATTTATCCATTCAGCCACTCATATATATCATCAGCTACTCTTCATATCATCATCATCATCAAGTACCATGCCTGCTGGCGTAGGTGATCATGTCTCTCCATAAAGTTTGATCTCAACAGTTATTTATCATTTCTGTTGTTGATCTTCCGCCAAGCCATTCTCTTAAGCTGTCTGATATCTTTTCTCTTTGCTTTCCTCTATCTCTTCGTCCCTTACTTTCCCAGTTGTGATAATATATTCCAGTTTTTCTTTTCTCATTACATGGCGAAAAAATGATGATTGTTTCTTCCTAATATTGGATATTAGCTCTCTTTTTTGCTTTGGCAAAGAGAGCACTCACCATAAAAAAATACATGTTTATTGGTATAATTTGGGAAGGTATTAGCACCCTATTGTCTGCCATGTTTATGGTGAGATCTATTTTTTTATTAAAATCATAAATAAAACTATAATTATTAAATTATTATTAAAATAGAGACATAATAAGAGTCGTTTAACACTATATCTTAAGTTAGTAGATTAGTTTTAATGTAGAGAATATAGTGAAATATTTTCAATAAGTAAGTATTCCTACAAACACTTAGAACACATTTATGCCAGTTAGCAAGAGTGAGATCAAGTAATAGGCTCTAGGGACATTTTAACCCAGTTCATTGATTAATGTTGCCATTTTTAGCACAGTCTATATTCTCTCTGAAGTCTGTCCCATAATCCTAATACTTTAATCTTCTTCATATGCAGATTGTGCTACACTTAGTTTTACATTGTACAGTCCAATTCATCTGTCTTCAGCAGTTATCTGTCTGTAACTGTTTTTTTTTAACCTTTGACCCTCCTTCAAGGCAGCTTGTGTCTGCAGTCAGAGTTGTCTCTTCTAGGGAAGCAGTTTTACCATACAAATGAGACTTTCCTACCCAATGCATAAAATTTTCCATCTGATGAGATGTATTTATTATCAAGACTGATGTAATCCTCCAATGTTGGCTGTTTATCAAATTTTATTCCCAGTTTTTGCTTTACATATTCTCATGGCATAACACATGGCATATGAGTTTTTTTTTACATTTTTGGTGTGATACTGGCAGTCCCAGTTAGATTTCAACATTTGTATCTGAGACAGTCATGTGGCCAATTTAATCAATCTTGTATTTCTATTTCTGTAATAAGATAGTATTGAAGGTTTTTTTGATTTTCTGATAATTACTGATTCTTCTTCTTCGTCCATAACCCTAAGGGCTGTTGGGGCACCACTGACAGACTTTGTCAACTATGTCCATTTCTATCTTCAGTCATTCTTTAAAATTCTGCAAAGTCAGGGCCTGTCCATTCTTTATGTTACTTTTCGTTTTCATTCCATTAATTGGGGGACTGGTTGGTCTCGAGGCAAGATGGCCGGCCTCGAGACAGAGAGGTTGTGGGTTCAAATTCCGGCTACACCAGTTGGGATTTTTATTTATGACTTTTCTCTGCGGCAGCCACCCCTGGTCTCAGCAGCGAGGCTCAGTCTGAAACGTCAATTACTCATCGACAGAAAAAACATGAGTACCTCTGAAGTCAGAGTTATTTGCCTGTGCGGCGAGGGACCCCTGTGCACACGGCTGCCAGGGAAAAATGGATTAACATGCAAAATTCAGTTCCTATTCTCTAGGGACTTCGTCAGAGGTCAAAGCTGGCGAATGAAAAAAAAAAATATTCCATTAACAATTCCTTGCAGAATGATCAGACAATTCAGATACACGGCCATTTTACATTTCTTCATGAGGGTCAAAAGATCAACATGTACTCTTCTCTTGTAACTTTTTCAAATTTTTTTCATTTGTGATATGATCTAAGTAAATTACTGGTAGTATTTGAAAATTAATGAAGTTAATATTTATATTTTATGAAAGACCATTGTTTTAAGTGAAAAATTACGTGCTTGGTTATTGTAACCTAATTAACATAAATAATACATCATTAGTTGAATATAAGGAATGACAAAAAAAAACAAGAAGATTGTTTATTCACAATCACTATATTTCATACAAACTGCACATGTATATATTTTTTATTTAACTTAACAGGAAAAGGTGAAAAAAAGTATTGGTCACTGCTCGACTGCAACTGCTTTTTCATCCTCAATGTCATCTGTCACTTCCAATTCTGTCCTCAGTTCTGATGATATTTCTGTAAATAGTGTGTCCCAGATCCAGGGCTTGTCATCCTGTTTCAAAATTGTCACAATCGACTTTAAAGTTTGAAAAATATATATAGTCTAAAAAATAATCAAGTCATTATGATTTTAACTATGTGTATTTACATTTGATATATAAACTTTACTGTTTCAGTCAAGGATATTTCATTTTCATTAGTTGTATACAAGGGTTGGTAAAGCAGTTTTGAACATCACAAAAAACCATAAAACAAACAGTAATGCTATGTAACATTGTAAAGTCACACAATTGAAATTTTCTACAAGTAAATGACACACAAGGGATAGCTAGACTAATTGACGGAAAACTAAAACAGTTGTGGCTTGAGGCTTGACTCCTTCATACTAAAGTGCAAAACTTGTAGACCAATCCTTGCACATATAATATGAAATATTATATTTAACTTTATGTTACAGTTTCATAATGTAATAAAAGCACATACAATAATTCAATTTTTTAAAGAAAAGAACATATACAACATTATGTTATGCCTCTCAAGAGTCAGATATCCATTTTGGTGTAGAAATTATTCCTCTCCATCTTAGACACTTTACTATTAATTCCTGTAGATCTCTCATATTTTTTAAAACATATAAGTGTGCATAAAAAACATCAGAAAGAAACAAACAACATTTTTCGGGCACATCATGAGAAGAGGAAAGTTGGAATACTTGGTTATAACTGGCAAAATAAAAGGAAAGAAAGATCACGAGCAACAAAGAGAGAAAATACTGAATAGCTTGGTGTCGTGGCATGGAAAACAGTCAACAACAGAACTGATACGATGCACTGTGGATAGAAGATTGTGGAAGGACATGATCCCCTACGCCATGCGGTATGGCACATGATGATGATGATGATAAGCATGCTCCTCTCTCATTTTTTGCGTATATCAAATATTTTATTTGTAGCAAAATAGTGTCTTTCTACTCCTGCAGTCATTCATACAATATGTTTTTTTTTTAAATTTATTATTATTATTTTAATTTAGTAAGAGATTGAATACGGGGGAAAATGATGCTTCTTGGAATTATGAAAGAATTGTACAGATTACTTTTATTTCAATTACTTTTAATAATAATAAAAATAGCAACCATCTCAATCTGCTGGTGATGACGTCTTCAGTCTCACTGCATCTTTCTTGTGTGAACAGAAGAGATTTAAAAGTGTATTTTTTGGCATAGAATTAACACATAATGTTAGAAAATTACTTCAAGTGTATGTAATCAAATCTATTTAATATTATCATCACATTTAAACATTTGATATATAGTTGACTTTTTTTAAACATCCATTAATTTTATGACTTGTCAAATTATTTTTTTACGGTTTTGGTTTTGCAATTCAACAGTAATAGTATCTATCTATCTATCGTCTTTTCGAGCCGAAAGATGGCACATTGGGCAGAATTTCTAAACTCTTGTGCCTGACGATCTTTCAACTGTCAGACCTTGCACAGGACCTGCATTGTGTCTCGCCATGCAGCTCTGTTCTGGGTGAGCTGCTCAATCTCAGCAAGGGAGCTGATGTCTGCTGTTGTTGCCTCTTATTTTAATGTTTCACTAAGTCAGCCTCGTTTTCTTGTACCCTCTGTTCATAATAATATACATTATTTAAAAAGGCTAGCACTGTTAGAAGCTGCTTTGTTGATAAAAAAAGGGGTGGGGGGAAGGGTAGGTGGGAGGGAGATGCTGAGTGGTCTAGAGGTAAGATGTCAGCTTCTGAACAAAACGTCTCACGTTTGAATGCCGTCACAGGTGGTAGGAATTTTTCACTTTGAATCCATGGTTCTTTTGCATGGCTTTACCCTTCCCCGGTCTCTAAGTAGTGTGATCTGATATCTAGTCCACTCAGGTAACAGCAAAATACAGAAGATCCTCTGTGTATTCTTTGCACGTTAAAGAACCCATGGCAGTTGAAAAGTGAAAAGAGTAGGCCAAAAATGGTCACAGACTGAGCAAAACTAATAGGAAAATGGGAGCCACGATAGCTCAGTGGTTAGTGAACTGGACTACAAAGAACAAGAGGTAGGGTTCGATCCCAACCGACGGCTTCTGGGTTAACCCAACCATAAATGGGTACCGGATTTTTTCTGGGAAAGTAAAGCGGCACGGGCATAATACAGACCACATTAACCCAAAAATCATGTGCTGAAGGTTTGTAAAATTTATGATCACTAACACCATATTCCCTATATGCCACTTGGCGTGACGGGGGCTCTTAACTTTTTTTTTTCCAATATGAAAATATCTATCTCAAAACATCAGAACTCTCAATGGAAAAAAAAAGAGAGTAGCTCTGAAGTCAGAGAATATCTGGTTGTATGATGAGGGAGACCTGAGCAAATGCATGCTGGTGTGAAAAATAGGAAAACATGATATTCACACAAAATTTGGTCCTTTGCAACTTTACCAGAGATTTTTTTTTCCTTTTGCCAACTTTTCACCTCTGGCAAAGTCTCTAGAAACTGAATTTTGCATGTTAATCCATGTTTTCCTGGCAGCTGTGTGCACAGGGGTCCCTCACCGCACAGGCAGGAGTTTAAGATTTTTTCTGTCAATGAGTTGTTTCAAGGCGCCGTGCCTCGTTGCTGAGACCAGGGTGGTTAATGCAGAAAGAAATCACAAATAAAAATCCCAACTGGTGCAGCCGAGATTTGAACTCACAACCTCTCTTGTCTCAATACTGGGGTCTTGCCTCGAAACCAACCAGTCCCTCTTATCATCATCAAGTACCGGGCCTAGTGGCGTTGGTGATCATGTCTCTCCACAACTTTCGATCTCGGCAGTTATTTATCACTTCTGTTGCTGACCTTCTGCCAAACCATTCTCTTAAGCTGTCTGTTATTTTTTCTCTTTGCTTCCCTCTATCTCTTCGTCCCTCAATTTTTCCAGTTGTTACAATATATTCAAGTTGTTCTCTTCTCATTACATGGCCACAAAATGATGATTGTCTCTTCCTAACATTGGAAATTAGCTCTCTTTTTGCTTTGACCTCTCTCAGAACCTCTTCATTACTCTTCTTAGCTGTCCATGGTATTCTCAACATTCTTCTGTAAAACCACATTTCTACAGACTCCAGTGATTTTCTTGTCTGTTGTCCTATTGTCCAGTCCCTCTACTAGAGATATAAAGCTGATGTATGCAAACAACAACATAAGCTACTTTGATGAAATTCAGGAAAGGAAAAAGGAAAAAAATAGTAGAAACAGAACATTTGCTGTTAATAGATTGTCAGCTTGATTCAAGCATCATTCCCACATATCAGGATATAGTTATCCTAGGATTTTGAAGTCAGAATTATGAAATTCAGATAGATCTTCACTGCTATTTAAAAAAAAAAAAAGCCATTTCTGCAAAGTTGCATAATTTTTTTTTTAATTAGGCAAGACAGAAATAGAAAAAAACATAAGCACATTTACACTGTTTTTTTTTTCCTCCTCCAAAGTTACAGAAACTTGCTTTTGCCATCTAAAAAAAAGCAACAAGCATTTTAATTTATGCTCTACTTTTTAACATAATTGTTATTGTTCATAACGCTCCTTTTAATGTATATAATTACATTTTTGGAATTTAAATTATTTTTAAATGAAAAAAAAAACAATTTATAACACAGTTTTATTTCCACACTGTATTACCAAAGTCAAACATGGATACTGACAACTGACAAAAGAAAACAAAACAAAAATTTTAAAGATGCCTTAGAAAAATACTGAATTTTACTGAAATACAATAAGAAACTTCTTTTCATAGCTTGCTCATTAATGGACATGGAATCATTGAGTTGCTAGGTAATAGCAGGCCATGATATCTGCTCTTTTCAGCCTGATAAATCTATTTTCAGTCTGGGTCAATTTTTGGTCTCCTCTTTTTAACTTTTAATTTCCAAGGGTTCTTTAATATGAACATAATGCATACAAGAATTCCTGTGTTACACCAGACCTGAGAGGGGTAGACATTGGATCTCATACCCAGAGACCAGGGGAGAGTTAAGTCACAAAAAAAAACATGGATTTAAAATGAAAAATTTCCACTGCCTGTGGCGGAATTCAAATCTAGGACCCTCTTCTTTGGAGGCTGACGTTTTATCTCTTGAACACAGTTTTCAATAAGAAACAAAATCTAAATGAAAATATTTGAAAAAAGAAAGAGAGTAACACCAATACTAGATTACATCAAGAAACATACAATGAAATTGTTTGGTTATGTAACTAGACTACACCCTTACAAATTGTTACAGAAAACACTGTTATCAAGAAGCAAATGGAAAGAAAAAGGAGTAGATCCCAAAATTGAAGGATTAATACAATATGTGAGGCCATAAGGAACATATTTATTATTGAGAATTAAGGGTAAAATAAAAGCTCAAACCAGAACACTATGTAGTGACTGTACTGGACAAGTTGTCTTTATTCCCAGTCCCTTCGATCCCCAATGTGGGTTAATAGTTCTAATAAATATATTGCTTTAGTTCCACCTTATCTGTACACATGTTTTAATAAAGTTATATTATGCAGCTTGATTCCAGTACAAGTAACAGTATTTACCAAAAAGAAGTCCATAAACTATAATAATTTAGAGGTATTTCTCGTATCTTCAAATGTAAACTGTTATGGCTCAAAAATGGAGAACATTTTACAAAGTTTGTTTTTTTCTCTTTAAATACATGTTAGCTATAAAACTATATCATATTATATTTTTAAACAACAGCGGTATATTGCTTTTTATTTATTTTTTTTTTTTGGAGACTACAGAAACAACTGAAAGATTTAATATGAAGAAAGGATAACTCCATATATAATGGATAGAGATATGTAAAACAAAAAGCAGCTCATGTGTGACTTAACAAAAAGGTCTCCATGAGCTTGAAAGCTTTGGTGGTATGTATAGTAGTCAGTGAGTTGGTTTGATAATGAAATGATCATGGTTCAATTGCAGCTACTGACTCAGCTTAAAAAGGAATGTGTATCTGGTTTGCTGAGTTTGAGAAGTATTAACAACAAGGACAAATATTTACCTTCTCACCTCCATATACCTTTGTCTAACACAGTAAAGTTTAATACTCCTCTCCCTTACAACTAAACAGTTTATCGAATATTACTTCCACTAAGAACTTACCTCTATAATGTCTTCTGGTGGTGACAGAGCTTTTGTTAACAGTTTTAGGTCTATCTCATTATCCTGGAGAGCAGTGAAGAAATAATGAGATATTGTTATTGACTTTTGATTGAAAGAAAAACTTCTTGTAGTTAGGTGCTGCTTTATCTACATGGCAGAATAAGTTCCCTATCTGGAAAGCACTACCGTTTTCTACTTTTATTTATTGTTTAGCGTGTTCTTGTCTCCAAAATTATATTTTACAATTTTGTTCTTAAAATATATTTTGCACTTTGGACTACCATTTACTCAAAAGAAAACACAGTGTTGATTGTCTGCCTATGGCTCATCATCTTGCTGCTTGTCCATTGCAGAATATTACTCTCAACACAGCCAATCTAAAGGAATCTCTGCCTCTAGTCAGATCTACCACTTCCATTCTTGTGAAATTCTAGGTCACTTTGATGTCTTAAAATTACCTTTTTTATCTATCCTTGTTTTGTTTTCCAGGAAGCTTGCCTTCCATTACTGTTCCTTCTGGACCATCAATATGGCCAAAATATTTCATTATCCTGTGTAAGATATTTTGTATATATTATGTTCATGGCCTGTAATGTATCTTCATTTTTTCCCCCAAGATATTCTGAGAAATTTTTCAGGGAGCATTTTGTTTTGAATGAACCAATTGTCTTATTTATTGTTTGCCTGAGTATCAATGATTTGAAATCAAATGTTGCTAGTTGCTTTACCTTTTTGCTGTTTTGGGCCACATGATCTTCCTGGTAATTAATTTCTGTATTGCTATTGCTAGTCTTCTTTTGATTTCTTTCTGGAAGTCTCCATTGAATTGGTTATTACAGATCCCAGGTATCCATAATTTTGTCACATTTTCAAGTTCTTCATCGTCGATAATGATTCTTGGTAAACATTTTGCTTATCAGTGGATGTAATCTTTGTTGTCTGCAAATTTAGATAAATATTATGATCTACACTGTATTTTTTACCACCTAAATTAAATCTGCTTAGAATTCCTTAGCACTGTTTAAGAGGACAACTGTGTCAACAACTTATCTGAGCTCTGATATCATTTTGTCATTTATTTTGAAAGGGTCAAACTTCACAAAATTGTAATAATTTCTGACATTTCTCATGATGTTTTCTGCATGATATTGAAAAGGATATAAAAAGAATGCACATCTGTCTCACTCCCTTTTGGACTTTGAACCAGTCTGATATTTCATCCACACTATCCTGATAAATTGCTTGTTGGTCATGGTATAGTGATTATATAAGGAGTATCAGGTGTGTTTTAAATCAATTTTTACATTTTAATATTATGGTTAAATATATATGAGGTTGTTTTTTTCTATGTTTGA
The DNA here is from genome assembly GCA_032433765.1 of Megaustenia siamemsis. Taxonomy (NCBI): domain Eukaryota; kingdom Metazoa; phylum Mollusca; class Gastropoda; order Stylommatophora; family Ariophantidae; genus Megaustenia; species Megaustenia siamemsis. The sequence goes on from JAVIAB010000124.1 coordinate 17,667,896, forward strand.
TTATGTCTTGTTCATAGCTGCAGTCTGATTTCTTGCATATACTCACAATTCTTCTGTCATTGACAATTTCTCAGATGTTACCTCAAGCATTCAAAGATAATTTAGAGGTATCATTTTATGTGGTGAACATTTGTGTTTGATGTATTAAAACAATGATCTCACTAGCTTAAATGTTCAGCAGTGCAATTTATTTTATTTTAGAATATAAGGTTTAGTTTAGTCGACTGATCATTTTCATTGCACTCCATAGTGCTCAGATGCCCTCTTCAGTACTTTCTCCAGTATGAACATCCACTACATGCTAGCAAAAGCAGTGAAGACGGCTTCAGCTCAGATGTACTAACTCCATAGCACTGGCAAAGACCTTGTCCTCAGACTCCTTAGTCACCTTTTATGACATGCATGGCAGGTGACAGTAGCTCTATTTTTTTTCTCTCCTCACTATGGAGGGCCCTGGCACATGCATAGAATATATAATTACAGACAAAGGGATCCTACTTATTTTTGTTGTTGTAGGTTTTCAACATCATCATTACAGCATTACCAATAAATGCCCTGAGATCTTCATGTGTTATATGACAAAACGATCAGTGTGCTAATGGACAATGTCTGAGTACTGTGATGATCTTCATCTTCCTAATCCTCTGATTATCTTCTGATCATATGGTGCATAGGGCAACCACAAGAGGTCTCCACCCAGTCCAGTCTGGAGCAAGCATGGACAACTCTTGCCAGGACCTGCCAGCCTCAATCATTTCATCATGTATAGTTCGTTGCCATGTCCCCAATGGTCTGCCTCTCCTTAGTTTACCAATGGTGTCCAAATTAATGCTAGGTGCGGATGCCTGGTTCATTCCATTTGTAGAGCATGGCCTAGCATCTTCTTTTCACCTCTTTATTGATATTGTTAAAGAGGTAGGGTTCGATCCCAACCGACGGCTTCCGGGTTCACCCAGCCTTTAATGGGTACCGGATTTTTTTCTGGGAAAGTAAAGCGGCACGGGCGTAATACGGACCACATTACCCCAAAAATCATGTGCCGAAGGTCTGTAAAAATTTATGTTCACTAACACCATATTCCCTATACTCCACTTGGCATGACGGGGGTACTTTACTTACTTTTTTTAAATTGATATTGTTAATGCAAATCTTCATGCAAAATTCTTTGTTTGTGATGTGTTGATCACAACGGATGTTTAAAATCTTTTTAAGACAGCGACCTTCGAATCCTCTAAGTCAGCTTTCTATTTTATGGAACATTCTCCACATTTCTGCTGCATATAGGAGTATGGATCACACATTTAACTTATAAATTCTAGCTGTGATGATGATGCTATATAAATGAACAAGAACACCATCAATAAAATTTCTTTAGTTTAACTTGTATTCTTCACCAGTTATTTTTTAAACTTCTTTACTTTTCATGTGCAGAAAAAAAAAATAATTTAAATGAAAATTAATTTTTGGAAGATAAGTAAGAATCTATACAATTCTTACACAATACAACTTACTAAGGTCAGGAATGCTGCCTGTTTAAGAAGGTCATTGTCAAGCTCTCTGTATGTGGCTACTCTGTTTACTATGACACTGCAACATAGAGAAAAAAGTGTATTTTAAAGTTATCATTATCAGCAAACAATTTCTTGTGATGTTTCTAGTTAGATATAAATAGGTAGCAGAGTTGAGGGGGTGCGAAAAGGGGGAGAATAAGGGGTCAAGGTTGAGTTGCAAAGAGTGAATAGTGGTGCAAGGCTGTTGAGCACTTCAAAAATGACAACAACAGGACTTTTATGAAAGCTAATTAATTTCAATTAGAGAAAGGAAACAGGATGTAAAAAATTCCAATGTAGTAATGTACCAAATGGGTCACCATTATTAAAATATATAAAAAAAAAAAAGTAAAACAAAAATATAAATGGTAAATAGTATATTCTGCAGGTAGGGTTTGATCCCAACCGACGGCTTCCAGGTTCACCCAGCCTTTAATGTGTACCAGATTTTTTTCTGTGAAAGTAAAGCAGCACGGGCGTAATACCAACCCCATTACCCCAAAAATCATGTGCCGTAGGTCTGTAAAATTTATGGTTACTAGCGTGACGGGGGTACTTTACTTTTTTTTTATTTACTATATTCTGCCATGTCAAATATGGTCTCTATCTAAAATGCAAGAAAATGAGGATCATACCATGTTAGACAAGTACTTTATAAAAACAATTATTGTTACCAGAAAAAAAAACAACAACAAAATATGACGATGTGAGAAAAATTGCTTGGACCATACCATATATCTTACAACTAGAACAAGAAAAAGAAACAAAAGAGAACTCAAAATTAAATGTTACAGCTTTACATATATAATAGGACAGAACATTTTGATCCACAGTATCTTCAAAGTGAAACAAACACAAATAGATACAAACCCTTAAAGTTTTAGTAAAGTGAAAAAAGTAATAAACAATGAGTTAGAAATGAAAGTACAATGAAGGTTAGTGAGCTAAAAATTAAAGAGAAACAAAGATTTGCAGGCTGGAAATGAAAGAGCAACAATATTTAGCAGGCTGGAAATGAAAGAGCAACAATAGTTAGCAGGCTGGAAATGAAAGAGCAACAATAGTTAGCAGTTTGGAAATGAAAGAGCAACAATAGTTAGCAGTTTGGAAATGAAAGAGCAACAATAGTTAGCAGGCTGGAAATGAAAGAGCAACAATAGTTAGCAGTTTGGAAATGAAAGAGCAACAATAGTTAGCAGTTTGGAAATGAAAGCGCAACAATGGTTTGCAGGCTGGAAATGAAATAGCAGCAATGGTTTGCAGGTTGAAAATGAAAGACATAAAATAAAGTAACTGGCCATCTTACATTTAGGAGCCAACAGGCAACCTCAACTACCTTCAATAAAGACTCAAAGGCTTTAGTCAAGTGTGATAGACGTTATCACATAAATTCTGCACAATCATGGGCTAACAAGTGTCAATGCCACACACTGATATAGAAAACTGCAGCTTCCCCTGAGACGTAATGTCATATATGTGGAGAGGATTAACTGAATTAACTAAGTACAAGTATGCTAGATATGAATATCAAAAAGACTAAAACTATGATCATAAGGAAAGAAAATTCTCAAGACCTACAAATAAATATCAAAGTTGAAGGAATACACCTGGAGACAGTTCAGAACTACAACTGCCTGGGAGATATTATAACCAGTGATGGAAAATGTACAACTGAAATAAACAAAAGAATAGGTATGGCAAAAAGTAATTTTAATGCCATGAAAAGTATACTAACATAAAAAATAACACCAGGGCTAAAACTAAGAATAGCAAAATATTACATCTTCTCAATATTCCTGTATGGTGCAGAAACATGGACATTAGACAAGAAAATAGAACAGAAAATTGAAGCCTTTGAAATGTGGATTTATAGAAGAATAGGTAGGATTGGATGGAAAGAAAAGAAAACAAATGATGAAATTTTAAACAACTAAAGATAAAAAGAGAACTACTAAACACAATTAGAACAAGACAAATGAAATGTTGGGGGCATGTTAAAGACACAAAAGCCTACTAAAAGTAATATTGGAAGGGAAAATACAAGGTAAATGAGGCAGAGGCAGACCAAGACTAACATAAACAAGTAACATCAAAAGATGGACAAGTCAGCCTATGACAATCTGCACCATCAAAACAAGAGACAGAGTGGAATGGCGCTCCACAGTAGCCAACCTTCTATGCGGAGAATGGCACTCTATGATGATGATGTTTGCTAGTTAGTGAAGGTCGTGATACCAGAGGTGAAAGAGATATGCATCAGAGGTGAAAGGGATTTGCACCAGAGGTGAAAGAGATATGCATCAGAGGTGAAAGGGATTTGCACCAGAGGTGAAAGAGATATGCATTAGAGGTGAAGAAAGTAAGGATGGCAAATCTAGTATGATGTCGGAAAATGGTTGAGAGAGAGAGAGAGAGAGAGAGAGAGAGAGAGAGAGAGAGAGAGAGAGCAAACAAAATGTTGTTGTTCAGGTGTAATAGTGCTTATTTGTCTGGAAGAATTTGTAACCTTGATTCTAGCACTGATTATTTATTGAGAGTTAAAATACAAGAGGGCAGTAAAGGACAGAACAAGTTCTAAACTAATATTGTAAACATACCTCTACCCCTGAAGTTATTCACTGATCTATCACCTCAGAAGTTTCCCTTCATTCAAATATTCATTTATTATTATTTATCTCCAGTACAAGTTCCCAGAGAGTTTAATAATTTTTAAGAAGTCAGACAAGGATGTGAAATAATCGGAAAACATCAAATATACAAAAACGAAGGAAACATAACTAAAGATATAAAACAATAAAGGTTTTTTTATTCCATAGAGTTGTTGTGAACTGAGTGAACTACCTTTAATCCTCATCAGGTTATTTATTGGCCTATGACAACAAAGATGCCTTGTTATGTGAGACATGCTCAATAAAGGAGAAATATACATACTTGGGTGCTGCTGCCACTTTTGTGGCCATGTCATCTTCTTGTTGTTCTTCCAGCTCTGGAATCACTGGTATATCTGTAAAGATAGGAATAATGCTACATAAAGACAATCAGTAGCAATGTGTTAATGTTTAATATATAATCAAAGTCCTTTGTATTTCTTTTGGGAACATCATCATCTTGTGCTATCTTTGCATCAATGATTGGCTCCTCAACCAGTTTCTTGCCTTGATGGTGCATGCTATCATAGGTTCTCCTGTCCCTCTCTTGGTGTTGTCAGTCCACTTTAGTCTTTGTCTGCCTCACATACATCATAATTTCCCCTTCAAGGTGACGCCCAACAGGTTATTGTGTCTCTTTATATGATCTATATTTCATTTGTGTTGTTCAAATTGTGTTAAATAGTTTGTTCTTCCCTTTCAGCTGTTTCGGGAGACGTGATAGCTCAGTGGTTAGTGAACTGGACTACAAAGGACAAGAGGTAGGGTTTGATCCCAACCGATGGCTTCTGGTTCATCCAGCCTTTAATGGGTACTGGATTTTTTTTCTGGCAAAGTAAAGTGGCAGGGGCGTAATACCAACCACATGACCCAAAAATCATGTGCCGAAGGTCTGTAAAATTTATGGTCACTAACACCATATTCCCTATATGCCACTTGGCATGACAGAGGCTCTTTACTTTTTTTTTTACTTTTCAACTGTTTCAACATTTTATTATTTAGTTTCTATCCTGTCACACAATTCTTCTATAGATCTATATTTTATGGACTAATTATTTTTCTGCTTTTCTCATTAAGTGTCTTTGTTTCTGCACTATACAGGAATGTTCATAAAATATTGTACATTATCATTTTCACTTTTAATTCTGATATTATTTACCTTGATGTGGGTATATCTGTCATACTGTTAAAAATGCCATCCCCAAGCTTTTGTTCATTTCTGGCTTTCATTTGTAATCACTCATTACATTGTATTGGGTAAAGTGGCTGTTCACATAATGAAGTTGTGTCTACAGCATGTGTTCAGAATGTCCACCATGGGCCTCAAATTTCAGCACAAATTGTTGAATTAATTCTCCAGTATATTTGTCACCATTGTGAACGTCATGTTCAACTAAAAATACTATATTTCCAATGTTTAACACCATTTCCTTTCAGCAATGAAACCATGAATATAACAACAGCTTGTTGTGTTCTACTGCAGATGGGATTGTGGACACAGAATATCATGATGTAAACTTCATCAATCTGAGAAGTAATTAAAAAATATTGTTTCAAGTCACTATCTATCTATTGACCTTTCGAGCCGTAACCGGCCCATAGGGCGTAGACCAAGATACACCTTCTCCTATATGGATTTTTTGTTCTAGCAGTTTTCTTTTAAAGATATTTTATCAAATCTCGCCATATGTCTCTGTTCTGTGCAAGCAGTTCTATCTCATTGAGGGAGCCGACTCCTGCTGCTCTTGCCTCTCTCATCAATGTTCTTCTCAGTGTCTCCCTGGGTCTTCCTCTTTTTCTTTTACCTGTTGTTTCCCATATGAGGGCTTGCTTTGCTATTCGGTTATTATCTCTTCTCATCACATGTCCAACGTATGACCATCGTCTTTTCTTTATTACTGAAGATATTAGTGGTTGATTGGCGATTTCTCTAATTTCCTCATTTGTTTTGAATTCGTTCCATGCTATACCAAGTATTTTCCTTAGACATTTATTTTCGAATGCGCTCAACTTTGTTTCTATATCTCTTGTTGTTTTCCAGCTTTCACACGCATACGTAAGGGTTGATAGTACATTTGATTTGAATAGCCTAAGTTTTGTGTTTGTGCTGATAAGTTTTGATTTCCACAACTTTTCAAGGCTTCTGAAAGACATTGCTGCTTTAGCTATTCCGATTTTAATTTCTTTGCTCGTATCCCCTTCTCGATCAATGTGACTTCCAAGATAGATAAAGTGATCGATCTCTTCTACTGGTTTGTTTTCCATGTATATTTTGTCACCTGTTGGAATTAAACTAGTCATGACTTTAGTCTTTTCATGATTGATCTCAAGCCCAATTTTGCTGGCTATTGATGATAGTTCATTTGTGTTTTCCTGCATCGTTTTTATCTGACTGCTGATGAGAACTATGTCATCAGCAAAGTCGAGGTCCTCCAAATGGTCTCCTTGTATCCATTCGATGCCTTTATTACCAGTGCAGCATTTCTTCATTATGAAGTCCATAACAATTCCAAATAACAAGGGCGATAAAATACATCCTTGTTTAACCCCAGTTTCTATTGGGAAACATTCGCTCAGTCCTTCCTCTGTTCGAACTGCACATGTGTAACCATCATACATGTCTTTGATAATATTTATGATTTTGATGGTAAACCATATTGCTTCAGAATTTTCCACAAAGAATCTCTATGAATACTATCAAATGCTTTTTTGAAGTCGATGAAGTTAAGTACAAAGGTTTTTGCTTTTCAATGTGTTCCTCCAATATAAGTCGTAGAGTGAAAATGTGGTCAATACAGCTTCTCCCTTTTCTAAATCCAGCCTGTTCTTCACGCATTACTGTATCTATTATCTACTGCTAATTTACACATTCTGTATCAGGTCTACGTTTCATTAACAACATCGTTTTTACGATAGCGGCTTGTTAAACCTCTGATCAACGGTATATACCAAGCCGGAGAAATCAAGTCACTATACAGCGACTTTATAAACACCCTATATTATATACATATTCTCTACTGGTCTTGATTATTTTTGTAAAAACTAGTTTTTAAGGGATTTCTACCAGTAACACAGTGTCAGCAGCATATCTTAGATTACTAATTATGCATCCCCATTACTGTTTAGGGCTTAAAATACTATCACTATTATCTACTGCTAATTTACACATTCGGTATCAGGTCTATGTTTCATTAACAAAATCATTTTTACGATAGCAGCTTGTTAAACCTCTGATCAACAGTTCTATACCAAGCCAGAGAAAAGGTTTAAATCTTTAAAAGAATTGAAAACTGCTAGAATAAAAATTTAGATAAGAGAAGGAGTATCTTGGTCTACGCCCTATATGCCGGCTATGACTCGAAAGGGCTATAGATAGATAGATTACTGTTTAACCTGACATTTTCATGACATCTTTAAAATGCTGCTCAGGCTAACAACAGCCTTGACTGACCCCCTCTCTTTATATCAATAGATATAGAGTTCACTCTGTTATTCCCAGTACATATGAGACTTATATTTGGATCATCGATTTTTCAGAGTTGTTTGTGGTGTGCTCTGTTAAAAGCTTCAGTGCAATCTATGTAGCATGCACAAATAACTTGAATGAACAACAGATGAATCAAGTACAGATTTTATCTCTGAAGTGAGCAAAACAACTAAAATACCAGTAACACACTGCAGTGTATGGGGGTGGGAGAAGAAGGGGATGTAAATATTCACGATAATAAAAAAAAAATAGCAAAAACTTTCATGTTAATCTAGAAAAAAAATAAAACTAATTAACTCTCATATCATGAACAATATTAAAAAGTTGCCAGTTAATAATTCAAAATACTGTGCTTATGAAGTTCAATTAACAATTTACATAATTGTCATATACAATTTATTAAATATTGTTGAAATAATCATGTCTATGTGGGAAATATATGAAGACACTAGAACTTGATCTATTGGAACTTTCAGCTTCCAAAGATGGGCAATATAATGACATGATTATATTCACTCATCAGGATGAGGAACTGATAACTAGAGAAACCTAAGATGGACTGACTTTATGAGAGTAATGGATATAAATATGTTAATTGTAAGGGTAATTGACATGATTATGTGAGATTGAACATAAAATAAAGATGAATGCATTCGAAAATAAATGTCTAAGGAAAATACTTGGCATAGCGTGGAACGAATTCAAAACAAACGAGGAAATTAGAGAAATCGCCAATCAACCACTAATATCTTCAGTAATAAAGAAAAGACGATGGTCATATGTTGGACATGTGATGAGAAGAGATAATAACCGAATAGCAAAGTAAGCCCTTATGTGGGAAAGAACAGGTAAGAGGAAAAGAGGACGACCCAGAAAGACATTGAGAAGAACATTGATGAGAGAGGCAAGAGCAACAGGAATCGGCTCCCTCGGTGAGATAGAGCTGCTTGCACAGAACAGAGACAAATGGTGAGATTTGATAAAATATCTTTAAAAGAATTGAAAACTGCTAGAACAAAAAATTCAGATAAGAGAGGGAGTATCTTGGTCTATGCCCTATGGGCCGGCTATGGCTCAAAAGGTCAATAGATAGATAGATAGAATAAACCAAAAATAGAATAAGGTGTAATAAATCAAAATAGATGTCTACCTACCGTCCTCATCATCACCATCATCCTTGTCAGGACTTCTCTGTTTCAGTCTGTCACTATTTCAAATAATAAGACAAATAAAAATACTAAAACTAGAATGACAAACAAATTGTGCAAACAAACCCCATATTTTGAAAACAGACCTTAAGAAATATGGCTAAATAATATAAATTCATATACAAATTTTAAAATGTATTAGAAACTATAATTAATATCAAACCATCTTTAAGCCATCTGTTGTGTATAATAATTATAATTGTTGTTTAATGTAACATTTTTGGTAGAGCAATCAGCTATAGTCTCTATATTAAATTTGCTTTTAAATTGTTTCGTTATTGAACTAGATTTTTTAAGATACTTTAGCCTAAGGAAAAAAACAAGAAATTCTTGATGATAATAATTTATGACTTTACCGTTGTTAATAATAAAGGATCATCACTAGCTAAACAGTTTCAGCATATTGTGATCGGTAAATACATATACATGTCGAGTACATATTTATATTGATTAATATTGATATATATGTTGATTACACTCTGATGAATATATGTTTGTATATACACATGCACTCAGAAATATATGTTGGTTTTCTAATTTACAAAAAAATAATTTTAATAATAATCTTTGATGACATATATTTGACTGGATCCAAGAAGGAAAAGAGATAAGCAGGTAACTAAAAATATATGGCAAAGACTAGTAATGGAAGAGGTCAGAGTGAATTGTGGGTGGGGATAATAAAACTGAAAATGGTGGAGATTGAAAAATGAAGCCATTTAGTAAAAGTGAGTGAGTTAAAGTCAGTACAATATGCAGTTGAAACCTGGATATGTCAAACATCTTCAGTTTGTCTCAGCAGAAACAAAAGTGAATGATGTGAATTCAAGAAAAAGTAATCAGTGAACCAAGACTATCGATTATTATAGTTTTTGGGAGTTTGACTGTACAGAATATTAAAGAAGCAGTTTACAGTTTAACTGTTATAAAAGAAAAATTGATGGAATATCTTTAAAACAAATGTTGCTTTGATTTAAAAGATATTATGAATGAAGCCCACATGCTGATAAAAAAATATGATGGTTATGGTAGAAAAGGAAGAAAAAAAAAGGGGGGGGGGGGTGTTAGGGTAGGAGTGTGTAGGGATAATACCTCAAGGCAAGAAGGTAGCCACATCCACCAGAATGGCCTTGGAGCTTATTTAGTTCCCCTACTCCTATCCAGTCCACATATGACTCCTCATGTCTGCTTGTATATGGCAGCCCCCCATCCCCCAGGCAACAGCTTTGGCTAGCCGCTAAATTAAGAGAAAAGTTAAAAAAGGGAGTCTCCTTTCTATATACACACAGCTGCTAGTAGAAAGGGCAAAGGACCGACTCGGTCGACAACTGTCTCAAAGGCAGGAGCTGGAATGGTCTGGCATTGTACTCAGGGCACAACAGGGACCTAAGATGTTAAATTTGCAAGAACCAATCAGAAAGCAATGGCAAACTACTGATTGCAGACTGTTGAGAAATAAAGGCAGCCAAAAAGATAATAGAAGACATGGTTCCTCGGTGACGCATCAGGGGCAGAACAAGAAGGAGGTGGTTTCAAAGACATCAAGGAGACCTTGAACATGACAACAAAAGAAGTGAAAGATCTGGCTAGATACTGAGATTCTTTCAGATGGGGGGTGGTGAATGCAATATTCTGCAAAGGGTATATGGCCTGATGATGATGGTAGGAAAGAATGCAAACAAATAATGGTCCTGCAGAGTGTCTAAGAAATCTAAGCAACAGATATGAATAAAACATTTTAGCATAATTTAAGGTTTGAGAAAAAATAGAACTAGAAGTATATAGAGACTTTGATAGGTGAATAGCCCATTTACCGGTATAATATTATATGTTATTATATATAATGCCATATAACAAGGGCATTAACAAATGATTGTAAACCTATAAACATAGGGAAATACAGTTGTTTCCTATGTACCCAGATATAGTGCTCAGTGCTTTTTCCTTCTCATTTGCATACACCATCATTTTCTTCTTCTCTTTCTCATTTGCCTTTCGGCATTGAGGTAGTAAGCACTATCAAAGATTCAAATTGTGTCATTTGAGTCAGAGTTGGAGGAGCAGTACATGTTTAAGCTGTCCTTGTCATGAAGCTGTGATAGCAGGGATTCCAAGTATAATTCATACCAGTGGAAATGGGATCAGGTATTATGACCCACCAAGCAACTAGGATTGAAGGTGTTGGTGAGGAAGAAAAATAATGAGATTTGTCGTACTTGATAAGCAGGAGAGACAGGAGATAGACATACTAGATGCAGTTCTTGAGGAAATACATTAACATTTGATGAATGCATGTTCAAAGGAGACACTTAATAAGCATGGAGTATGAAAGGGATCATGAGATATCATGCGGGATAGGATAGAGACTTTGGAGACAAAAGAGATTAGGGTAGAGGGCTTTAGACAACTGACTGCCGAGGTGGCAGGGGCATTAGACAACTGACTGCCGAGGTGGCAGGAGCAATAGATGACACAATACTGAGGAGGGAGGTATATAGCTGTCCAGCACAGGTGTGAAGAAGGAAATTGAACCTGCGATAAAAAATGTGATGATGTCTACATCAGGCCTGGGAGTCAAGACTACCGTAGAACGCTAACAGAGAAGTAGATGTGATGTTTAATCATGTGTAGATTTAAGCATGTTATAAGACAGTAGAGACCAAGAAATAAAATCAAGATTGTGATAGCTTAGGAACTGACTTGATTATATGATAGTGACTGAGTAGGACATGATAGTAGTCAAAGAAGCCATAATGTCCTGTTAGGAATTAACAATGATAGGTTGTGATGACAATTTAGTGTGAATAACATTCTGGAAGTCATTGTAGAGACTATGCTATAGTTAGAAGTCGTACCAGAGATATGAAGTAGTCTTGTTGTCACTATAAGAATGAGTAGAATTATTTAGACTAGTAGTTCTAAATCATGGACTTGTGAGACAATGTAGTGTAAATTGGTGATTCCTGAAATTGCATTTGTATCCATGTTAGTGTATTGTTTAGTGCATATTAAATACCTTTAACTTTAGTGAAGCTCATGTTGTATATTCTGGATGAAAGACGTAAGAGCAGAAATAGATTAGTCACAATCTATTATCTACTCTAAATCTGAATTCCTACTACACCAACTACCAACCACAGATATAAATCACATAAGGCCAAATAACTCAGATATGTATGACTGGCCACACACCCAAACAACGACGATAATAGGACTGCAATTCACATAGGGCCCAATGCTACAAGACAGTGAGTCTGTAGTATCCATCAGGAGTCACAGGAAATAAGTCTGTCACCAGCCCAACCTTACATTTAGACTTCAGTACATTAATGCTGGTTGAAGTAATATTAACAAATAATATAAAACAAACCCAGTGCATTTAAAAAGGAAGGCATAGGATGAGCAATAAAAGCTTTATCTACCTGCCCAACAGGCCTCTTGTGGGGGCAAGCAAAGAGAAAAACGAAGTGGACAAAATGATGATTGCTTGCAGGTGTCAAATAGAATTGAAGACACACAACTATGCAAGGAAGGTCACACAATAGTTTCACATTATCAACTGAATCTGTGGAAGTAGAGAACAAGAGTTGTTCAGAATATGGAAGTAGAAAGAGGAGTGGGTAACCAACAACAAAACACAATAAAAGAGAGATATGATAGTCATACAGTGTATGCATTTAACATACAGAAAGAGAAGACACAAGCTGTCACTATTATATTTGTCAAATATACACAGAGAAAAATTACATCACTTTTTTTTTAATTAGACAAAGCTCTTGGAACTATCTATCTATCTATTGACCTATCGAGTCGTAGCCAGCCCATAGGGCGTAGACCAAGATACTCCCTCTCTTATCTGAATTTCTGTTCTAGCAGTTTTCAATTCTTTTAAAGACATTTTATCAAATCTCGCCATTTGTCTTTGTTCTGTGCAAGTATCTCGATCTCATTGAGGGAACCGATTCCTTCTGCCTTTCCTTCTCTGTTCAATGTTCGTCTCAGTGTCTCTCTGGGTCAGCCACTTTTCCTAATACCTGTTGTTTCTCACATGAGGGCTTGCTTTGCTATTCAGTTATTATCTCTACTCATCACAAGTCCAACATATGTCCATTGTCTTTTCTTGATTACTGATGATATTAATGGTTGATTGGTGATTTTTCTAATTTCCTCGTTTGTTTTGAATTTGTTCCACGCTATACCAAGTATTTTCCTTAGACATTTATTTTAAAATGTGTTAAACTTTGTTTCTATGTCTCTTGTTGTTTTCCAGCTCTTGCATGCATACGTAAGGGTTGATAGTACGTTTGATTTGAATAGTCTAAGTTTTGTTTTTGTGCTGATGAGTTTTGATTTCCATAACTTTTTAAGGCTTCTGAAAGACACTGCTGCTTTAGCTATTCTGCTTCTAATTTCTTTACTTGTATCCTCCTCCTAATCGATGTGACTTCCAAGATAGACAAAGTGATCAATCTCTTCCACTATTTTGTTTTCCATGTATATTCTGTCAGCACATGCTCAGTGTAATTGTCTATATTCTCCCAAATGACTGTTTCAGTTACCCATTTGCTTGAATCATTTATAAGTTCACCCATGAAAGTTTATAGTGGACTGCTTTATTATACTAACATGACTTAATCTAGAAGGGAAAAATATCTCTATTTAAATGTATTATCTCTCTCTCTCTCTCTCTCATGCACACATATGCTTATATAAATAGTATTTAACAAAGTGAGATTTGAGGTAATTAATGAAACTTAAAAATTAAATATTAATTGGACTGACAAATATTTCATTTCATTGAATAATAAAAAAAAATATGACTATGGAATAGATTTTGAAATTGACCAGATGCTGAACATTCATGCTGATGATAATGATGCAGCTGCTGGAACTGAAAAGTCTGAAACAAAGAGTGAGCGGTAAGATCATGGCCAAACAAAATGGAACATGAAAACGGGGGCTAAGTCAGCTATTTCTGATCATGCTACTCTGTTATTTTATAATGCCTTTCAAGTAAGCAATAATTTAGTTATATTCTTAGTTTATACTTTATTCTAGATCGTAGAAGGACATGATAATCTATGCAAACCAGCATGGCACATCATGATGATGACACTTTATTCAGTCCAGAATTGGTAACTCAATCTTGAGTGAATAGAATATTTGAGGTTTCAGTTCTTCAAGACCTCCGCTAGTAAAGCCAGTCATGGACATTTCATAAACAAACATGATCACTGAAGTCATTTATATGTTTTTTATAAGATAATTTTGAGAATCCTATGTCCGGCTAAGAGAATTAATGATAACTTTAAAGTGGCTACACATAAATAAAAATTAAGTAAAAAAGATATAGAAAAGAAATAATTATCTTTATATTAGTTGACACATGATGTATAGTGGAAAGTTGGAATGTAATGTGACAAAAAGGTGACACTTGTGAAAAAATAAAAGGAACAAGTGAGAGAGAGACAGTGAGAGAGTGAGAGGGAGAGATAGTGAGGAGCATAAAATCATGAATAACATCAATAACAGAAGTGATAGACAAAGTTGGATCCTGTAGTTACATAGATTCATAATTATTTATCCCAGTTGGCATTGCACATGATGATAATATAACTATAAAGTGGTCTAGGTATGAAATATAAAAAAAGGTGAAAAGTGTTAGTTTGAAGCAAACAAAATGAAAAGTGATGGATGAAACAAACAGAAAGTATATAACAAAAACAAGATAATTTTATAATCTGATGAAATGCACAAACAGATTAATGTAGTGTTGAGTTTAGGGTTGGCCTGCTCACCCTAATATTCTTCTTGTTCAAAACTATCTGGTTTGAATCACATAGTGAGCAATATATTTTTATTTCAGTGATCCTTAACCTCATGGCAGGATTGGATTGAGTGCCTAGTCCTACTAAAAATGGATGATAGAATGTCAATCCAGTGTCCATGTTCAGTGCATAAAGAACCAATGGTATTGAGAGCTGATTGTATGTTGCCATCTGGATTAAATATAAAAAAGGACAATTCCTACTATTATTGAAATGATATTAATCAGCTTTCTGAACAATGACCCTATACATCAATTATAGAGGATCCAGCAGACTATAATATCTTTGATCTGAGAACTAGTCACTGTAGACTTCCAAATCAATTGTCTCAAAGTGTCCCAAACAAACAAATGTCCAAGTCGAACTGGTATCTAGGACCCAGAGCATATTCTCTATCTATGTCCAACCCACAAGGAACCACTGTGCCAAATCTGGTCAGAGAATGCTAACAAAAAGCAGAAACTATGGGGCAGTCATTATAACCTGGAAAGAACTGTCAACTCCATCATGAAAATTGGACTCCAGATCTGATTTTATGAACCAAAGATGAGAAGGAAGGCCCCTTCTAGCCGAACGAGGTGGGTGCAGCAGGTGGCACTGTTGCATAAGTTAAAGAATGCCCAATATGTTCAATGATGAGGTAAGCAATGTGAGTAAGAACTGCATTTGAAGCTCTATTCATCGGGAAGGACAACCAGAAAACAAACCACTGCTGCCTAGCAGTTACCATCTTGAGAAGAAAAGGCTATTGGAGAACACCCAGACAGAAACCATGGGTAGAGTGGCCCCAACAACCCTGGCCAGCATCCATCTTTCAAGAGGTAAAACTTGAACATCAAACTAAGATCCAGCCTGCTGAAGATGGAATGTGTCAGGTTTAGGGGAAAAATCAGGACATTCACGCACATATGAGTACCAGCCATGTGACCAGCTCATCTTGTGTCTTGATGTTGTTCTTACTCCTCCATCATAAAAGAGGACAAAGAATCAAGTTTGTATGATCAAAAGACTTAAACGCTGAAGAAGCTTTCTGAATGTTACATGTCAATGTTACAGCATACATATAGTGAGCCAAGATTTTCCAGTGTGATCATGACCAGAGAAAAGAACACTTTCCTAAACAACAGAAAACAGTACAAGCTACCACATAATGCAGTTAATTAACTAAAAATGTTAACATATTAAATTATTTATTGCCACTTTAAATCACAAATGTTGAAAAAATGAACTTTTGCAGCAAAATTTGTTTGTGATAAATCAGAGAAATGTTTCACAAAGTTGCATGTGTATCAATTGTGCAATGACAAAACATGGTATAAATGAAGATTATTATATGTGTACAACAAAATTAAAACTAATAATTAAAATAAAAAAGTAATTAAAACGTAGCAAAGAAAATTATTAAAGAAGATTGCAATTTCAAATTTGCTAAAATTGAGATAGCTTTGTATTGATGTTTCACTCTAACTTACTCCTCTACAGCTTCAAATCCTTCACCGAGTTGACGATTTCTGAAAATATGTGCAAACACAATGTGGCTTCCTGGTTAAATTTATAGCAGACAATAATTTAATAAACACAGTATCTAGGTTTGACATGTGTAGAGAAAAATGCTTAACCAGCTATCTGTTCTGGTTATATTTTGAAGAGAAGATGATATTGTAGATTTAAAGAAAATATTTTAATTTTCTTTTTTGATATTTCTTCTATAAGTTCAACTTCTTTATTTTTTATTCCGCATATATTGATGGTTGCTACTATATATTTATCTATCTCCATTTTCTGTGATTTCTCTGAGCATAAAATGTTTATCCCTTACCGACCTGCTGAGTCAGTCGTAAGTTAAGAGCTTAACTTAAAAACACACGTGAACTGACGGAATATTAGAAGCACAAGGAAACATAACAGCAGCAGAGGTGAACAGAAGAGTAAAAGACTGCAAACGATATCTACCCTCGACAATGAAAGGCAAATGAGGAAGGGAAAAGAAGAAGAGGAAGAAGAGGAAAGAAAATATGATTACGATGTTTATCCAATTTTTGGGGTCTGCTTGAGATTTTCTATGGGGCTGTAGAATAAAAGTCACATGCTGTGGTGTCACCATGAGGTATCCAGGTTAGAGTTTTTAATCCCAACCCTGATATAAAAAAATGTTTGACCCTACTATGATTATAAGCAGTAATCATCTTATTTTATGCATTTAGCCTCTGCCCTCCATGGTACTGTAAAAAAACAACAGGAAATAACAAATTGTGTATATCTGTTATAGATTAACTGATATAAAATAAAGTAAGATTAATCCATGACTCAAGATGTTTAGAGAATTAGTTTTAGTGCAGATATTTTAAAAGATCAATGGTACATTTTATGGGTGATGTGATTGGTTCATGTCAGGCTGCCTACATTTCCAAAATAAAATCTCTTGTACCTATTTTAGGGGATGAGTGAACACCAAGCCATGTCAGTCTGAAAAAAATGAGCCACATCTGGTAGTTGAATGTGAACCCTTCTGGTCAAATAGTGAGTACACTATCCACCCACTCACCACAGCTTCATTCAATGATGTAAAGAAAAAAGACAGAATATATCCCCATTACGCTATGTGGTGAATAGGGAATATGGTGTTAGTGCTCATATTTTTATATACCGAGGTACATTTTTTTGGGGGTAATGTGGTCGGTATTACACTTATGCCATTTTTCTTTTCCTGAAAAAGTCTGATACCCATTTAAGGCTGGGTGAACCTGGAATCCATCGATCAGGATTGAACTCGATCTCTTGTCCTTAGTAGTCCAATTCACTAACCACTGAGTCTCAACGAGATAAGGGATCTTTACAGAATACAAAATGTACAAATCAAAGTCCAAATGCAATAAAGACATTTAATTTGTGCAGATGACATGTTTACATTAACCTTGTGCTAAAATAGAAGCAAAGAATATGAATGATTATAAGCAAAATGAAAGTTTAACATCAAATATTTTACTGCTTACTGGCAACAGCACAAACCCATGCTGTATGCACAATGTATATTCATTCATTGATTCCACTTTAAACCTTTATAAATTCAGTAATTATTCATATTTTTTAAGTTAGGACATATTTTTGAAACTATGTTAATAAATATATGACCTTTTTTTCTATTTAAATAAGGGAGGAATCTTGTCGGTGTTAATCTTCAGTGGTAACTACCATGTGCTGTTCTGCCAAGCAGTTTTATTGTTATAGATATTCTCATGGTTGACAAATATACATATGCTTCTATGTCTATACATATTTTTGAAAAGGGTGAACTAATAGAAATGGCCATGCATCCAACAACATCAACTATAATCAAGAAAAAAAGATGGGAATATAGCGATCATTTAATGAGAAAAGACAAAAAGAGAATTTCAAAGCAAGCTCTCGAATGGGAAACAGAGGGCAATCAAATTTTTCATGTACATTGAAACTACTGGGTATTATTAAATAACATCTGTAACCCTTATTATTATTCACTAGTGTGAATACTAGACTAGACTAGTGTATACTAGACTAGTGTAGACTTGAAATACAAGAAATGACAAAGCATCCTAAAATATCAACTGTACTGCAGAGAAGTAGCTGGTTATAAGTTGGCCATGTGATGAGAAAGTTGAACGCATTCGAAAATAAATGTCTAAGGAAAATACTTGGTATAGCGTGGAACGAATTCAAAACAAACGAGGAAATTAGAGAAATCGCCAATCAACCACTAATATCCTCAGTAATAAAGAAAAGACGATGGTCATATGTTCTGAAATGTGATGAGAAGAGATAATAACCGAATAGTAAAGCAAGCCCTCATGTGGGAAACAACAGGTAAGAGAAAAAGAGGAAGACCCAGGGAGACACTGAGAAGAACACTGATGAGAGAGGCAAGAGCAGCAGGATTCGGATCCCTCAATGAGATAGAGCAGCTTGCACAGAACAGAGACAAATGGCGAGATTTGATAAAATATCTTTAAAAGAAAACTGCTAGAACAAAAATTCAGATAGGAGAATGAGTATCTTGGTCTACGCCCTATGGGCCGGCTACGGCTCGAAAGGTCAATAGATAGATAGATAGATGTGATGAGAAAAGTCATCAAGAGATTTTCAAAGCAGTGGGAACTAGAGGGTAAAAGAAAAAGAGGCAGACCTAGAGAAACACTAAACTAAAGAACACTGATGCAAGAGGCAACAAAAGTAGGTATCAGTTGCCTTGCCAAGATTGAGCAACTCACCCAGAACAGAGTCATGTAGTGAAGTACAATACAGGTCCTGTGAAGGTCTAATGCTTGATCGTCTGACACAAAGAGTTAAGAATTTCTGTCCTATAAGCTGTCTTTAACTTGAAAGGACAAAAGGTAGATAGATAGAAGAATCCTTTTTGCCAGGGAATTTTTTTCAGAATTTAAGCAATCTTTTGTTTTATATTCTTTCACATTCATCGCTCAATTAGACAGAGATTCCAGACTCTCTGGTGATGTCTATTGTTGTTGATAAATTTCAGCTCCACACCATACAGTTTCTCATCAAAGATGGAAGATGAAGGTCCCTTATTGCTGGAGAGTCTTGTAAAACACATTTTATTGTCATAACTGTAATGATGCCATGACAAAGGTTGTTAGCACAGATAAGTTCTCAATTTCAACATTTTTTATTTATTTACATATATTTTTAACCTATGTTAAATTTTACACCTTATGTGTCTTAGTTTGATCTTATTCCTATTTCATTTGTGTCTATGTCCCCAAAAAGTATATTCTAGGCCACAACCTTAGAACACTTTGTGTCATCTTTTATCAGTGTAAAAGAGTAAAATACAATTGGCATAAACATTTTTTTTCAGTTCTTTTTGAATTTATCCTTCATTTGGAAGTGCTGTCTCTTTTTGTTGTGGCCAGAACAGAAGCAAAAAATGACAAACCCGGTCTGTGCACATATGATAATAACCATTTTCATTATTACTTTTGTTTACTTGTACTTGGAGTGACAATTGGGAGCTTCTTTGTATTAAGAGGCCCTTTCATGTTCATTATTTTCTTTCTTTCTTTTTTTTTTTTTTTACTAATTCTTTCACTTTATTTAATGTAGCCAGATTTGAGTGTCTTTTTGTGTGTGTGGATGTGTATGTTTTGTTTTTTGTCCTGAGGAAGGACTTTTGTGAAACTGCAACACTTTATTGTTTTTTGCATCATTCTTTTAGTAAAATACATTTGATTTGCTTACCTCATTTCTTGCTCACCAGATTTACAGCAGCTCACAATTTTTTGTGTCTGCTCCCATATTGATAATATCTGTTCTCTGTAATCTGTTTCCTACTCCCATATTGATAATATCTGTTCTCTGTTTCCTACTCTCATATTGATAATATATATCTGTTCTCTGTTTCCTACTCTCATATTGATAATATCTGTTCTCTGCATTCTGTTTTGGTTGGTCTTGTACCAGATTTGCATGGTAGTCAGTTCTGATAAGAATGGTAATCAGTTCTGATGATAGTTTTTGCTTCTTCTGTGAAGACCAAATGGTCTTCTTATGCTAATTTCCCTTCTCCTTTGACCAGTATATTTGTTCAATATTTTGTTTAAAATTTCAGTTAGGAGGACTGATAATGACAACACAGAACATGATTTGTAATTAGCAAATTATGCATTCAGCATAGTTAAATCAAATATTTGCACATAAAAGTTACCTAAAAATGTACTGAATGAACGTAAGCCTAATTACTAGAATTATAAACCACGAAAAAGCAGAAAACCAAAAGAAAAGGCTCCAACATAGATTTTTTTTAAATAAGCAAGACCTACTGTAATTTTGTTTGTCCGTCCTAATGTGTAATATTTGCTCTTTAAGAACATAATATAATATACATGAACATAACATTGATACATGAAAAATTCAAATTTTTGTAAATGTGTATGTAACTAGAAGCAAATGTAATATGTACCAGCAATGCAATGATCTTAATGTTAATGCATTTTTGTTTATATATTTAAATCCTTGTTTTCAATCCTTTATTGTAATCATTATTGTGATATGTTACAACAAAATCATTTTGAAATAGAGTTTACATAATTTGCTGTCTAATACACTTGACAGAATTACAATTTCTTCTCTTTTTACAACATTATAGAAGAGAGGAAGAAAACATCCAAAGCAGCCATACATTAAAAAGTGAAAGTGCAGATAAACGTAACAATATAATAAAAATGGACACAAGAAAATAATCAGTTTAATAATGAGGAAAAACAGCAAAATAGATCAAAATTGTGTGTATAAAATGGTTAATTCACGAACTGTCTCATATTATACACAATTAAAACCCAAACATTTGGCTTGCATGAACAATTTAAAAAGATGAATATTTAAGGTAAACAAATACTTTCTATTCATGAAGAAATGTCATTTATTATTGTTGATTACTAAAAGCTCTTACTATATCCAGGCAATATTCTTGTTGTTATATTTAATTTGGGGTTGGTTACAATGACAATCTGAGATTTGATTTTTATAACATAGTATTCATTCTTCTGAATTTAAATATCTGCAAATGAAAACATTACTTGAAATTATGGTCTTGGTCTGTATGCATTGCCAATTAATTATGTCTAATTAAATTTAAATACAAAGTTCCTGCTATAATTGTAATGTTGGATAGTTAAGTTATTGTTGCTATAAAACATATTTGCTTACATATAACTATATTAATTTTGTGATAGTTTTTTTTGCTCTACCATGTTTATTAGAATGAGGCATCATCCTCATTAGATGCCATACCAGGTGGTGTAGGCAGTCATTTCTCTCCACATCTCTGTCTTTTATGCATGTTTTATAATTTCTGTTAGTGGTCTTTGATTATGCCTTTTGGATAAACTGTTCCAATATTTTTTCTCTTGGTTTTCCTCTGCTCCTCTTTCCTTTCATTATACCCATTGTTATAGTACTCTCAATGCCTTCTTTTTGCATCAGATGCCCAATATATATAGATTGTCTTTTCTTATGATTCTGATAACATTTCTGGTTTCTCCAGCTATTTTTAAACACTCTTCATTAGTAATCTTTGCTGCCCATGGAATTTGTAGCATTCTTGTGATAAACCACATGTCAGCTGTCTCAATTATTGGAATGACAAACATATTTTTATTTCATTGGATAATATTGGTATTACATGGGATTCATGAAATATGAAAAATAAAATATACAATACTTTGTTTGAAATTTCACTTAAATTAGGGGTACCTGTTATACCTTATGCTGTATGAGGAATACAACATTCTCTTTCTTAGAGTGTCAAGTTACAACCAAGACAAATATAAAGATAGAAGCATATCAATAAATGAACACATGCACATACAATTAAACCGATTTCCAAGTTATAATGTAAATGACAACAACTATATATTTTACCGTGGTTTACGAGTTGGGACGTCCTCACCCCAACCTGAAACTGCTTTATTTGGTCTACTAGGTGGTCCATCCTATGAAAAATACAACAAATCCTGATAGTTCAATTAGCGATAAGTTACAACTTAATAATGGCAACTAAGACTAGTGGAGTGTGGTCTCAGATCTTCATGAAATATTGTGTTCATTTCACTTGCTTGTACACAACAATAAGACATCTGAAAAGTTTTCTGTAAGGGCATTTACAGTGAAACATTAGAGCCTGACAAGAAACACATCATGTAATCATTCTATTACAATTTTGTGAAATTGTGACTAATGAAGATGCATTTATATGGCTTTTAAAAGTGGGAGCTAAGCTAAGAGTGATTAAGATTGTTCTTGTAATCAGTAATGCTATGGCTTATGTATCAAGATCACATACAATGTAAGTAAAGATTGTGCAACAAATCCAGATACTCCTTGATGATTTATATCTATAATTAAAACTAAAATAGAGTAAGTCAGTTGAGAAGAAACAAAATTACTGAAAACATGGCAGTAACGTGTAAATTAATATGGCCACTAAATTAAATCTATGACATTCATAAATAAAAGTTAATTACTAAAAGAAATGAAAAATAAAAGTAAATAGCTAACTAAATAAAGCACAACACTAACAATAATGTAGTATAAAAGTAAACATATCCAATTTGATTGCTGTTGTTAGGGAGTGAAGTGTAGGGCCTCCCCTTGTCTTGAGTACATATATTGAGGGAGTAGGGTTAGTGCTCTTTCTGGATGCCTTTACTTCCCTGACCTACAGGTACCCATTATTTTCTTCAATTAGGTTGACTATAGGATGTGTTTTAAACTTTACTCCCCATAAAAAGCAAGCCCTTACCAACCCTACAACTCAGCTAATGCGTCCTCAAAGTAATATAAAATCTGCAAACATCATGTATTTTAAAATAATTAATATAAAAGTATATAAAGTAACATATTAATTCAATTATAGTAATACAGAAAATTAAGTAAAACAATTATAAATATGATGAAATAAAACACTTGCTGAAAATTCAAATTTTCGTCATTAAAAATTGACTTGATGGCCTAGAGATGATCATTTATGAAGGGCATGGTACCAGAAAGATGAGAAAGAAGAAAACCAGTATGAAGGTGGGTGCAAAATATCACAGATGATAGGGGATTGGCTGCTACTTATTCTGAACATCTTGTGCAGGACTCAGAAAACTTCAGAGTAGATGTCATGGGAGCCAGGTTCCAACATGAACAAGCTAGAAGATTTTGATAATTTAAAGAATACTTACTGATGAACCTTTATTTGATAACTCTGATGTCAGCTCCTCCTCATCAAGAGTAGATGCTGCCACAGGAGGTGCACCTGCTGCTCTGCGGCCTGTCTTTGGACCATTCTATGTTAGACATAAGAAACATATATTCAGCAGACCTAACATATACACACTAAAAAAAGGAATTGCAGCATATAATACACATCACTTGACTAAAGGACAGGAGTCCAAATGTTGAAAATTGAATAAACAATTTAACTACATACTCACATTTTAAAAATTGAACTTAAATTATGACAGTTAGCAGTGGAAGGTGCTATTTTTTTTTAATTAATCTGTAAAATTGTACATATTGTCATCATCAACTATTATGCCTGCTGCATAAAAGATCATGTTCTCTCTAAACCTCTTGGCCTCTCTATATTAATATTTTAAACCTCTTTTGCCTTTTTCCACGTCTTCATTTATGAAAGTGGCTTCTTGATCTTGATCCTGCCGGCACCGCTAGACATCACATAGGACTTTTAGTGCTTTTCATTATCCATCTCTATTCTTGGTGAGATGTTCAATATTATCTAAGGAGTCTATGCCTGCCAACTTTCCTTCTCTTATAAGTGTTCTTTTTAGTATCTCTCTAGGTCTTCCTCTTTTTCTGTATCCTGATGTTTCCCACAGAGGAGCCTGTTTTGAAATTCTTTTGTTGTCTCTTCTCAACATACATCCAACATGTCAATCTTCTATTCTTAATTGTAGATGAGACTGCTGGTTGAATGGCTATTTCTTATCTCTATATTAGTCTTGAATTCACTCCATTGCACACAGAGTAGTCTTCTTAGGCATTTGTCATCAAACGTGTTTAGTTTTCTTTCAATCTCTTTTGTTGTTTTCAAGCTTTCATATGCATAGGTATGGGTTGATAATATATTTGAGTTGAATGTTCTAAGTTTAGTTTTCTTGTTTAACATTTTAGATTTTCATATTTTGTCCAGGTTTTTTTTAATTTGCTGCTGCTTTTGCTATCCTGCTTCTTATCTCTTTCTTTGTTTCACCTTCTTTTCTATATTACTACCACGATAGTGGTCTACTCTTTTTGATGTTTAATGATTTAGACATATATTGCCCTCTGGCATTTTTTTATTTTTCAATATTTTGTTTTATCCCTGTCGATTTTGAGTCCTATTATTTTTGTCATGGATTGGTATCTGTGGTATTTTGCATTTTGCTGATATTGTCACTTAGGAACACTGTATAACCTGCAAAATCTAGATCTTCCAGGTAATTCTAGTTGAGCCATTAATGCCAGCATTGGCTTTGCAACATTTATTCATTATGTCAATCAGTGGTAATTCCAAATAGCAAAGGTGATAGCATACTACATCAGCTTTTATTCTGAACCCAATCACTCATTCCCTCCTCTGTGTAAACTGGGCAAGGGTAGAGTCATATATATCTTTTTTGATGTTGGTAATGTTTGG
This sequence comes from Megaustenia siamemsis, assembly GCA_032433765.1. Classification (NCBI taxonomy): domain Eukaryota; kingdom Metazoa; phylum Mollusca; class Gastropoda; order Stylommatophora; family Ariophantidae; genus Megaustenia; species Megaustenia siamemsis. Next base: position 17,692,794 of record JAVIAB010000124.1, read on the forward strand.
TGGTATTCTATAATGTGTCAAAATATTCCATCTGGATAGTGGCTTATAGGCTTATAGATGGAGTCTCAGATCGTGTTAGTTATTAATAATGATATGAATTTGAAATTTCATTTAATTCTTATCAAATCAATGCGGAATCTTTTATTTAATAAATAAATAAACAATATATTATAGAACTCACTACCATAAGTATCATATTTTAATGCTTTAAAAATGCAGTTTATCATTGCGTATGGAAATTTCAACCCAAATGACAAGTTGTTTTTTTTTTAGTTTTGGGGCAACAACTTAGAATCCGGATCCGTTTTCTTTCAATTAATTCAGTCTTTAACTTTTAATTCATTTTTATTCGCATTCTTTGCTCTTTTTTGTACAATTCTTCTGGCTTTTGATAAACCGAATAAACGCTTGCTTTGAAAAAAAAAATCACACTTTCATTTTTAGTAGATTCAACACACCTATACTGTATTTGATGTAATGACCCTAACAAAAATGAAGGCATACCCTTTTCTGCTTTGTGCCAAAATGTAAACCCCCGTCCTCCATTTTGACGCTCTGGAATGCTAAGGAAATGAGTTACCGTTCTTGATCTTCGCTGCTAATCTTCCCTTATTTTGTTTTTGCTCAATCCCCAGCGTCTCCACCAGAAATGACCGTACAAACAACGTCAACGGCAATTAAAGTTTAAACATTTCCCTGAACCTTTTACTCAACTAAATAATCAATGTTAATCCAATGCTTAAATTTGTGGCCCTAATTGAATTTCTTTTGCAGTAAAAAATATACGACTTTACGTTTACACTTTAGTACACTTAACAGTAACAACTTTTTATATATAAATAAATATAACGAAAGAAAATATATATAACGATGCAGGAAAAGTTTGAGTAACTTAAAACTTAACTACTTAACACACTGACACTGCCACAGTGTGTAATATCTTCATCTGCCTAAGTATTATTATTGGAACAACACTTAGAGACTCAACCTTCTTAAAAACAAAATTTAACTATAAAAATTGATAATAAGAACAGCAGTCATTAATGAGTACTAACCAAGTTAGTTACACAAATTGATTTTATTTACTAAACAAGTAATACAAATTTAAAAAAATAATTACTAAATAAATTATTATTTTGTTGCTTAATAATAATTAAATTAACTTATTTTCATTAAAAGTAAAAGAGATACTGGAACTTGATTTTTGAGCTATCTATACTTGACCCTGGATTAGGATTGATATTTGAATAGTTACAATAAAACAATACACATCATCGGTTGTATTATTAAGCAAGTCTTTATTGAAATAAAATAGCTTTAGTTTAAACTAAAAAATGGAGCGACTGAGAAGTCATTCTAGGGTGCGACCATCGGCGGATGAGTGAGTTACTGACAACTTTTAAAGTTGTATATATATTATAACTATTATTATATGAATGACACCTACAAGTATGGCCTGATATCTTTATTTTATTATTTATATTTTGCATTGCTGCTGCAATAAATAATTCATTTGCAGTTATACTGTCTTTTTACATTTTCCAGTTCATCTAGCTAATAATAAATGGATACTTGCCTCATTCGGTCATTGAGTTTGGAAGGTGTATAGTATCTAACAGTGAGGAAGAGCACTGACCTCACTTCCTCCAAATGTTTCTTGTGTTAGTACACAAAGTAAAGTTTAATGCTTCACTCCTAGTGACGTTTACTGCTATCGACTTCACTCCTCTATAGAAGTTTACTGCTGTCTACTTCACTCATCCACAACATTAAAAAATATGCTATTGTCAACAAAGATCGGTGACATAGTTATTTGACACCTCTGCCAAAACGTCTAAGACAAAGATCATATGAAAATATAAGGCTATCACATAATTACCACACAAACCAGTGGGTAAGTTGTTAGAAAAAAGTATTGCTAGGAAATTAACCTACCTGCAGGAGAGGCAGTGTCTTCTTCCACCCAGAGGGTACAGTCCAAATAGAGAGACGTGGATAAATGATGCGATCTTTGCCCATGATGTATATGAGGGCTTCCATACAGACAATGAAACCTTTGCTGCAGCATTTGACCTATAGGATGCATACAATAGAGTACCTCTGGATTTCCAGATTTGTAAGCTCTTTCAGCTCAAGATTAGTCCTTTCCTCCTTTATTGGATTTCTGTGTCCCTTTTCTACCAAAAAATGATATTTAAATGTAGCATGTGGACCTCCAAACCATCAACAATTCACCCTAAACTTCCACAAAGTTCACCATTATCACCAGAGATAAACTTTTCATTTTGTTCATCAGAGTTTATTTCGTTGTCTGTTTCTATGTTCATGTTTTCTGAAGTAGGCAGAAATGTCATAATTTTCTTTTCTTCCTCTTTTCTAAAGCTGACACCTTATTTTGTAGGAGTGCACATTACACCCCACTTCTTGTTCCTTGCCACCAACTTGACCACATCTCTGCAGTTATTTGCCTTTTCCCTGATGTTGATGTCTGACATATTGTAGAGAATTAAGAAAAAAGATGAAATGCGTTGTTTAGTCATTGATGACGAAGTAATCTCAGTTCTAAGAATTTTTAGTTGGAGAGTGCAATCTATCAAGAGTTTAGTTAGTTTAGTTTAGTCGATGGATCATCCTCATTGCACACTGAATATGTCCATATGTGCTCAGATCTCCTCCCCAGTTCAGTGTGTGGAGCAATCTATCTCTTGTTGATTGCTTGGTTTGAATCTATCAACAAATAAAGGCTCCACTTATACATTCTCATTATTATTTCTGATAATGACTAAGAATCTATGCACCTGTTCAAAAGCAATAATATTTAAAATGTTACTTTATGTAAATGTTATATAGCTCACATGTAATTTTAAATAATAATTATCCCTTTTTTCAGAGCAAGATTTGGTGTGAAATTTTTCAAGCGTTTTTGGAAACTCTCTAAACTTTTGTTTTCCTCAAAGTGCAGCCCATCAGTTTGTTTGACTTTCTTTTTATTGTTGCTCAGCTTGCTTGGTAAGAAAAAGTATCTGTCCAACCCTTCCTTGATATGTCTGTATGAATAATACAGTATTTAATTTATCTAAATGAGAAAATGTAAGAGAAACATTATTTTTAGCCAGCTGTAAATATCAGGAATATATCCAATATTAGGAAGAAACAATCATCATTTTTTTGGCAATGTAATGAGACGGGAACAGCTGGAATATATAGTAACAACTGGGAAAATTGAGGGACAAAGAGGTAGAGGGAAGTAAAGAGAAAAGATACCAGAGAGCTTAAGAGAATGGCTTGGCAGAAGGTTAACAACAGAAATAATAAATAACTGTCGAGATCAAAGAGATGGAGGTACATGATAACCTACACCAGAAGGCATGGTACTTGATGATGATGAAATATCAGCATTAGTTCTACAAAAAATGCATAAGTATTTAAGAATTTAAAAATCACAGCTGTTTTACAATGTTATTTTAGTTGTCTTTTCATTACCCCTTTTCAGAAATATAACCTGTATATATTTATACAAGCTTTAATTTGAGTAACATTTGTGTGGATAATTTAATATTTTTCATTAAAATTTGTCAGTTTTGTCAATCATATTATGTTTGTTCTAGTAAACATTAGTCTAAAATATTATTAGTGCAAACATTTATTAATAACTGAATAACCAAGCAAGCCCTCATTTGGGAAACAACAGGTAAGAAGAAAAGAGGCCGACCCAGAGAGACACTGAGAAGAACATTGATCAGAGAGGCAAGAGCAGCAGGAATTGACTCCCTTAATGAGATAGAGTTGCTTGCACAGAACAGAGACAAGTGGCGAGATTTGATAAAAGATCTTTACAAGGATTGAAAACTGCTAGAATACAAATTTAGATAAGAGAAAGTATCTGGGTCTATGCCCTATGGCTTGAAAGGTCAATAGATAGATAGAGATAGATAGATAGATAAATATTTAAATATAAGATAAACAAGGTAGAGGCAAACAAAGAATAAAACTGACTGGCCAAGAGATAGTCAGAGTAACTTAAGGAGAATGTATGCCACCAACGTAAGTGACACAGACAAAAAATTGCTTTCTGTAACCAACTTTCAAAGTGGAAAGGGGCACAAGAAAATATGATGATTAAATTTATTTTAAGTTAAAGGCATCCATTATGCCAGGATGTATCCCTATGAAGACTATGACTTTAATGTTCATAACTAATTTTTTTTTAACTCTTTCAGCACATCAAGAACACATTCTTTTTAAGTTTTGACCAGATAAATTTACATATTTCATAAAATTTCACCATGTACCTTTTTCCTTTGACTACTTAACACAATAATTTAGATAAATGTGGTGTGTATTATACATCACTGGAAAAGGAAATGGATTCAGAAAATGAAAATAGCAATACATTTATGATATGTGATTATTTAAAGGAAAAATATATTTTTAAAAATATAAAATATTCAAGGTAGATAATTTTTAATTCAAAATATTGTATTCACATACTTTTTTCTGTGGTTAGAAGTGTTGCTATCCATTTGTTTTGAAATATTATATAACATAATCCAAATTCCTCCAAAATACAGTTTATTTGATTAATTTATGTCCACAAATAACAAAATTACGTACATTTTTGTAAATGATCCGAGAATGAAAAATATGATAAATTTATGTGACGTCAGAAGAATATTATTTACAAGTCAAGTTTATTGTTTTTATTTACACAACTGGACTTATTTTGTGTGATGTGTCCCTAGAAATAATCAAGTCCAAGCAGTCAATTCAAGGCATGTGTTGCCAAGTGGTGAGAAGCAATAAATAGAATCACTGAGCGCAAGTCCTTAGATAGAAAACAGCAGGCAAAAAAAAAAAGAAGCCAACCTTCAGAAACCTAAGAAGATCACTTATGCCAGAGGCAGCAACAACAGAGATCACTTGCCAAAGTTGTGAGGTTTACCCACAGAACAGTGAAGCTTACAATGACACTATGCAAGTCCTGTGAAAAGTCTGATGATTAATAGCAAAGTTTATTAGACAAGAAGTGTCCTCAATTTCATACCAATGTACTGTCTTTGGTTTGAAAGGACACTAGATAGATAAAGTAGTCTCATTAGTATACTCTTCAACTCATTATTCTTTACAATTATAGTTCATATTCTTATTTGGTTATGGAAGGCCCTGGTATCACTGCAAATGAATTAAAATCCATAATTGCTCAACCGCCCATGCCAGTGTAATCATCCGAATTAATATGTCATCTCCAAAACAAAGAAAGGTAACTGTAGTCCCCATTGTAGCAGTCTCAGCACATGCCAAAAGACATAAGGTGAAACCGCGCAGAGAGTGGACACAGCCAACTGTTCCCTGTCATACGATATCATCATTCATCGTAAGCAATCGGAATATCGAAACACGATCAAAACGGATGAGACACACAGCTCACAGTGTGCACAGAGCACTTAACTCAGTAGCTCCTGCAACAAGCCGGACTTGGAATATGAGGAAACTGCAACAAGGAACACTTTTCATGCATAGTCTTCAATTGTTCCCGCCGCCTATCCACCATATACCAGAAGTTCACGTCCTCTTGAAAATGATGATGGTCATATTTTTAAAAAATGTATAGCGCTTGATGATGTTAGGCCATCATTGTTGACTCCAATTCCGAACATATAGACACACAGTTAGTCATCAGATTATCCCCGTCGCACATCAAACAACAGACCGAAAGATTAGCGTACGTCCGGTCTAGGGATATACGATGAAGAAAAATTAAAAAATACAAACCATTTTTTTGTATTTTTTAATTTTTCCTCATATTCAGCTTTACTGCAGCTTCGCATTTTTATGCATTCGTTTGCATTTCTTTGCCTTAACCCTTTTTGATATACGATGAACCATTACGATGACGTAGCACACAACAATGTCGTACACACAACAATTTCGCTCCCTTTAGATTCCTGGTTACTCTAGTGAAAGCAGCCTATGATGAACAAAACATGGTGCAAATTCCATAAAGAGATAAAACTGTGGCTGACGAAGCAGTTTACATTAATGAGTCACATGTAAATAATTTGCGTCAAGGAATTCCAACAACAGTCATGAACAGCATCAATGTGACGTAAAGCGCAGATCAAGTCTAGACCAAATATGGGTGAAAGCTTGCATCCTAAGACACCAATTCAAGTCTTGTAAATTACCTTTACCTAAACATTTCATGCCAGTTACTCAACACTTAACTTCACAAATTGTAATTAACAAAAAAAAAAGAACATTAAGTTCTGTTGCCCCTGTCAGCTCTTTCATTACTGTAGAGCCCCAAGAAATCAGGGCAGTGGGCAGACATAGTTTCCTAAAGTTCTCCAATGTTCTATGGAACATGAGAAAGCAACCCATTTTGGACCATTTCTTATTTTCCAGAACAATATGTTATTTATCGAATTGGCCTACTTCCCAGCAAGTTCTACAAAATCTTCACAGACAAGGATCAGTCTGACTTTATGCCGCATGTCATCTATTCAATAAGCTTGATACTTGTAGAAGCTTTTGTAAGTAATTCTAGCATAAGTAGTGAAATGTCAGTGTTAAACAGAATAGCAAGATTTGTTCATTTATCACTAGCTTAATTGTTTCTTCGTTGAATTGTATGTATTGTTGTTTAATGCTAACATGAACATGATGATTCTTTATTTGTGCTCAAAGAAACCTTCACACATCCCATAAATAGTGAAAAGTCATAATGATAATTTAGTAGTAAGTTTATAGCCTGTGTGTTTGAGGTTTTTTAAAATGGTAATTGGTTCAATAACTTCCTGAATTTAATAAAGATCTGAATAAATCTGAAATTTTATAACAAGTCAAGACAAAAAAAATCTGGTACCCATTTAAGGCTGAGTTAACCTGGAAGCTGTCGATCAGGATCAAACCAGACTTTTATTCATCTAAATGGCATATTTTCTTAATAATTTTTGTGCTATCTATCTATCTATCTATTGACCTTTTGAGCCATAGCCGGCCCATAGGGCGTAGACTGAGATACTCCTTCTCTTATCTAAATTTTTATTCTAGCAGTTTTAAATTCTTTTAAAGATATTTGATCAAATCTCGCCATTTGTCTCTGTTCTGTGCAAGCAACTCTGTCTCATTGAGGGAGCCGATTCCTGCTGCTCTTGCCTCTCTCATCAATGTTCTTCTTTGTCTCTCTGGGTCTTCCTCTTTTCCTCTTACCTGTTGTTTCCCACATGAGGGCTTGCTTTGCTATTCGGATTTTATCTCTTCTCATCACATTTCCAACATATGACCATCGTCTTTTCTTTATTACTGAAGATATTAGTGGTTGATTGGTGATTTCTCTAATTTCCTCGTTTGTTTTGAATTTGTTCCACGCTATACCAAGTATTTTCCTTATACATTTATTTTAGAATGCATTCAACTTTGTTTCTATGTCTCTTATATTTTTCAAGCTCTCACATGCATACGTAAGGGTTAATAGTACATTTGATTTGAATAGTCTATGTTTTGTGTTTGTGCTGATGAGTTATGATTTCCACAACTTTTCAAGGCTTCTGAAAGACATTGTTGCTTTAGCTATTGTATTATTATATTTTCTGTGCTACAAAGTACTATAATTCAAATTCAAGATAAATGTGTAGTTTATGTGAGTGCATTGAATTAATTATCAATTAAAACGCAGTTTATTTTATTACATTGTTAATGTAAATGATTTAGTTCGTATTGTTTAAATACATTAATTTCTCTTTCTCTCATATTGCTCTGTTATTATGTGCTTTATTCTCATTGCTTCATATTCAGATATGACATACTTGTTTGAATATTTGTTTCAATGTTATGTTGATGCTGTCACATTTTTTATAAGTGTGTAATGTCATCATTACTTATTTTTTCTATTAATATTGACATCTTTCTATTTACTGTTTGTAATCTATATAGCTGTTGAGTATGAAACTGTATGTTGCATCATTTCTATACATCATATGGAGAAGAAGCTTATGCAAAGCTATCCACGATCAGTACTTTACTGGTATTCTATACTACAAGCTCAATGTTATCAACAAGACCATTGACAACCCGTAAGTCACAGTTAATTTTGTCTGAACATCACTTTTCTTTTCAGCTGCATGCCCACAAGTCTGAATAGTTTAGTTTAGTTTATTTTAGTCAACAGATCTTCGTTGAATGTCAGATGTCTCCATAATGCTCAAATTCCATTCCCCAGCATGCAGCCACTGATGATTCAAGTAATTGCCACTGCTACCAAACATGCTAGTGAAAGCACTGACAATTTTTTCAGTTCAGATGCACAAAATTCCATAGAATCAGCAAAGACCAACCTTAAAATTTAAAAGACAGGGGATGTAAATAGTGTAGAAATATTCCTGCTTGAACAGATGTCACTGGACATTAAGTCTAACTGTTAGTTCATATGCCATTTTTTTCCAGTCAAATGACATGATGAAGACTTGACTGAGTAGCAGTGTGAGGCCAGGTATTTTCTCTATAAAGCAACACAACTCTGTGTAAGCATGCCATACATTTGTTGTGGAAAACATGATTGACCTTATCACACAGTTGATAGTGGCCATTCTATAATTGTAAACATGTTTTAAGACACATAACCACATGAAACATGATGCTCTTATAATGGCTTCTGCTGTTTGTTAATCAGCATTTTCATAAAATGCCACATAGCTGCAGCTTAAATATTTACAATTCTTCTTTCTTCTATCTTTCAGCTCCCTGTGGAGCATAGGTCTTCAACAAACACTTTCCAAGCTGTTCTGTTTCTTGCCATTCTTTTAAGATTGTTTCATGTCTTCCCCATCATCTTCATCTCTGCTTCTATCTGTCTTCTCCAAGAATTCCTTGGTCTTCCTCTTTGTCTTTTCCCCTGGGGATTCCAAAAAAAGGGCCTGTTGTGGAATACTCTCAGTTGGTTTCCAAAATTTACAATTGGCATCTACTTTCTGCCTATACTTTGTGTTTACTGATTTTTATACAGGTGTAAAATTTATTTAACTATTAAATAATGATGAAAGAATTGGAAAAAAGTAAATTTTTATTGATTTTGTTAATTTTAGAAGCATATAGATATAGTTATTCTTTTATAATTTTATGTAAGTCTGAAATTTAAATTATTGCTTTCTGAAGTCTAGTTTTAAATTTAACTATGTACAATATACAAAGTTTTCGGTTCTATCCAAGATGGAGGAATTATTTTTCTCCGGCTTGGTATAGAACCATTGATCAGAGGTTTAACAAGCCGCTATTGTAAAAACAATTTTGTTAATGAAACGTAGACCTGAAACAGAATGTGTAAATTAGCAGTAGATAATAGTGATAGTTTTTTCGGCCCTAAAACAACAAAAATATGATTCTGGAATGTACGAACAATAGCCGCACCGACGAAACAAGCACAAATCGCGAGCGAGATGGATAGATATGATCTAGATATTTTAGGATTAAGCAAAATGTGCTGGCTTGGAACAGGTAGGAAATCTGTTGATAATAAAATAATAGTTTTTTTCTGGAAGTGAAGATGGAAAACACAGTGAAGGAGTAGGCATAATGATGACAGATATAGCTGTAAGAAGTTTATTAGAATGGGAACCGGTAAATAGCCGTCTGATACGAACACGCTACAAAACAAAATATGGAAGCTGATGATGAAGTTAAGGACGATTTTTATAACCAACTACAACAACTTATAAACAAAATACCAAAACACGATCTTTTAATTGTAATGGGAGACTTCAACGCCAAAGTGGGAAAAGACAACACAGGAGTGGAACATGTAATGGGGAGAGAAGGCTGTGATACTACAAGTCAGAATGGAGAAAGATTAATAGAATTATGTTTAATAGAAAGTTTAGTTATAGGTGGGACATTATTTCCACACAAAAATATTCACAAAACAACATGGATATCTCCTGATGATAGAACCTCAAATCAAATTGACCACCTATGTATTAAACAACAATTCAGATCATCATTAATAGATGTAAGAGCATACAGAGGTGCTGATGTTAATAGTGACCACAACCTGTGCATTGGGAAAATAAAATTACAATTTAAAAGCCAACAGAAGATATCAACTACACATAAAAATGATAGTCGTAAACTGAAAGATGAAGCCATCAAGAAAATTTTTAACATAGAACTAAGTAATTGTTATGCAGCACTCGGTGAAATAGACTTAGATATCAATGAAATGTGGGACACACAGTGCAAAATACTAATGACAGCAGCAGAAGCAAGTGCTGGACTGAAGAAAATGGAAAAACGAGCTTGGATTTCAGACACTACATGGAAATACATCAAAGAAAGAAGAGAAGCGAAGGGAGCCATGAATAATATAAAGACAGATCTTGGAAAGGTCCTGGCAAAAGCAACATACAAAGCATTAGACAACAAAGTAGAAAGTTCAGCAAGAAGAGATACAAGAACTTATATAGACAATTTGGCAGAGAAAGCAGAGACAGCTGCAATTACAGCAGACTGCAGAACTCTATACTGTACAAAAGATGCTGACAAACACCTATACATCCAGTGGAACACCAATTCTAGACAAATCTGGATTAATGCTAACAACAAGCGCAGACATAAAAGCCAGTTGGGCAGAACACTTCAAAGAAATTCTTAACCGTCCATTACCCCACAGTTTAATAGATTATGAAGCTGAAACACCAGCAGCAGAATTAGATGTAAATTTAGATGACTTCACCTTGAGTGAAATAGAAACCACCTTAAAGCTTATGACCAATAACAAGGCTACTGGAGAGGATAAGTTAACATCTGAGATCCTCAAGACAATTGATAACCATAATTTAATACATCTCCAGAAAATGTTCAACATCATTTGGAAAGCAGAGAAGACGCCTCATAAATGGAAAAAAGGAATCATTGTTAAGATTCCAAAAAAGGCAATCTTAGAGATTGTAACAACTGAGGCGTGACACTTTTGTCAGTTGCCTCAAAGTTATTCTGCATAATCATCCTAAATAGAATAAAGGATTCAATAGATACAGTAATGTGTGAAGAACAGGCTGGGTTTAGAAAAGGGAGAAGCTGCCTTGAACACATTTTTACTCTACGACTTATATTGGAGGAACACAATTAAAAGCAAAAACCTTTTGTACTTAACTTCATCGACTTCAAAAAAGCATTTGACAATATTCATCGAGATTCTTTGTGGAAAATTCTGAAGCAATATGGCTTACCATCAAAAATCATAAATATTATTAAAGACATGTATGATGGCTACACATGTGCAGTTCGGACAGAGGAAGGACTGAGCGAATGTTTCCCAATAGAAACTGGGGTTAAACAAGGATGTATTTTATCGCCCTTGTTATTTGGAGTTGTTATGGACTTCATAATGAAGAAATGCTGCACTGGTAATAAAGGCATCGAATGGATACAAGGAGACCATCTGGAGGACCTCAACTTTGCTGATGACATAGTTCTCATGAGCAGTCAGATAAAAACGATGCAGGAAAACACAAATGAACTATCATCAATTGCCAGCAAAATTGGGCTTGAGATCAATCATGAAAAGACTAAAGTCATGAGAAGCTTAATTCCAACAGACGACAAAATATACATGGAAAACAAACCAGTGGAAGAGTTCGATCACTTTATCTATCTTGGAAGTTACATTGATCGAGAAGGGGATACAAGCAAAGAAATTACAATCAGAATAGCTAAAGCAGTAATATCTTTCAGAAGTCTTGAAAAGTTGTGGAAATCAAAACTCATCAGCACAAACACAAAACTTAGACTATTCAAATCAAACGTACTATCAACATATGCATGTGAAAGCTGGAAAACAACAAGAGATATAGAAACAAAGTTGAACGCATTTGAAAATAAATGTCTAAGGAAAATACTTGGTATAGCGAGGAATGAATTCAAAACAAACGAGGATTTAGAGAAATTGCCAATCAACCACTAATATCTTCAGTAATAAAGAAAAGACGATGGTCATATGTTGGACATGTGATGAGAAGAGATAATAACCGAATAGCAAAGCAAGCTCTCATGTGGGAAACAACAGGTAAGAGGAAAAGAGGAAGACCCAGAGAGACACTGAGAAGAACATTGATGAGAGAGGCAAGAGCAACATGAATTGGCTCCCTCAATGAGATAGAGTTGCTTGCACAGAACAGAGACAAATTGCAAGATTTGATAAAAGATCTTTACAAGGGTTGAAAACTGCTAGAATAAAAATTTAGATAAGAGATTGAGTATCTTGGCCTACGCCCTATGGGCTGGCTACGGCTCGAAAGGTCAATAGATAGATAGATAGATGTACAATATAGTACAAGAAAGGGTCCGGATTCAATCACCAACAGTGGCAGATTTTTTTTTGGACTGACAAAGCTCCGGGGTTCACCCAGCCTCTAAAAATTGGTACCAGAGATTTTTCTGGGAAGTAAAGGCGGCCTGGCATGATACCGACCACATCACCCAAAAATGTGCCGTGGTTATAGAAAAATATGGTCACTAACACCATAATCCCCATACACCTAGCAAGGTGTGAAGAGAACCTTTACTTACATTATAGTACATCATAACTGAGCTGGAAGCTGTCTGTGATGGCTGATGGCTTACATCAGTAAACCAGAACCATCAAGACCCTACTCCGCCTCTTCACTGTGCTTCCAGTAGCAAACTAACCAGCCTAGTCAGTCCAAGTGAGTAGGAATCAAAGAGGGAAGACAACTTGGTACTCAAAAATGTAGTGGTGATGTCAGATATGATAACCAAAAGAAAAAATCATAAGACAATGCACCTATGCCCACTTAGCATCCTTTTGACGGGCAGATCTGATGACGCAGAGGACTATCCATTCCTTTGGTAATCAGATGAAAGCTAGAAAGAAAGATAAGATAAGTGACATTATCTCTATACTGTTGAACACATTATGATAGAATGTGTGTGTGTGTGTATATGTGTGTGTGTGTGCGCGTGCATGCGTGTGTGTGTGTATAAATATATATATATACATACATACTTGTATATCTTTATGTGTAAATAATGTGAAATAGTAAATAATGTGAAATATTATTAAAAGTAAAATTGTGTTTTGTTCAAAACAAAATTGTTTATTTTCTATCTTTTTCCCAGGGATCAAAGAATAACACAGGATGTTGATCAGTTCTGTAAAACATTTAGCCAAGTTCTGGTTCCAGTCATCATAACGCCATTCACTATGTGTTATTATATATACAGCTGTTGGGGGATGTATGTGGTGATAACTTACACACATTTAGCTACATTGCTTTAAAATAGACACTCACCAATTACTTATGACTTGCAGTATTTTACTAATTGTTTCTGGTTCTTTGAAATTCAGTAATTTCTTCATTTTGGATTTGCGGCTAAACCTGAGATAAAAATACTGAAGCAGACCATTTGATTATATTTTCATTATGAAGTGTATAATGTATCATGTCACAGTAGTTAGTTCCTCTTGGGCTAAACTAGGTCAAAAATCATAATTCTATATGTCTGACGATTTAATGCTGGCCCTGTAGATCTTGTTTTTTTAAGACAATAACAGAAGATACAAAAAATCAAAGATCACCAATGACTACTACATAGCTTCATCTACAAATGTATGTTAGCTCATGTATCAAAATTTCACATCAAGAACTTGTCCAGTTAACACAGTCTGGCAAAACTAAAGCTGGGGAGAAATTTCAGTCAAAATTCTTCTTCAGTAATCAATTGTTATCATACATTTAGACTGGTGACCATAGACAGGATGATATGGTTCGGGTCTTTGCTGATTTCCCATTACTTAAGGCTGCTTCTGTGTGTCATACTTACATTCTCTGGGAACCATACTTTCATTCTCTGGGAACTATACTTTAGGAACTATACTTTCATTCTCTAGGAACCATGTTTACATTCTCTAGGAACCATGCTTTCATTCTCTAGGAACCATGCTTACATTGTCTAGGAACCATACTTTCATTCTCTAGGAACCATACTTTCATTCTCTAGGAACTATGCTTACATTCTCTAGGAACCATACTTTCATTCTCTATGAACCATGCTTACTTTATCTAGGAACCATACTTTCGTTCTCTAGGAACCATAATTTCATTCTCTAGGAACCATGCTTACATTCTCTATGAACCATGCTTACATTATCTAGAAACCATGTTTACATTCTCTAGGAACCATACTTTCATTCTCTAGGAACCATGCTTACATTCTCTAGGAACCATAATTTCATTCTCTAGGAACTATGCTTACATTATCTAGGAACCATACTTTCATTCTCTAGAAACCATGTTTACATTCTCTAGGAACCATACTTTCATTCTCTAGGAACTATGCTTACATTATCTAGGAACCATACTTTCATTCTCTAGGAACCATGCTTACATTCTCTAGGAACCATAATTTCATTCTCTAGGAACCATGCTTACATTCTCTAGGAACCATAATTTCATTCTCTAGGAACCATGCTTACATTCTCTAGGAACCATAATTTCATTCTCTAGGAACCATACTTACATTCTCTAGGAACCATAATTTCATTCTCTAGGAACCATGCTTTCGTTCTCTAGGAACCATAATTTCATTCTCTAGGAACCATGCTTACATTCTCTAGGAACCATGCTTACATTCTCTAGGAACCATGCTTTCATTCTCTAGGAACCATGCTTACATTCTCTAGGAACCATGCTTTCATTCTCTAGGAACCATACTTTCATTCTCTAGGAACCATACTTACATTCTCTAGGAACAATGCTTTCATTCTCTAGGAACCATGCTTACATTCTCTAGGAACCATAATTTCATTCTCTAGGAACCATAATTTCATTCTCTAGGAACTATGCTTACATTATCTAGGAACCATACTTTCATTCTCTAGGAACCATGCTTACATTCTCTAGGAACCATAATTTCATTCTCTAGGAACCATGCTTACATTCTCTAGGAACTATGCTTACATTATCTAGGAACCATACTTTCATTCTCTAGGAACCATGCTTACATTCTCTAGGAACCATAATTTCATTCTCTAGGAACCATGCTTACATTCTCTAGGAACCATAATTTCATTCTCTAGGAACCATGCTTACATTCTCTAGGAACCATAATTTCATTCTCTAGGAACCATACTTTAATTCTCTAGGAACCATAATTTCATTCTCTAGGAACCATACTTACATTCTCTAGGAACCATACTTACATTCTCTAGGAACCATGCTTTCATTCTCTAGGAACCATGCTTACATTCTCTAGGAACCATGCTTTCATTCTCTAGGAACCATGCTTACATTCTCTAGGAACCATACTTTCATTCTTTAGGAACCATGCGTACATTCTCTAGGAACCATACTTTCATTCTCTAGGAACCATACTTACATTCTTTAGGAACCATACTAACATTGTCTAGGAACCATACTTTAATTCTCTAGGAACCATGCTAACATTGTCTAGGAACCATACTTTAATTCTCTAGGAACCATGCTAACATTGTCTAGGAACCATACTTTAATTCTCTAGGAACCATACTAACATTGTCTAGGAACCATACTTTCATTTTCTGGTTGTTGAGGATGGTGCATTCTTGTAGAATATACTTAAGAGTCTGCTTGGATGCTCTGCTCTGCATTGGTAGGCAAGTCTCTGAGACTTATTTTGTGAAGACATGTTCTGCAGCCACTGTTCCCATTCTAATTCTGGTAGTTTTGGTCTGCTTTGTGTCTTCAAGAGTGTGTATACAGTTTTTCTCTGTTCAGTCGAAATGATAGTCCCAGCTAACAATCTACCTTAGAAAAGGATAACTTTATACAAACATGGATAGGAATGACTCATCTGTTTGGTAAGACAAGAGGAAGAAATTCATCCATGTTCATTCCTTATATTGTCATATAATTTCTTCATGTATTTTTGTCATTGTTTTTGTCTACTAATGAGGATTTTATAGTGAAAACATGTATGTATGTATGTTTTTTTTATTTTTGTTCTATCTTATGTATACACTTTCAAGTGATTATTTTTTGCTTACTGGCAAAACATCTGACTACAAACAACTACTGTCTTGCAGAAAGAACAGAGAAAAAAAATTAAAGGCTATAAAAGGCAGTTCCATATATAATAGCACATTAAAGAAGGATGCACTACACCATATGGTCTTTGGCCTCTTGACACTTGGTGACAAGTAAACATGATTAGTCAGTAGTTTGGTAAAATATTAGTGTCTTATGCTGGATGCTGTTTTACTGAACAGTTTTTCTCTTATCTGAATTTGCCAATATTGGATAGACAGATCCAACCACAGACCGCAGAATCAACAAGATGCAATTGTTGTGCCTGGTCTATTCTCCTTTCTCTTGTGCCTTTTGTATTCTAAGTTTGACGCATCGCTTCCTCAAATGATGCTATGCCATTATTTATTTTTGTTCTCTGTGTGCTACAATCTGATGCCAAACTTTCTCAGTTTCTTTCGCTGGTAGAGAATTCACCCAAGGAAGCCCAGAAAACATCCTTATATCTCAGCACTGGTCTGCCCCTTGGTCTCTTTCTGTCCCTAAATTCACCATACATTACAATAATTGTTTGGCAATGCAATTGTTTTTCCTTCTATTTACGTTGTCCAGCCAACTTAGTCTAACTCCTAAGTAAAAGATGCTACAAGAACTACAATGTAGTAGACTACAGAGGGAAGGTAATGGAAATCCAGGTAATCAAGGATAACCTGGTGGAGTACAATGGAAACGAGTACAATGGAAACAGAAATGTATAGTGTTGTCCTGACTTGGGGTATCATGCACTTCACCACATTGTGTAAAACACAGTGCAACACAACTCCCTATGTGAACAAAGAAATATTCTCATACTGATGTTTGTTTTGTTTGGAGGAATGAAGTCAAGAAATAAAAATAAGAAAAATCAACATGTAGGATATCATCATCATTGAGTGCCATCTCCACATTGAAGGTTGGCTATGATGGAGCACCATTCTGCCCTGTCTCTTGTTTTGATAGTGCAGGTTGTCATAGGCTGACTTGTCCATCTTTTGATGTTACTCGTCCTTGTTAGTCTTGGTCTGCCTCTACCTATTTTACCTTGTATTTTCCCTTCCAGGATTACTTTTAGTAGGCTGCTGTTTCTTTAAACATGCCCCAAAAATGTCATTGTCTTGTTCTAATTGTGTTTAGTAGTTCTCTTTTCATTTTTAGTTGTTTTAAGACATCATCATTTGCTGTCTTTTCTTTCCATCCAATTCTTCCTATTCAAATTCAAAGGCTTCAATTTTCTGTTCTGTTTTCTTGTCTAATGCCCACGCTTCTAAGGCTAACATGTAGGTAGGGTAGAAATAATCATTTTACTCAAATTAGCATTAGGAACAAAACTAAAGAAACAAAAGTTACATGAGAAAAAAATAATTTACTGTAGAAATACTGAAAATATTTAATGTAATTAATTTTGCATTTTTGCCAGAACAAGTTAACTAATTAATTGTACATATTCAACAGAACAAGCTACCTTGGTCCAGTCAGCACAGTTGTATTCTTCATAGTCTTTACTGTTGTGAACAAATTGCTGATGTCACCTGTTTCTAAGTATGTCTACCTGCAGGAGAAGATGGAGGGAAATTTTAGGTAAGGACATCATTGTATCTCTCTCTCTCTGCAATCAAGACTCAATCAGAGTAAGATTCCAGACTCTCACATGAAGACAGCTGTCTGTTTAAGTGAATTGATCGACCCCACAGACAGAACATGATAATTAGAGTCTGTTAGATCCACCCTGATTGAATACCTGTTAAAATGTAGCACTGTATTCTGCGCCAGTGACCAGTGCATCTGATTTCAGCCAGCATTTTATTCAGGTTTGCTTTCCTTAGCCTTTGATTGTCCGCAATCTTCCTGTAAGGCAGCAGATTGTCTTTTCTGTAGGGGGATTCTGCCCTAAGATGGTCGGCCCTCCCAGGTATCATTGTATCAGTTGATACTTAACTGCTAAAATAGCTTTGTAGCATCTCATCATTCTATTAATAACTGACTTTGTTACTAGCTAGTGAATACAACAATTATGTGTGTGTTTGTATTTGTATAAGCTTCGGTGGTTGAATATTTCCATTGATCTTATGTAGGGTAGGGTTATTTATGTTCTAATAATTAAGCTTCAAGGTTAGATTAAAAGATGAGTTAAAAGGTTATTGAGGAAAGATTTCAGAATATATCGACCAAACACAATCTATATCCAAAAACTGTTCAATAGGTGCAACTAAAAGAAAATACATCATACATACGCAGAGCTTGATTGGTTATGTGCTCAGAAGAAAATTTGTAAATTTGTTATCACCTTACAAGAACATGTCACAAAACATATGCGCTAACTGATAACTAAGTTGGACTGTAATCACGGAAAGAAGAAGGAGGAATATTGTGTGCTACTTCATCATGTAGAACCAACTATTAAAAGATTGGATATTGAAAAATTAACATTTTGAAAACAAGATCTACATTTCAGAGTAAAAAAAAAACATAATTTTCTTTGATCTTAAATAATATTTTATGCAGATATTTCAGCAGGGTTGAAATGTCTATTTTTTTTTAACTTAGAAAATCTGATTTTGACAGTCTGTCTAAAAGAATCTTTTTCTCTAGCCAGATTTCCCACTTCTTCTGTTGTCATGTTCAATGTCTCCTTAATGTCCTGAAACCACCTTTTTCTTGGTTTACCCCAGAGGTGTCTCCCAGGAACCATGCCTTCCATTATTGTTTTTTTCTGACTGCTGTGTCTTTTAACGCGGTAATAGTATTTAATTTCCTCTGTATGATGGTATTTGTAAGCCAATTCTTTTTAGTGTCTAAATCTTTTAATATGTCTTTATTCATGCTCTTTTTCATTATCAGTGCTAGTGCCTAGAGTGGATAAATTTATACTTGTGATGTATATTAAGGAGGTTTTTTTAAAATCTTATTAATCTTATTTTTTTTTTTCCAATTTTTCTTCATTTTCTTGAGAAGTTTATATTTTTCATATATATTAAAAGTTTCTGTGGTTGTTATAAAAATATTTATGAAATATTCAATAGGTTTAGGCACGTACAGCTAAGAGTCAATGCAGAATCTGCAGCATTCTATCAAGCTGAAGAGGTGGAGAAATTGAAGGTCAATCAGAAGTTAGAAAGTCTGTTGTCAACACAGAGCAGGCTTATTGTTTGGGAGTTTGCTCTTAATTGTAAGTGCTGGAACTAATACTACATACTTTATTCTTTGAAATTTTGTACAACCTGAGATTAGCACGTGAAAATGAAAACAAAAATACACAAGTTTTAAGGCAGCTAAGTATAAACAGTTAGCTCCATCAGTTTTCTTTGTTGCCCGTACACTATATAGAGGCACAGGACAGCTTCAGAAGGGTATGTTTATTCCACTACCTGACATATGGGCAAAAGTGAAAAGTGAAGGAAAACTTTTTAGCAGCTGTGATGAATAAAGAAGTTAAATAATTATTTTAGCATCACTCTTGAGTGCATTACATTTTTGTACGAAGAGGAGAGATCTGTGCAAAAAAACTAACAATGATTCCGAAAACATAAATAGAACTGTAAAATGCATTTTCTGCATATGCAATTTAAAGAGAAAGCTCAAAGTTAATTAATTTCAATGGCATGCAAAAGTAGGGAGCAGCGATAGCTCAGTGGTTAGTGAACTGGACTACAAAGGACAAGGGATAGGGTTCGATCCCAACCAACGGCTTCTGGGTTTACCCAGTCTTAAATGGGTACCAGATTTTTTCCTGGGAAAGTAAAGCGGTATAGGCGTAATACTGACCACATTACCCCGAAAATCATGTTTTGAAGGTCTGTAAAATTTATGGTCACTAACACCATATTCCCTATTCGCTACTTGACGTGACGGGGCTCTTTACTTTTTTTTTACTTACATGCAAAAGTAAAACCTTCACTGTAGTTAGGCTTTTTTCTGTATTGTTCTATTTCACATTAAAAAACAACTTAATTTCTTTTTTTTTATATTAAATTTACATCATTTTATTTTTTACATAATTAAATGATTAGGAGAATTGGCATTCAGGGTTATGTTTTTACTTTACTCACAGATGTCTCTAAAGGTGGAAAAGGGGTCTGGTTGTGTTTTGCAGAAAAAACAGATGTCTTTAAATGTGTAAAAAGGGGTCTAGTTGATCCAGAGTGTTTAGAGGGAAAAACAGATCTCTCTAAGGTGGAAAAGGGGTCTGGTCGACCCAGAGTGTTTAGTGAAAAAAAAACAGATGTTTTTAAATGTGTAAAAAGGGGCCTGGTTGATCCTGAGTGTTTAGGACACACAAAAAACAGATGTCTCTAAAGGTGAAAAAGGGGTCTGGTCTACCTAGAGTGTTTAGCAGAAAAAACAGATGTCTTTAAATGTGTAAAAAGGGGTCTGGTTGATCCTGTTTAGCTTAAAAAAAAAACAGATGTCTCTAAAGGTGGAAAAGGGGTCAGGTCGATCCAGAGTGTTTAGCAGAAAAAAAACAGATGTCTCTACAAACAACACTTACAGAAACAGTCAGTCGATATACTCTTCAAGAAATGCTGAGATGGGCAGTAGAACGAGTATGGGGATGCCCCAACTGCAATGAAACTGATTCCATGAATAGAATAGAATAACCTTTTAGAAGATTAAGATTTGAATAGATTTCTTGGACAGATAATCAGTTTCATTGAGAAATGAAATGATGTTGTGTTTCAGACTTAAAAATAAAATAAAAGATGCTACTAAGAAAATTAAAGTGCATCAATACAACCAAAATGTGACATTTCTTGTAGGTAGCCATATGCTGCAACCACAGCATATATTTTAATAGCATAATGTTTTATAAACATTGTTACTTAAACATAATGCAACAGATAAAAAAGTAAAATCCTCTTAATACTAATAAGTAAGAAATAAAAAAAATATGCAAAGTATTAAATATGTAGATGTGGCAATAGCTTAGAACATGTTCAGGTTCTTATTCCTTCTCAAAGCCAGTGTGGCTTTTAGTGCAGTCCATCAATTTTCAGTATGACTGTTTCTTTAGCCTGGCTTTTCTTGACCTTTCAGCAAGACAACAGTTGTCATAGTAGTCTCTCATGAAATAAACTAAGTCTTCTCTACAACACACCATGATGAAAAGTCTCAACCTGATTCATGCATTTATATTTAACACTACTTAAAATATTACGCATAATTGATATATAACATGTATAATATGTAACATATATAATATGTAACAATATTATTATGAAAAGTGAGTGGCTAGTTTATAAAACTTTGTAATTTCTTGTTGTTGGCATTAGGATAATATATTTTGTGAAATAAACTAAAAAGTTGTGATTGATACTCTATATATCATGCTCAAGATGAATGTGTTGCAACAAAAGGTAAAAATATCACAGCTTGCCATAAACTAGTGATACAATGCATCCACACCCACTTGATATCCATTTAATGACAGGTATGAAGAGTAGTAGTTGTAGGGGGGAATGCTGAAGTAGAAGAAGATTGATGCTTAAGAACGAACTAATGTAATGGTATTATTAATTTGTGAAATGTTTATTTCTTAGGTTCTATAAATGTAGCAGATTATCTAGGAAGTATTCTCAGCTATATTGCCATAGCCGTGCCTATATTTGCTGGGAAGTATAACAGTTTATCTTCAGGTGAACTGACAGAACTTATCAGCCAGGTAAACCCAAGGAAAACTCTATTAATTAACCCTAGAATATGATTCCGTAGTAAAAATTACCACTTCAAAATAATTTTTTTGGTATTTGACAGTTTCTGACTGGCAAAACACCCCCCCCCCCCCCCCCACACACACACACACCCAATACCTTCCTCATTATCATTTCCGATGACCTTCGAATGTTTGATTCTTTTTCTTTGATGTGTTGGATTATTTTTTTTCATTCACATAGAAAAAAGTACTACTGTATCATAAACAAGCACTTTTGTTTTTTTTTAATCAGCCAATTTTCTTTAAAATCTTTTTTTTTATCACATGATGGGGGAAATCTCCTCAGCTGTTGACCTGACATCAAAGAAACCTTTGTAACACGAACAAGTCAGCAAACAATGCTAAAAGAGTGCTGAACATACAGGCTAAAATTACGGCTGAGGGTGGCCAGGTGAATAGATGATTCACCTATCTCGTCTTGTGTAAAAAAAATTGCTGTGTAGCAAAAGTTTAATTTTCAAAACTCACAATGTTACATTTAAGTGGCAGTTGTTTTCCTGTGTGTTACCGGGGCCTCATTATGAGGGAAGTAAAGAATAATAACTCTA
This sequence comes from Megaustenia siamemsis, assembly GCA_032433765.1. Lineage (NCBI taxonomy): Eukaryota > Metazoa > Mollusca > Gastropoda > Stylommatophora > Ariophantidae > Megaustenia > Megaustenia siamemsis. The sequence goes on from JAVIAB010000124.1 coordinate 17,715,104, forward strand.
TGACCTTCCAGGCATGTCGTAAGAGACGACTAAGGAGGTTGATTGATGGCTTGACAAGCTGTCATTGTAAAAAGTATTGTTATGGAAACAGAGCTGATCTCTGCAATATGTGCCATTTTGACATGCAAGGTTTCTGTTTTTGAGATTGTGGTTCTGCCCTATGTGCCGTCTTCGGCTCGAAAGGATAATAGATAGTTTTTACTAATGGAATTGCTAAGAGAGTCACAGGTAAATGAATCGTAATCTAGGGTTAAAATGTATGATGTGGACTCATTTAATTAAGCAATAAACTAGTATGTATTCCATTAAGAAAAATACAGGAATCATGTTTATGTTAAAAGTTCACATTAAGTAGATGGGAGATTAAAAAAAACTTGTATATTGAAATTTTATATTTATTACTATGAATAAATATATTATTCTGATAATGGTGTAATAGACTAGATTTTCATATAATTGTGATTTTGTATGGACCATGTCTAAGAAGGATGCTCTGTATAAAATGGAAAAAAATTCAAGACTACTGTGGATCCAACAGTCTCTACAAATAGGAAGAGAAGGACATATGTCGGTCATGTGTTGAGAAGAATTTCAAAACAGGCTCTTATATGAGAAACATCAGGATACAGAAAAATAGTAAGACTTAAACATTGAAAAGAATACTGATAAGGAAGTAAAGTTGGCAGGCATAAACTCATTTGATAAGATTTAACATTTCTCCTAGTATAGAAATGGGTGGTGGAGAACACCACTATACCTCATATAACAGCGCTGGAAGGATCAAGATACAATTGTCTGTTTAAAAAAATAGAGGCTTTACATGTGCATTCATCATCATCATCAAGTACCGGGCCTGCTGGTGTAGGTGATCATGTCTCTCCACAACTTTTGATCATGACAGTTATTTATCATTTCTGTTATTGACCTTCTGCCAAACCATTCTCTTAAACTGTCTGGTATCCTTTCTCTTTGCTTCTCTCTATCTCTTCGTCCCTCAATTTTCCCAGTTGTTACAATATATTCCAGATGTTCTCTTCTCATTACATGGCCAAAAAATGATGATTGTTTCTTCCTAATATTGGAAATTAGCTCTCATTTTGCTTTGGTCTATTTCAGAACATTTTCATTAATCTTCTTAGCTGTCCATGGTATTCTCAACATTCTTCTGTAAAACCACATTTCTACAGACTCCAGAGATTTTCTTGTCTGTTGTCCAATTGTCCATGATTCACATCCACATGTTAAGACTGGCTCTATATAACATTTAAGAACTCTTTTTCTTGTTTCAATTGTCAAAAATGGATTGCATAGTATCCTCCTCATTTTTTGGAAAGCTGCTTTTGCCTGAGCCATTCTGCATCTCACCTCTGTTGTACATCTTCTGTCTGAGGTTAACAAAGTTCCCAAATATTTAAATTCATTTACCTGTTTTAATATTGTTCCACTTGTCTTTATTTTGCACTGAGGTGATGTCTTTTTCTTTGTTGTTACCATTACTTCCGTCTTTCTGCTATTAAGACTGTCCTTTATTTTTGCTTTCTTTCACCATAATGTCTAACATTTCTTGTAACTCATTTTCACTCTTAGTGATTAAGACTGTATCATCAGCATACCTTAGATTATTTATATTATCACCTTCAATTGTTATTACATGTGCATTAGCAGGGTTAAAATAAGATTGAGAATAAAAGCAATAATTGATGTACATCCTCTTTTATGTTGTGTCACAGCTTCTGTTAAGTTTTGTTTAAAAATATGTTCAAATAATGTTAACCTGCTAATTTTTGGTTTACTTCAGAATGGTTTCTATTCCATTTACCTTGTGAACTGCTTTACAAAACTGCTTGATCAGTCATTGCAGATGACAGATGTGATTGGAACTGCTCACAGGTTGCTACAATTTACTATTCATTTTTTTATTAGAATAAAGGCAGAAGAGAACAACCATGTTATAATGACAGTCATTTTTGAAAATGTTTGCAGACTCTTGAAAGTGCCAAATAGCAATGGAGAGTAAAAATAGAATGGTAGAAAGAGCATTCTTTCCTTAATAATGGATAATTGATGAGAATATGGGTGTTTAAACAAAATGTGAAATCATGAGGTCAGAGAGGAAATAACAAGAAATTACATAATTGACAAGGGTTGAAGGTCAATGATGTGACATGTTTGTTTACACCTTTTGGTATTTATTGTACATGATGGCAATGAGTCAATAATGATAACAAAAGGACTGCAGTATAGAAGGTTATGTGCTAGCTTTTCACTCGGAGGGTAGTGGTCACACCCATGTATTTATTTGATGTATCATCCTAGTTGGTCTCTTGAGTTAAAGGAAATAAGGCGGCAAGAAAGACAATCTCTGATTACTTAAGATTGAAGACTTCAGGACATTTCTTTGACAGGCTCATTCACTCTATTCCTATAAATTGAACTGTCGGAATGTTAACCATCTGTCTTCTTCCATTAAACAAAAAATATTAAGTAAAGTACCCCCGTCACGCCAATTGGCGGCGTATAGGGAATATGGTGTTAATAACCATAAATTTTACAGACCTTCGGCACATGCTTTTTGGGGTAATGTGGTCGGTATTATGCCCGTGCCGCTTTACTTTCTCAGAAAAAAATCTGGTACCCATTTAAGGCTGGGTGAACCCGGAAGCCTTCGGTTGGGATCGAACCCTACCCTTTGTCCTTTGTAGTCCCGTTCACTAACCACTAAGCTATCGCAGCTCTCTCCTTCCTCCATTTAGTTATTGAATTATTTGCGGGTCGTCGTTATTGCACTAATCCAAGATGGAGGATTTGTTTTTCTCCCTCTTGGTATAGAACAGTTGATCAGAGGTTTCACAAGCCACTATCGTTAAAACGCTTTTGTTAATGAAATGTAGACCTGATACAGAATGTGTAAATTGTTTCAGTAATCAAGAAATTACAATGGTCATATGTTGGACATGTGATGATGAGAGATAATAACCAAATAACAAAGCAAGCCTTCATGTGGGGAAACAACAGGTAAGAGGAAAAGAGGCTGACCCAGAGAGACACTGATTGAACACTGATCAGAGAGGCAAGAACACCAGGAATTGACTCCCTCAATGAGATAGAGTTGCTTGCCCAGAACAGAGACAAATGGCGAGATTTGATAAAAGATCTTTACAAGGATTGAAAACTGCTAGAATAAAAATTTAGATATGAGAAAGAGTATCTGGGTCTATACTCTATGGGCCGGCCTATGGCTCAAAAGGTCACTAGATAGATCATTGCACTCCAAACACATCTGTAGGTGCTCAATCCCCTCCTCAGCAAGTCTAGCAGTGTCCAGTGATTGATGACTCCAGTTCTGTGCTGGTTGATTAGTCTTCTCACACGCCAACTAAGTTTCTTGTTTCTGGCTGTGCCAATCTTAACTCCCATCTCTTTCATCTGAAGGAGTGATGTGGACTCATAATTTCCGAAGTCCTGTGTCCTTCCCACTTCCCGGAGGGCATTGATGATGTCCGCCTGATCCATTGGTTGACCTTCAACAATAGCTTAGCTATCTGTTCATCAATCTATTTATCCACCCATCATCATAGAATCATTTCCATTGCAGTCAAGGCAACCTCAGATTGCTCCACTGCCTGTCCCAGTATTTCTTGAAGCATATTCCAATTGATTGTTCCTGTCAGTTGTTGATCAAAGACCATCTTCTTCTACTAGCACACAGGATCAACCAAATGCATTTTTTCTGCACATTTTCATTGATCTCCTAATACACACATCCATTTTCCACTTTTAATTATGTCTACATCAAGGGATTAAAAAACAAACCCTGGTGACTCCTCATTGTTCAGGCAACATTTATTGCTAGCACTTCCAGTGAGCTTATTCATTATTTTATTTTAGTCAAGTAGCTTTGTGAGAGGCATTGTTTAGTAAAATATGCATAGATAGGATTTAATAAAGCGCTACAGATTCACCTGTCATCCAGTTAGGGTTAATAAATGTGTATAATAGAAATGTAGGGCATTACCTGTTTTAAAAATGTATGTATAAAAGTGTTACATCATTCCTATGTTAATCTCTGCAGGATATGCCAGTTACTTGAAGAACTAGAGAGAATTAAAAATGAAGAAAAGGAAAAACATGATTTCCTGTCACCTACACCTAGGTAAAGCAATATATCTGTGTATTGTCTCCTACACATAGCTAAAGTAATATATCTGTGTATTGTCTCCTACACATAGCTAAAGTAATATATTTTTGTATTGTCTCCTACACATAGCTAAAGTAATATATCTGTGTATTGTCTCCTACACATAGCTAAAGTAATATATTTTTGTATTGTCTCATACACATAGCTAAAGTAATATATCTGTGTATTCTCTCCTACACATAGCTAAAGTAATATATCTGTGTATTCTCTCCTACACATAGCTAAAGTAATATATCTGTGTATTCTCTCCTACACATAGCTAAAGTAATATATTTGTGTATTGTCTCCTACACATAGCTAAAGTAATATATCTGTGTATTCTCTCCTACACATAGCTAAAGTAATATATTTGTGTATTGTCTCCTATACATAGCTAAAGTAATATATCTGTGTATTGTCTCCTACACATAGCTAAATTAATATATTTGTGTATTGTCTCCTACACATAGCTAAAGCAATATATCTGTGTATTGTCTCCTACACATAGCTAAAGTAATATATCTGTGTATTGTCTCCTACACATAGCTAAAGTAATATATTTTTGTATTGTCTCCTACACATAGCTAAAGTAATATATCTGTGTATTGTCTCCTACACATAGCTAAAGTAATATATTTTTGTATTGTCTCATACACATAGCTAAAGTAATATATCTGTGTATTCTCTCCTACACATAGCTAAAGTAATATATTTGTGTATTGTCTCCTACACATAGCTAAAGTAATATATCTGTGTATTCTCTCCTACACATAGCTAAAGTAATATATTTGTGTATTGTCTCCTATACATAGCTAAAGTAATATATCTGTGTATTGTCTCCTACACATAGCTAAAGTAATATATCTGTGTATTGTCTCCTACACATAGCTAAATTAATATATTTGTTTATTGTCTCCTACACATAGCTAAATTAATATATTTGTGTATTGTCTCCTACACATAGCTAAAGTAATATATCTGTGTATTGTCTCCTACACATAGCCATAGTAATATATTTGTGTATTTTTTCTTAATCATCAACACTTTCATCCGAAATGTCCTCACTACAATTATTGGACAATCTAAAAAAAATAAAGCTGAAGTCATTTGTGCCGGACCAAGTGATTCAAATATATAGCTTGCTGTAAACCACAACACAAATATCTTGCAACTAATTTATGCCCTTGACAGGGCAATCAAGGCTGAACAGGAATTATCAGGGTCAATGCTGAGAAAGATGATGTTTTTAAATATACAAAGTAAAAATAACTAAAACAAGTAGAGGAATTCAAATACCTAGGAAGTTTAATGACAAACGATAATTCTCAAACAGCAGAGATAGAATCAAGCTGCAACAAAGCTTGTCAAATCATCAGACAGTTATCATAAGTCAATCTATGACAACCTTAACCATCAAAGCAAGAAACAGAGTAGAATGGCGATCCATGGTAGCCAGCCTTCGTTGCGGAGAAGGCACTCAATGATGATGATGATGGACTTAATATTTGTACTGATTTTTTGTATTTCATCAGTGATATCTATTTGTATGTGTTTCAGTGTTTTATTTTTTGTGCTTAATGAACATTATAAAATGAAATCCTTAGACATGTACACATTCAGGGAGACCACAGAACTATTGAGACAGATGAGAAAGCTATTGCTGTGCGTGACTTGACTTATGGGCAGCCTATGTCCTGCAAAATATTATGTAAAAGTGAGTCATTTTCTAGCTTTTCTTGTTATTGTCCCCTGTTGCTTTGTCCAGCTCATGATAAAGGGATTGGTAGAAATACTCAGTTAGATCTTTAGTTTCTGTTTTTGTGTGTGTAGTAGACCTTTAGTTTCTTGTTTGTTTGTGCAGTAGATCTTTATTTAGTGTCTGTTTGTTTGTGTAGTAGATCTTTATTTAGTGTCTGTTTGTTTGTGCAGTAGATCTTTATTTAGTGTCTGTTTATTTGTGTAGTAGATCTTTAGTTTCTGTTTGTTTGTGTAGCAGATCTTTATTTAGTGTGTGTTTGTTTGTGTAGTAGATCTTTGGTTTCGTTTTGTTTGTAGAGTAGATCTTTAGTTTAATTTTGTTTGTGTAGTAGATCTTTAGTTTCGTTTTGTTTGTGTAGTAGATCTTTAGTTTCGTTTTGTTTGTGTAGTAGATCTTTAGTTTCTCTTTGTTTGTGTAGTAGATCTTTAGTTTTGTTTTGTTTGTGTAGTAGATCTTTAGTTTCATTTTGTTTGTGGAGTAGATCTTTAGTTTCATTTTGTTTGTGTAGTAGATCTTTAGTTTCTGTTTGTGTAGTCTGTGAACTAGAAGGAGGAGGTCATTTTTTTCTTTTGGGGTGAGGGATGGGGAAGGCTATAACGTCTTAATGTTTTTATGTCATCCATTATTATCGTAAAGCTGTAACCATACATTTTAATCATTTTCCTATGTTCTTGCATCTGATGAAGGCCATTTGGTTGAAACATCAATTTTGGGTAGCACTTTTGTAAAGTTGCCTAACACTTTATATTACTCTATTTCACTCTGTATGTAGTGAAAACATATAATGTACGTTTGAAAAAAAAAGTTTTAGATTTAGAAGCATGGGATAAGGACAACAAGGAGTTGCAAGGGTTTTAAATCACTGTTAATGAGAAAAAGTGGAACGTCGTCAACATGTATGCCAGACCAGCCTCACTGGTGGTCAAGAACTGGGTTTTTTTTTCATGATCTAGAGGAACTGCCAGGTGACAATTTACTATTGTGTGGCAATTTCAATGCGCAGGGTGTACACTGGGGCAACACTCTTGACAACACCCAGAAATTGTACAGCCTTAGATTCTGTCCTTGCAGATATAGTCCTGACCGTGGTGAATTGTGAGATGATGACACGACTTACAAACAAGACACATGCTGAACTGGACATCAACTGGAATCAGTTAAACTACAATGGAAGCGATCATTTACTCTGTGCTGTTAGCATCCATAAGGAAGCACCAAGGAAATCCACAAGAATAACACATCCTTTCAGGTATAATCAGTTGGGATCATCTGTGTAGGGGAAACTACATCAATGGGTGTGGACACCTAGGGAAAGACAGGTCCTAGCATATAGATCTTTGTGGTAGGCACATGAGGTAGAGTTGATCTGGCTCGAGAAGAGACACAATCTGAAGCTATTGCAATGATGCCAAAAAGTGAACCTTTGTTGAATGACAGAACTTCAGAGGGACATGAAAAAGACCACCAGTAATTTCCAACAGTTGGCAGCAAAGGCTAAGAGAGAGCGATGGATTTGGTTTATGGTGGAGGTGGCAGCAGACAAAACACTCTTTAAGTTTTTTGTCACTGTATGCATGCATGAAGATGACAACATGCCCTAGAGCTAACAAATACCATCAGGGACAATGAGGGCAGAATGATACTCACAGATGAGCGTCTCTTTCACAGAGATGAAAGGCAGGTTCATGCTGGAGAGGTACGTTACACAGACATCATGGTGACATAGATTCACGCCAGATGGTTAGAAACACACTATCAGCATCATTGGGACAAGTACTTCCCAAGAACCCAATCAGTTTTGAGGATTTAGTTTGCCTGATCAAAAATTCCATTATGCTACAGAACATTGACAGACAGTGTCTGCAGCAGGAGTGGATGCAGCTTGAATGACTTTAAAGTGAGTGCCCCAGTTAACCTTGGTGTAGTGTCCAGGGCATGCCGGTGTACATCAATAAGCTTCCTGGCAGCTCTGGCACTGAATGTGACCTTATTGACCTGGACAAAGAGGACATTGCCAAGTTTGTTCTTTGCTTAAGAAAAGATGAGGAGAATGGGTGTGACATTGATGTATACATTGAGATACTGAGGAGTCTGAAGGTGGAAAAGGAATCTGGTCGATCCAGAGTACTTAATGGGAAAAGCAGATGCATTTATATTCAACACCTTACAGAAACAATCTACATACGCTTCAGGAAATGCTGGGATGGGTGGTGGAGAGGATATAAGGATGGCACTAACTTCAGTGAAGATTTCATATTTTAAAAATCAATATTGAACATGGGGGAGGGGGGGGGAGTGTTTATGTGTGTGTGTTTGTGCATGCGCGCTCATGTGTTGCACACAATGCACAATGAAATATGAGGTAGAGATATTTTAAAAAAATAATTTTAAAAATACATGACACAGAATAAAACAGATACTAATCTTAGGAAAGAGTCAGTAATGGACAATCTTTAGCCAGTTTTTCATCCCCCTTCTGCAGATCTGACATTCCAGCTATCCTCTGGTATAAACATACTGATAACTGGCGACAGTGGATGTGGGAAAACATCATTACTTAGAATTTTGTGTGGGCTGTGGGAGCCAATTTCAGGTAAGATTGTCGTCAAATTTTGCATTAAAAAATGATTGAGTTATTTGCGGGTCATCATCATCATTGCACTCCGAACATGTCCATTGGTGCTCAGATCCCCTCCTCAGCAATTCCCACAGTGTCCATCGACTGACGACTCCAGTTCTATGTTGGTTGATAAGTCTTCTTACATGGCCACTAAGTTTCTAATTTCTGGCTGTGCCCATCTTAACTCCCATATCCATCATCCGAAGAAGTGACGTGGATCTGTGTTTGTCGAAGTCCTGTGCTCTTCCCACATCTCGGAGGGCATTGATGATGTCCGCCCGACCATTGGTTGCCTGTTCTCAATGATAGCGCAGCTAGCCAACCTGTCTGCTCTTTCATTTCCCCATACTCCCGCATGTCCAGGGACATAGACAAAGGTGACTTTACGTATTTTGGATCTCTGCAATGACTCTACCCATTGCATGCGCACAGAGCCCGCCTTCTCTTTTTTATCATGCTCATCGAGTCACTCAGTATACATGCATGGGTGTATTGAATGCCTTGGTCACTGCCATCCCCTCCATTGTCATGCTACTCGTGGTCATGACTTATGCACCATTGTCTTCTTTGGCTATTCTGCGTGCTGTAAATGCCCATGTACTTCTTTGGTGTCATCTTACAGATCCGTCTGTATAGATGACTGCATCTTTCTCATCGGTGTTATCGCAGATGAGACAGTTGACCTCAGCATTAACCATGACCGGGTTCTGTTCCCTACTTTTCCTGTCGAGTGTGACAATACATGAGAAAGTCCCCTTGAATGACGTAGGCACAGGTATCCACTCCTCACCAATGCTGATATTGGTAAGCCCACAGACCTGTTTGATGACATCTGCTCGGCCCACCCATGATTTGCCTCTTTTTAGCCTGGCACCTTTCCCTGTGTTGAGCACATGGTGAAATGGATGCTCTTTATCTGTACTAATCTTCAGGTATGCTCATGCTCTCCAGATCTTGATTCTGTTATCTATGGTTGGAAAGTCAAGAAGATACCTCATTGCTACACAGAGAGTGTCCCTTGTACATCCCAAGATAATGCGCATGGCTTCATTTTGTATTTTCTCCAGCCTATCAATTTGAGTCGTACTGGCAGTAAGAATTGCCAGGGCATACTCGATTGGTGCGAGGACTAATCCCTGGAACAGAAGAGTAAGTAGCCTCTGCTCGATGTTGGCAGCTGCCATGAACTTCAAGGCGGCTAATCCTTTGCGGAATTTTGTTATCACATGGTCGACGTGATCCCAGAAACACAGGCTGTGATCAAACTTAACTCCGAGGTATATCATCAACTTGTCCCTGGTCACCTCATCAGCTCCCTTTCGTACTACCGGTGTGGTCGTATTAACTATATGATTGTTAAGGGAGAACCATGAAACTGATGCTTTATTAGGATTAACCAAGGCACATGAAACCCCACACCAGGAAGAAATGCGATCGAGTTCATCTTGCATTGTGGAGGCAATTCCCCGCCTGGTCTCTTCCCTGCCGATATATCAGAATATCATCAGCAAAGGTCTTAGTTCTTCCCCTCCCATCCAGCTGTTGTTCCGTGATCGTTATTGTGTACACGTTAAATAGAACTGGTGACAATGGTGACCCTTGTGGCAGCCCTGGACAAATGGATATTGGCTCAGAAGACCTACGTCCACATCATTGGCCAGTGTTGTCAAGTCGTCATCAGCTAAATCACCTATGTCATCGTACCGAACACTATCTGGACCAGGAGCAGTGTTGTGTGACCTTTTAAGTGTCATGCGAATGGTATCGGTTGTGATTGTGAGATCTTCTTCCAGCACTACATCCTTATACAATTTTGACAGCAATCCCCATATCCTCATTCTTACAGCCTCATTTCTTTGGTCGGTCTGCTCAATGTAGCGGTCAAGCAGGGCATTCCCTTTGCTCTCATCAGATTTGTGCCATATCCGGCCTGTGCTCTGAAAGTCTGGTATGCCTCTGTGTCGTGGTGTGCCATTCATGCCCTGATGAAGCCGCCAGAATGTGGCTAGCGATTTTTCTGAGCACACCTTTTTACAGAAGTCATTCCATTTGGCATCCTTAGCCTGCTTAGCACATAGTTTAAAGTGCATCATTTTTTGGTCGACCTCTACTTTCAGACGCTTCAAGAGCTCAGGTTGTGTTCTTCCATTCTTTCTGGCTTTCTGCCATGTCTTGGCTGTTTGTCTCTTGCTCCACCAAGCTTCTACATTCCACCAGGGTGGCTGCGTCCATCTCTCCTGCCTCCTACAAGGGGGCTCTGATGATGTCATTTTTTATATTATTTCTTTTACTTATGTAAGGCAGTCTCTATCTAATGTATTAATTTTAGTTGTCACAATGCCATTTTTTAAATTATAGAAATCATATTTGTATTAATAAGAGAGACTGCAATTAATATAGAGGTATATCGCTTCTCGGCCATGTAGGAAAGTTATATGCCAAAATTATGGGAAAAAAGGCTGAGACCAATAATAGAACTACAGTTAATCGATTCTCAAATGGGGGTTCATGCTTGATGAAAATTTTCATGTTTGATGTATGTGGATTTGTTTAATCACTTAAATTCTGTTCTCCTTATATGTAGTGTGTATCATTGTGTAACTTTGATGTGTTAATTATTGCTAATTGTATTGTTTGTTTATTTCACTTTACTTATTTTATTTTTAAAATCACTGTCAGTCATTAACCTATATTTTCTACTGAGGAGACATTTGTCTAAATACTGTGGCTGCTCTAAACAGCTCTATGTTTTTCTATGGGACTCTGCTTAGAACTGAGTGATTGTTAGCATTTTTTATGAAGATCTTCAAGAAACCTTGACTTATGGAAATTCTATTTTTTCATGACAAAATGCTTTTTGAACATGTCATTATTTCAGATATCAATTGGTTTTTGCTTTTGCCTGTTTAACTAAATGTTGTAATTGATAGCACAGCTGTTGAGGTTATTATGATTGTGTAGACTGTTGTCTCCCAAAACCAAATTAAGGCATATCAGGGGAAATTTTTATCTATGAGAGTAAATGACAAACATATTAAACAATTTTTTTAACCCCGTATTACGATTCTGTCGTAAAAATTATCGCCTCAAAATTCAAATTCTTAAAATTTGGCCGTTTGCTACAAGCAAATATCCCATACCTCCCCAATTACTTCTTCTATCTATCTATCTATTGACCTTTCGAGCCGTAGCCGGCCCATAGGGCATAGACCAAGATACTCCTTCTCTTATCTGAATTTTTGTTCTAGCAGTTTTCAATTCTTTTAAAGAATTTTGTCAAATCTCGCCATTTGTCTCTGTTCTGTGCAAGCAGCTCTATCTCATTGAGGGAGCCGATTCCTGCTATTACTTCTTCTGGTGACCCCTAAATGTTGGATTTGTTTCCTTTGATAATGATTTTTTTTTCAAGTGAGTCATAAATAAAAAGTACAACTGTATCATAAGAAGGGGGAAGTTTTTTTTTTTTATTTCACCAATTTTAAAGAAATTCTTTTTTTCTCTTGATGGGGAAAATCTCAGCTGTCAGTAAGACATCAAACAAACCTTTGTAACACGGGATAGCCAGTGAATGACAGTTTGAGGGAACCGAACATATGGCTCGATTTACTGACATAGAGAGCCGTACGATTAGACAACATAATACCTCCGGTGGCCATGGCACGATACATTCACATTTTCAGGCCATAAATCTAATGTAAAAAAAAAAGTAAAGTACCCCCGTCACGCCAAGTGGCATATAGGGAATGTGGTGTTAGTGGCCATATATTTTACAGACCTTCGGCACATGATTTTTGGGGTAATGTGGTTGGTGTTACGCCCGTGCCACTTCACTTTCCCTGAAAAAAATCAGGTACCCATTAAAGGCTGGGTGAACCTGGAAGCCGTCGGTTGAGATCGAACCCTACCTCTTGTCCTTTGTAGTCCAGTTCACTAACCACTGAGTTATCGCGGCTCATAAATCTAATGTACCCCAGGAAATTATTACAGCATCCGATTACCCGTGTCAATGCTTGGACAAACACACAGTTGTCTAGCAAATGTTCAAAGAAAATATGATTTTTTAAACCCAAATATAACTCAAATAAATTTAAGTCGTAGTATTTTTTTTAACAGCTTCGTGAAAATGTTACCCGCAGATATGTATCGTGCTCTAGGGTTAATAGCATTAATTGTGTTGTGATGGTAATAAGGTGATGCTGATTTTGTTCATTACTATAATGATTTAATTAATGCCGCACAAATGTGATATATTTCATACAGCACAAGTGCTATACTATGATTACCTCTGACTGTACATTTTATTATAGACGGAATATTTTTTGCAGGCTACATTGATAAAAGTGTGGATCTTGGTCCAAGTGGAATGTTGTATCTGCCTCAGAAACCATACTTCACAGATGGAACTCTTAGGGAACAGGTATCAAATTTACAATAGACTTGTGTACAATTTTAGTATGAAAGTAATGCTTCCATCATAGATGGAAGTTATGCAACAGAGCAGTAGTTTGTAGACGTTTGAGGACAAGAAGTCAAGTTCATATCATTGACTGACAAGCATCTAGGACCACCCAACTTTAGATACCACAAATGCTTATTTCTGAAAAAGTTGGCTTAACTCTTTCCATACAGAAGCTTTTTATTGACGCAACAGAGTAGAGTTCAGAGACAAAATGTTTCACGGTGTTTAAGAATCAATCTACATATTTATATTTATCTAACATATAACATATTATATATGAATTTTTAGATAATTGAACACGGTGTTAGATAATAAAATAAACTCTAATTACGACAATTAAGTGGTTGTAATTTTTATAACGGTGTTGCGAAAACATGACTCACAGATAAGTATCGATATCTAGGGTTTATAAATGTAGGAAAAAGTATAGATAATAGATAGAAATAGAATTTTTTTTAATGCTGAATATTTAAATGTGTATCTTTTATCATTCTTTTTCTTCAGGTTGTTTATCCTTTGATGAACTGTGATGTGTTACCCGGTAAGAAATGTAATTGAGGTTCTCATTAAATTCTTTTAATTTCAGTGTGTTTTTTATTCAAGCTTCACACACACCTGGCTTGGATATCATTTACTATATATATTTGTCATTACATATAAAACATTTAGTTTCTGCAAAATGTATTTCATATAAAATATCATGATTTGAAAACAGCTGGCAAATCATACCTGACTACAGGCAATAGGGTTAGCAAATCAGAGTTGACCAAAACCTTACTTCACCTTATTTTGGTGAGACTGGAATTAGGCAACTTAGTTTAACTCAGCTCACTACAGCTCGTCAGATAGAATCTCTGTCTCTATCCAGATCTCCAATTTCTTCTGTTATCATCTTCAATGTCTCTTGTATGTCTTGAAACCACCTTCTTCTTGGTGTACTTACCGTCCTGGAGCCATGCCTTCCATTATTGTTCTTTTGAGCCCACTATGTCTTTTGACTTTATGTTGGACATGTGATGAGAAGAGATAATAACCGAATAGCAAAGCAGGCCCTCATATTGGAAACAACAGGTAAGAGAAAAAGAGGAAGACCCAGGGAGACACTGAGAAGAACATTGATGAGAGAGGCAAGAGCAACAGGATTTGGCTCCCTCAATGAGATAGAGCTGCTTGCACAGAACAGAGACAAATGGCGAGATTTGATAAAATATCTTTAAAAGAAAACTGCTAGAACAAAAATTCAGATATGAGAAGGTATATCTTGGTCTACGCCCTATGGGCCGGCAACGGCTTGAAAGGTCAATAGATAGATAGATAGATGTCTTTTGATGTGCTTTTTAATGTCTTCATTGCTCTTTTTCATTATCCGATGTATCTGAAAGACTTTTCTGTAGCATTTTGTTTTGAAAGAATCGATTTTCTTCCTTGCCTTTTGCAAGATTGTCCATGATTCACAATCATATAATTGTTAATAGGAAGATACATGCCCTCTGTAATTTTAATTTTACTGCTTTGCTTGTATTGTGCCACATGTTCTTCAAAACATTTAATTTTTGTGTTGCTATTGCTAATCCTCTTTTGATCTCTTTCTGGCAGTCTCCATTGTTAGTTACTACAGATCCCAGATATTCATAGTTTGTTACAATTTCAAGTTCTTCACTGTTGATGATTTTGGGTTGGATTTTGGACATTATTTTAGTCAGACATATAATGTGCTCAAATGCATACAAATTATATCTAACTATCAAGTACATCATAACTCAATAAAAAACCCATCTCTGAAAAACATAAAGAAGAAACTCCCTATTTTCTTCTGCTCAGCAGCTTTTTTAAATAAGTGGTAATATTTTGAGTAATTTGTTGATGAAAGACAACTAAGAACAAAAAAAAGTGAACATAACTACGAATAAAATAAACTACTCTGCAATGTATGGCAAGGAGCTGATATAACAAGAAAACTTAGGATCTTTAAGAGCCTGCATTTTTCCCATAGTAACATGTAGATGGTGGACTATTGATAGATCTGCTGAAAAATCCATCAGTATCTTTGAATCCAAGTGTTAAAGAAGAATACTTAGAATACAATGAACAGAGAAAAGAACAAACACGTTGCAGTACCTTAATATTCCAGAAAACTGGTGACTGTAGAACATAAAAATAAAGAAAATAAAATATTTTGGTTATATAAATTAACATGATGATCTAATGAAGATCATTATGGAGGGGATGGTATCAGGTATATGTGAGAGAAGACCAAGAAGAAAACATGAGTGCAAGACATCATAGATTAGCTTGATTTGACTGCTGTAGATGCTAGCCATCTTATGTGGAATTGAAAAAACTTCAGAGTTACATTTCTGCTGTAGATGCTAGCCATCTTATGTGGAATGGAAAAAACTTCAGAGTTATATTTCTGCTGCAGATGCTAGCCATCTTATGTGGAATTGAAAAAAAACTTAAAAGAGTTACAGTTAAGGGAGCCAGGTTCCAACAGTGAGGAAAAATAAAAAAATATAAATAGAAAAAAAAACGGTATAGTTAAAGCTTCACATAACAAGAATTACTATAGGCTTCACTGCAGCTTCACATTTTGATGCAATTATGTGCATTTCTTTGCCTTGACCCTACAGGTTCCAGTAAGGATGAAAATTAAAAAAGCAAAAAGTAGTATGGTTACAGCTGTATGTAGGTGAGGAACAAAACAAAGGCAGATTATCTTTTGTTTTGTTCCTCACTTACATAAAGCTGTAGCCATACTTTTTCCTTTTTTAAAAAATTGTCATTCTTATCATCAGTTGTACAGCAGCTTCACATTGTCATGCATCTTGATGCATTTTTATGTCAACCCCTGTCCAATAGCTACAAGCTAGATGATAATATTTTTTATGCCAATACCCCTGTCCAATAGCTACAAGCTAGATGATAATATTTTTTATGCCAACACCCCTGTCCAATAGCTACAAGCTAGATGATAATATTTTTTATGCCAACACCCCTGTCCAATAGCTACAAGCTAGATGATAATATTTTTTATGCCAACACCCCTTTCCAATAGCTACAAGCTAGATGATGATATTTTTTATGCCAACACCCCTTTCCAATAGCTACAAGCTAGATGATGATATTTGTTATGCCAACACCCCTGTCCAATAGCTACAAGCTAGATGATGATATTTTTTATGCCAACACCCCTGTCCAATAGCTACGAGCTAGATGATGATATTTTTTATGCCAACACCCTGTCCAATAGCTACAAGCTAGATGATGATATTTTTTATGCCAACACCCCTGTCCAATAGCTACAAGCTAGATGATGATATTTTTTATGCCAACACCCCTGTCCAATAGCTACAAGCTAGATGATGATATTTTTTATGCCAACACCCCTTTCTAATAGCTACAAGCTAGATGATGATATTTTTTATGCCAATACCTATGTCCAATAGCTACAAGCTAGATGATGATATTTTTTATGCCAACACCTCTGTCCAATAGCTACAAGCTAGATGATGATATTTTTTATGTCAATACCCCTGTCCAATAGCTACAAGCTAGATGATGATATTTTAGTCAACTTGTCATGGCTATTTTGTCTGTCTAAAATGAGATGGTTAAATCGGACAATGAAAACTTATTGAGTCGTAAAGGGAAAAAAATCCAGGAAAAATTAAATGATAGAGGACATTTTAGTTGATGAACCAAGGGGAAAGAATAAACAAAACAAGGATGAATATGTAGAGGATTAAATGAGAGGTAGCAAGTAAATGCTAAGTAGTTTAAGAAGTCTGATGAAACCTGACATGCAAAGAGATTGAAAACAGCACAAAAGGTGTACAACTGTTATCCACAGACAAAATGATAAACTTCCATGTCTTCTTTGGTTACATTATCTGGTGCAGCTGACTTGTTTATTTTTATGCTGCTTAACTGTGCTCTCCTGGGGAGCCACAAAAGCTCAGTGGTTAGTGAACTGGACTACTAAGGACAAGAGGTCAGTTTGAGTTATGGCTTTCAGGTTCACCCAGATTTAAATGGGCTCCTGATTTTTTTCTGGGAAAGAAAAGCAGCATAGGCATAATACTAATCACATTATCCCAATAATAATATGACAATTTAAAAAAAATTATAGGTACTAACACATATTCCCAATATTCCACTGTGGCATGACAGGGCGCTTTTTTTTCTATTGTACCCTCCACTTATCTAAGTACTGGTGGCCATTCTCCAATATCTTGAATGTTTACTTCTGGTTGTTCATCATCATAAAATTCTCTTATGTATTTGTCTATCTTTCCCTTATACTTTCTTGTTTCATCAACAAATCTCCTTATTTTGATTTTAAAAATCAGTATTTCTTCAAGAAACTATGGGAGAATTTAAAATAGAAATAATAAGAAAACTGTTGAATGATGTCTACAGTAGCAGAGATATGTAGTGGACAATCTACTAAAATCTATTTCAGCTCTGCCAAAGAATCCCGAGGACAGATTGTGGAGGTAATCATATACTCTCTTCTAAGTCATGTGACAAAAATATTACTAAGAAATATGCAAAGAGGGAGAATCAAAATCAGACAAGAAGTTGTTATAAACAGTGTAGATCTTTTGAAGGATGATAATGAGATGAACAACACAATGTACATTATAAGAATATTAGTATAAAGAGCAGCAGAAGTGAAAACAGGTTTATTCTTATGTTTTATAAACTACACTAAGGCATTAGACGAAGAAAAACATAAAGAAATAATGACAATTTTAGAAAGCATAAATATTGACAATGAAGATATGGGAATAATAAGGAAAACAGCTGTTAAAGAACTGGCAACAAGTGGGAATGTTTCTTAAGATAGAACAAATTGTTAGGTAGGCTTGTATGTTCTCTATAATTGTGTTATGGTAGGCCCCGGTATCAATGCAAACAAATTAAAATCCATAATTGCTCAACCACCCGTGCCAGTGGAATCATCCAAATTATTATCCCATCTCCCGAATAAAGAAAGGTAACTGTAGTCCCCATCATAGCAGTCTCAGCACACGCCAAAAGACATAAGGTGAAACCACACAGAAAGTGAACACAGCCAACTGTTCCCTGTCATACAATATCATCGTTTAAAGCAAGCAATTGGAATATTGAAACATCATATAATTTCATATATATAAATATATAAAAATAAAACACGATCTATAATTGTCTGTTTCTCATTAGTTATCTATTACTATCTCATTTAATCTATAAACATTATCATTTTAACATATGTTCTACACATATCAGTGCAATTAAATCTGTATCATTTGATTGTCATTTAAAAAAAAATGTTCTCAATTTTCCATTCAGTTTGTGTACTATAAATATATTATAATACAGATGACCTAAAAATAGAGAAATACCTGAGACTAGTGGGGCTGGCAGCTTTACTGGACAGACTCGGAGGACTGGATGCTAAAACAGATTGGAACTGGTTTGTTACAAATCAGCTAAAACTGCATTTAATAATACTTGAAATATTTAATATTTCTTTCTCAGTATTCTTTATTGCTGGATTACTGGCTTGCAATTATATTGTGAGTTATATAGTACAGTTTTATTAGATTGAGGTTGAAAACTTCCAGTTTAATTGGATATTCCTGGCCCATTTTAATATGCCATCCTTCTGCCATCCATATAGTGTGGAATCCTTGTAATTTTTACAGAATTTTGTTTTAAAAAAAAACTTAAATGCTGCCAATTAACAGTTACCAAATTAAGATCTCCATTAAGTGAGAATTAAATGAATTGCGTGTTTATAGAAAATGTGAGTTCAGATCTTATGACAATTGAAACTGCTTTTAATAAAGATACCATGTGATTATTTTCTATTTATACATTGAATGAATGACTGACATTTTTAGAATGTATTTATTTTTTAAAATAGCATTTATTAGACACAGTGGTTTTGTCTTCTTGAAAGAGAGAAATTATACAATATTCATCATCATCATCATCATCAGGTACCGGGCCTGCTGGCGTAAGTGATCATGTCTCTCCACAACTTTCGATCTCGACAGTTCTTTATCATTTCTGTTGTTAACCTTCTGCCAAGCCATTCTCTTAAACTGTCTGGTATTTTCTCTCTTTGCTTCCCTCTATCTCTTCGTCCCTCAATTTTTCCAGTTGTTACAATATATTCCAGTTGTTCTCTTCTCATTACATGGCCAAAAAAATGAAGTTGTTTCTTCCTAATATTGGAAATTAGCTCTCTTTTTGCTTAGACCTCATTCAGAACATTTTCATTACTGTTCTTAGCTGTCCATGGTATTCTCAACATTCTTCTGTAAAACCACATTTCTACAGACTCCAGCGATTTTCTTGTCTGTTGTCCTATTGTCCATGATTCACATCCATATGTTAAGACTGGCTCTACATAACATTTAAGAACTCTTTTTCTTGTTTCTAATGTCAAAAATGGATTGCATAGTATTATACATTATTAGTAAATATAAAACATTAAAAAGAAGTGTATATTGCGCTTATCATCAATAAAAAAAAACTACACTATTATGATAACTTTGACTTTTATACAACACACTGGCTTTATATAAAAAATGATACACATCCAGTCACAATGATGCATTATGGGTGACTGGCTTGAGCATTTAGGAAGGTAAGTGGCAGGAACAATTGTAATCTAGAATTAAACATAATTGTATGAAATTTAAGTTAAGACAATCCCTGAATGAGAAAGCATGGCGCAAGCCATATTTGATAGACAAATTGATGGCTGGTAATGTCACCTTTATCTACATCCCTGGACATGCAGGGATATGGGGAAATAAAAGAGCAGACAGGTTGGCTTGCTGCACTGCCATTTAAGATGGTCAACCAATGAATCGGGCAGACATCATTAATATGCTCTGAGATGTGGGAAGGGCACAGGACTTCAACAGCCATGAGTCCACGTCACTCCTTCGGATGAAAGCGGTGAAAGTAAGATGGGCACATCCAGAAACGAGAAACTTAGTGGGCGTATAAGAATACTTATCAACCAACACAAAACTGGAGTCATCAGTCGCTGGACACTGCGGGACTTGCTAACGAGGGGATCTGAGCAACTATGGACATGTTCAGAGTGCCATGATGATGACCCGCAAATAACTAAATCACTGGCTTTTGTCATTAGCTCTGCATTTTTTCAGCAATAGTAATTTATTTACTGGATAATGTAATAAAAGGAGCTTTGAATTTAGCACTTATTTAAATATAACAATATTGTAAAATGTGAAAGATATCAGTGCCCAATTGAAACTCATAGAAATTATATTACAACTTTAAAAAAAAATTTAAGTATATGATTTTTTTCTCCTTTGTAAATTTCTTTTATCTGCCCAACTAGCAACATGTTTGTATCTTCCTCTTCATTTGCTTATTTAGCTAATTGCATTACATTGTTTTTGACCTTACATTCATCTTTATGAGACAGCTATACAAAAGTGGAGCTGCTGTAAAGCTGATAATAAATGTCATAAAGATATATTTAAAATGTGGTATGATTGTATTGGGCTGCAACCACAAGCTGCTTTGTGACATCTGTCATTTAAAATATATATTTGTCATCCATTTTTGCTCCTGTCTCTTCTTTGACCTTTGATTTTTATGTGGTGTCTTTCCTTTGAAAACAATTTTACAAGATTAATAAGTCTTTCTACTCAATCTAGGATTACATTTTCCTTCTCTTAGATGAATTGTCTGCCAGGAGTTACATACTCTTCCTTCATGGATCTCTTCCTTCATGGATTTTTAATCGGGGTTTTTCCCCTAACTTTTGCTTGTCAGAGTGTGCTCCCTTTGTTTAATTTTTATAAATGTGAGACTACTTCATTTCTGGTATTTGTTTGTGGTGTTTTCAAAGCTAATCCAGCTTCCATTCAGATGAGAACACTTAAAAAAAAAGTGAGAATGGCTTCATTTGGGGTTGACTTGAGAAACTGGCTCAGGATAGACAAGAGTAGCAATCTTCATTAGTGATCTCATGTACCAGTGAGTATGATGAGGAGTATACTTGATTGATCTTGATTTTTGTGTAAGAATTAGCTTAAGTTTGTGGTTGTTGATGGACGAATTCTGTTGGTCTAAATTGTGTTTGTGTAGATCATTGAAATGTTTGTGACTGATAAATTCATGAGTCCTTGGCTTATGTTAATACTTGCTTGGCTTGATTTGGATTAACTTGTGCATCTTCTCATTGTATCTGAATATTCATATTATATTTAATTTTATAACAACATTACATAACAACAGACCAAGGGGATGTCCTAAAATATAGATGAATAAATGAAATAGAATACTCTGATCATTCATAAATGTAACAGAAGAGGCCAACCAAAGAGCTAAAGACAGTAAACTATCTTTAAAGACAAGTGAGAGAGGAAGAAGAATTTCAGATGAAGAAAACTTAAACTAATGGAACCACTATCTTGCATATTCTTTAACACAGGAAGAATAAGGCAGGGGAAAGAACATGAGTACCTATGGGGCTGCAATGATTGTTCTATTAGCAAACATTAACATATATTTCTTTTTTTTACAGTTGCATCTAACTTTCTACTGATCTCCATTCAGCATGCCTTAGTTACTCTGCAAAATTTGTATTGTTCTTGAAATTTATTTTTTGTTAAGCTCCTCACCTCTTTCTTTTCATTGTGAACTCCAGTTCAAGCATATCTTCTTACATTATTATATTGTTTCTTTTGAATATAGCTTATTCACTTCTTTGTTTTTCTTTATTTAATATCCAGTTACATAAGAGCAAGTTGCTGGACATAGAGCAGGTTGCTGGACAACTGCAGACATAACTTGAGAGCTTAAGCACGTAGTGTAGGCAGGTAGAAGCACTAGCCAATCAAACAACGGCCGCTGTAATGTAAACACACAAAACCATTTGTGAATCTGTGTTCAGATGTAGGGGAGAAGACCAGCTCAGTGAAACACTTAGGAGTGTAGTTTCATAGAATTGTCAAGGTAGACATCAGTGTGTTTGCCTTCACTACAATATAAATAGTTTGGTGACAGAAGTCTTGAAAATAACTAAGACAGTAGCTTGGCTTGATATACAGATTTTTACCCATACATACTTTCTCAGTGACTCTGTGAGTATGCTCATGAAGATCAGAATGGGCTTTGCTTGAAGGCAGTGGTTGGAGTCTTAGAAGAGGTCAAGTCTAAATAAAATCTGCTTTTTTTTGTGCCAGGACATTTATTGTGATTAGGAACAATCAGACAGGCTTGCTGGTTTAGCTGTTGTGGAGAATGTGTGAGCAATGATCATGGATGACTTTCTAGATGCTTTCAAGGAGGCAGGACAAGTAGGTGATTCAAGCAATTAATGTGAATCTACGTGGAATAGATTGCAAGAGCATCACATCAAAAGGGGTGATGACAGACAAGTCTGAAATTCAGTGAAAATGTTCTTTCAACTAACAAACTAAATTTTCCTACCTCAGGTATGATGAAATGTCACCTGGTGAAATGCAAAGACTATCATTTGTGCGATTGTTCTTTCATCAGTCTCCATATGCTAGTAAGTTTGTTATCTGTTTGCATCATGTTTGTCATATAAATATTGATTACTGAAAGCTGAAATATGTAGCACTTTAGAAACTCTTCTTATTCTTTTAACTTCTTCTATTGTTCTTGAGTTGGGGATGTCAGACATCAATGGTGATTTCATTAAAGTGCTGCACTGTCATGCCCAGTTCAACTAGATTTCGGCTCAAAATCCTTTCTTTATATTTTTGCTAATGATTTGCTTCTCTTCCAACATTGAAGAGGTTTGTGTGACTTCAAATTTTACACTTATAAAGTGATGAGTATTAGGCTTGTGCTGGCTTTTTGTTTTAGATGAAGACTTGGGAACACCAGCAAAGATAACAGTTGCTTTGTTTTTGAAGGCTTATCTTGTATATGAATTACAGTTCCTAGCAATCTGACTTCAACTGCTTGAGTATTCTTCAAACTTAAAGAAGAAAAAAAACACAAACAATTTAAGGGAACTTATGAAATTACCTCAGGGGCTCTCACTGGTGCCACAGAATTCATGTACTGCGCAGACATCATCATGTGTCTTCAGGAATAAGATGATAAATGCATATGTTGTTCATTAATCACAGGTGATGCAGACAATTCATTCATCCAGTTGTTATTCTGTGCTTGACTGTTAAACCCCAAGTGGGCCCAGACTAATCTAGGACAGTATGGACATGTGATAGTTAATGCTGATGGGGGGATCTATTTCATAAGCCATTCTAGCCTGTCTCTGTTATTTTTGGCTGCTACTCATCTCGATGTTTCACAAGCTGTAGCCCTATGTGTGAAAGTAGTTCTATCTTGTGCCATATCTCCCCATGTGTCGAGATGAATATTCAAGACTGAAAGAAAGAATGCTTATAGAAGTATATTGATGATTGTCCTAAAAACAAATGTAAAGACATGAGCATATAACATTTACTTCATTTCTGTGTTTATACAATAATGTATTTAAATGTTTAATTTATTTGCTACCCAGCTTGCTTCTCTTCACTTTGTACATCTCAAAAGTTGTATAAATCAAGGAGAAAGAAAAAAAAGAAAGAGAGAATCAGAATAGTAAAAGCAGCATTTCATAAATTTTGGGAAAATATGTAAACACAAACAATTCTAAACATGAAAACAAAGCTTAGGATATTAAACCCAAATGCATTATTCATCCTTATTTATGCATTGAAAGCTGGAAGTCAACAAAATAAATAGAGAATAAACTGGATGCATTCAAAAACAAATGTCTAAGGAAGACACTTTGGGTAAACAATGGAATGAGTTCAAGACTAGTGCAGAAATAAGTGGAATGACAATGCAAAAGTCACATCTATAATCAGGAAGAGAAGGTTGGAATTTGTTGGTCATGTGATAAGAAAAAAATAACCAGGGAATCACAGATCTCTCAATTTGGAAACAAGAAGAAAAAAAAATAGGTCAACCTCAAGAGACACTGAGAAGAACACTGACAAGAGAATCAAAGAAAACAGGCTTTTATATACGCTTGTGTTTCATAGAGTGAGAATTAATTTGTTGTACGCCCTAAATGCACCTCATTAACTTGACACTGATTATCTGAATATTTTACAGCAGATAACAATTATTTTGCAACTATATATTTGACCAAGGAATTCTTGGAGAAGACAGATAGAAGCAGAGATGAAAATGATGGGGAAGACATGGAATGATCTTAAAAGAATGGCAAAAAACAGAACGACTTGGAAAGTGTTTGTTGAAGACCTATGCTCCACTGGGAGCTAAAAATGTAGAAGAAGAAGAAGAGATATATTTGATTGGCATGTACACTTTATAATAAATATTGGTCTATCTAATGTCTGGCAGTTCTGGATGAAGCTACCAGTCAGGTCAGTGAGGAGATGGAGCAGCTCTTGTACAAGACATGTTCAGAGTTGAATATTACAGTCATGAGTGTAGGACACAGGTCAACAATAAGAGCATACCATAACATGGAGCTCAACATACGTAGTGATGGAGGATGGACTCTCTCTCCCATTGTATGAATTGATGTATGTATAAGTATTCAGGAACTTAGTCAAGTGCCTTCAAAAAATGTATCACGGTGGGAGGAGTTATAATTGTATATAGAAGAACTATGCAAAAAAAGATAAATTTATTGGCAATTTGTTTTTAAAAAGTTCCAAGCCTCATACATGACTATTGTTCTTCAACTGTTTACACTTTTAGATAACTGAGATATATATAACAATAACATAACAATAGTGGTTCTTCTGAATTGTACTACAATTGTTTGTGTCCTTGAGTAAAGCCATCAGGAAAGAGAAGAGTGTTAAAGTCGTACATGGGGCATGTGAAAAGAGATTAGCAACTTAACATAGTTGAGGGGTGCTTAAAAGCTGGAAGGTCACGGTTAAGCCCAATCTCTTGTGGGAACAAAGTCTGAATACTCATGCAGCCACTACATAGTGTTCAGGTTATATTTAAAAAAAAATAAATTATCAGCAATTTTAGAAAACAGCTAACAATAGATGTAATCACACATTCCAAGGGGAAGTTAAAATAACGGGTACCACTATTTTATTATAAGTAAGGCAAAACAATTAAGAACTGAGCAAGTAGAAAGGTCAAGCAATATGACAGCGGGACAACAACAGTTGTTATTATTGAAAATGCTGTCATCTAAAGAAGTTATTAATAATTAATTAATACAGATATTATTCAGCGCCAGTTTGATAGTGAATAATATCATTGCTGTTTTATGAAGACTGTTATTTTCACGTGTGGAGATAATGTCTAAGTCAATTAGGAGATACATATGTTATTCAGCGCCATTTTGATAGTATGTCCAGATTGTTTTATACACATGTAATTATTGTTCAGATAGATGTGAATAAAGTTCATTGCTGTTTTATGAAGACGATTATTGTCCACTCAGCTAAGTATGAAAGATCTTGAAGTGTGGTGACACTAGAACAGCATCACCCAAAAATGCACAGTGGTCTTTGAAAAATATGGTCACTAACACCATATTTCCCCATACGTCTAGCAAGGCATGGAGGGAACCTTGACTTTTGTATAACCTTGACATTATGATGCATTATCTGGGAGGCAATCTTTAGGGAAAAATGGTTTTGGAATTGCAACTTTAGGATGACCACAGCATCTTTCTTTTTAAAGCATTTGAAAGCTGATTTATGAAACTGCTTATACACATTATTCTATATTGAAAACTGATTTTTGAAACTGCTTATCTATCTATCTATATTGAAAGCTGATTTATGAAACTGCTTATACACATTATTCTATATTGAAAACTGATTTATGAAACTGCTTATACACATTATTCTATAATGAAAACTGATTTATGAAACTGCTTATCTATCTATCTATATTGAAAGCTTATTTATGAAACTGCTTATACACATTATTCTCTATAATTGTATATTCTATGCACTGTAGATAGAAGATTGTGGAAGGACATGATCGCCTATGCCAACCGGTATGTCACATGATGATGATTCTATATTCATTTTGTAAGTTTATGCCATTTGAAATTGAAATGTTTTTTTTATTATATTTTACATAATTATATATTGCTGGTAATCAGGTGTATTATAAAATATTTGTATGTAAAAACTTGATAAATATTTATAATTTACTGGTATTGATTACATTTTTCTTTACATGTATTTTAACTTTATCTTTTACACATATAAATGGTAAATTTAATAGTAATTTTTGTAGTTTTTACATTACATTGCTTTAGATGCATAATGATCATCTTTGTATATCATGCTGTCAGGCACAATTTTTTATGTATAAATTTCTGTCGATTTGCTCTACAGTTCAGAGTCATTGCTCAAGTATATTAATGTGATCTCTAAAAAATGTTAATTAAATTGAATAGATCTGGAGCTAACAAATATAAAAATGAGGGCTGAATGTTATTTTAACAACATATTTTTTTGCTTATATTCAACACTTAGTAATGATAATATATGTTGCTTTGTTTTATCCTCTCTATTTTGCTGTTTTACATCATGAAGTGAAAATATATAATTATATTGAAAAGAATATATTTGGGCATAACTACATTCTTCTTCAAAGTCATGCTAGATTGAAATTGGTTTATTTTATAGTTCTATCAGAATATAACAAAGTTACTTTCGAAAAAGAACTGCAAAAAACATCCATTAAAAAAAACAGGCAGTTTAAAAACAAATGCTGAGTGATATGCACTGAACATATATACTCTCTGAAAACAGCATACCATCACAACTAAATGTGCTTTTAGCACGAGCCACTTATATAATTTAATCAAGGTACTACACTAGCATCCAGTTATGAGATCATCGAAATGTTGTTATAACCATATCTCATTTTTTTTTTCTAGTTTTAATAATAGAGGAATGTAGTGTGTCAACTTTAGAAATAGGTTGAGTGGTTGTGTCCATTGCAAAAATTGCATAAACACTGGGCAGCACTGCCTGATGGAGTCTTCGCTGTGTGTGCGCTTTTTTCAGCAAACGTGCAGCTTGGGACCTACTTATACAAGAGACTTGTCTAGTCCGCATTATATATATATATATATATATATATATATATATATATATATATAACTGAATATGACTGAAACAAACAAAAGAATAGGTATGGCAAAAACTAATTTTAATGCCATGAAAAATATACTAACAACAAAACAAATATCAGCAGGGCTGAAACTAAGAATGGCAAAATGTTACATCTTCTCAATATTCCTGTATGGTGCAGAAACATGGACATTAGACAAGAAAACAGAACATAAAATTGAAGCCTTTGAAATGTGGATTTATAGAAGAATAGGTAGAATTGGATGGAAACAAAAGATAACAAGCGATGAAGTTTTAAAACAACTGAAAATAAAAAGAGAACTGCTGAACACAATTAAGACAAGACAAATTAAATTTTTGGGGCATGTTAAAAGACACAACAGCCTACTAAAAGTAATATTGGAAGGAAAAATACAAGGTAAAAGAGGCAGAGGCAGACCAAGACTAACATGGACAAGTAACATCAAAAGATAGACAAGTCAATCTATGTCAGCCTGCACCATCAAAGCAAGAAACAGAGTAGAATGGCGATCCAAGGTAGCCAACCTTCGTTGCGGAGAGGACACACGATGATGATGATGATATATATATATATATATATATATATATATATATATATATATATATATATATATATATATAAATATATATATATTTGGTTCGAATTGCTTGAGAATTTCCTATACTTCACTTCGTTTCCATTTATCAGTTTCTTTTGAAACAGACCCAGCCTCACTGTAGACTACTTTCATCGCAGTTCCACACTTTGAATTGGTTTAATCAGCCCATACTTAGGCTGAAGTTGGTATGACCTAGAACTTCAACCAGCTCTTTTCCCTTATTAGTAGGGATATACTGTGCCAAATAATTTACACATGACAAAGTACACACCAGTTTCTATTTTTTTTTGGGGCTAGGCAAATTTCACCAAAAAGTGTTACAAATGATTTGCAGACTGGATAATAGCATTATAAAAGATTTGTTAAAATATAGGATAAAAAAGAAAATTTCTGGGATTTTAAAAATTGACACTATATCAGAATTCTCATTATAACTAGTCTTGCTATAAGTAGATTCTACTGCATTAGCAGGAGTCAGTTTTGCTATTTTAATCAGGGTAGATAACATGTATACAAGCTAATGTCTAATTTGATCCTTTTAATCCTAATTTGCTCTATAAAATGTTAATGAAACCATATAAGCACCATTTGAGATTATATTTTACTTTATTGAAAGTAGCACAATTGCATTTATATCACAGAAATGTATAATTTTTTTTACTAATTTGTATTCACTGTGCTTGGCTCAGCATTCTGTTTTGATCATGTTGGTGCATCTTGCTGTTAGTATTGCTGCTATATGTTTGTTGCTGACTGGCTACATTCTAGTGTTTGATTCACTTCTCAGTAGAATAATTGCAGCTACTTTAAGGCAAGACAAATGAGATTTTTGGGGCATGTTAAAAGACACAGCAGCCTACTAAAAGTAATCTTGGAAGGTAAAACACTAGGTAAAAGAGACAGAGGCAGACCAAGACTAACATGGACGAGTAACATCAAAAGATGGATAAGTCAGCCTATGACAACCTGCACTATCATAGTAAGAGATAGAGCGGAATGGCACTCCATGGTAGCCAACCTTCAATGGCACTCAATGATGATGATGACTTTGCTGTGTGTTTATTTATTGTCAAAGAATATGTTTTATCTGGAAGCATGAGATCCACTTCCACAACAACTTGTGAGATAAATGCTAACATAGAGCCTTTATAATTACAGAGGAAATAAGCAGTGCTAGAAATGGTTGAAATATACATGAGCTTTGATACTAGTCATCCTGATATAGAAATTACAGACAAATGGCATCCTTGTCATTGAGAAAAACAAATCAGTTCCAAATAGATAAAAGGAAATATAAAGTAATACCACATGCTACAGCATAGAGATAAACTTCATATCATACACCCCCTCCCTCCCAGTTTATCCAGAAATAAACAGCAATCTTATTAAACAAATCACAACAAAGTCATCTGATCATAATAATCTTGAAACTCTGGCACAAAAAACCAACTGGCAGATGGCTCAGCTTTATAGGAACTAAAAATCCAGGATCTGGGGTACACACAAAATATCTGCATAATTTGTGTGAAGAATTAAATTATGCTTGTGAAAACATTTGCACAAACTGAAGCAGAGGCTATTGTTATTGAGGCATCTATATGGCTTTTGGCAACTGTTGGTAACAAGCAATCATTGTAAGTCAGTAGTTTGGTAAAAATATTAGTGTCTTATGCTGCTTTGCTGAACAGCTTCTGTCATGGCTGGATCTGCCAATACTGGAAAGACAGATCCATGAACAAGATGTATTTGTGGTGCCTGGCCTCGTCTCCTTTCTCCTGTGCCTTTTGTCTTCTAAATTTGATATCAGC
Source organism: Megaustenia siamemsis (assembly GCA_032433765.1). Lineage (NCBI taxonomy): Eukaryota > Metazoa > Mollusca > Gastropoda > Stylommatophora > Ariophantidae > Megaustenia > Megaustenia siamemsis. The sequence continues at coordinate 17,744,661 of JAVIAB010000124.1, forward strand.
ACTGCCTCAAAAGATGCAGTGCCATTTTTTTATTTTTGTTCTTCATGTGCTATGATCTGCAGGTAGATTTTCCCAGTTTCTTTCAGTGATAGAGAATTCCTTCAAGGTAGCCCTGCAAACATCTTTATATCTCAGCACTGGTCTCTTTCCGTCCTTAAGTTCACCATACAATATTTGTTTGGGAATACAAATGTTTGACATTCTTCTTACATTTCATAGCCACCTTAGTCTAAGTGTTTCTATGATTGGGAGTTTGGCTTATTGTTAAGACATTAGAGTTGGTTACCTTGTCCTGCCATTTGATATTCATAATCTTTTGAAGGCAATGCACATGAAAGCTGCTTAACTTTTTCTCCTGCTCTTCTTATGTAGTCCATATTTCTGATCCATATAGAAGTGTACTAAGCACGCAACTTTGATAAATTTGAATCTTTATTCTGAGTGTTAATTTGGTGTTGGCCCGTCACGACAAGTGGCATATAGGGAAATATGGTGTTAGTGACCCTATATTTTACAGACCTTCAGCACATGATTTTTGGGGTAATGTGGTCGGTATTACGCCCATGCTGCTTTACTTACCCATAAAAAAATCCGGTACCCATTTTAAGGCTGGGTGAACCCAGAAGCCGTCAGTTGGTATCGAACCCTACCCCTTGTCCTTTGTAGTCCAGTTCACTAACCACTGAGCTATCGCGGCTCCCGATGTTGGCCCGTGCTCTATATTAAAGTTTACCAAATGTGGAAGCTGCTTTTCTGATTCAGGAATTTATTTCTTCTTCAAGGGAGACAGTGGTTGTGACCATAGAACCGAGATAGGTGAACTTCCTCACAGATTCAAGAGATGTGTAATTTAATGATATAGCTGCTGGACTGGCTACACCTTGTTGAAGCAACTGTCTTCTGCATACATATTGACAGGGAGAATAAATCACATGATCTAGCTAGAGTGTCTAGAGACTGCAGGACGGATTTATTGTGAGTAACCAGTACTGCATCACCAGCGAATAGAAGCTCCTTGATCAGGGTCTCAGTGTTTTAAATTTTGACCTTAGACGTGCTAGATTGAATAAGGAGCTGTCAGATCTTGTACAGATGTAGATGTCTCTAGAGACGGTGTCAAACGCATTGTGTAGAAGGGCAGCGAAAAATATTCAGAAAAGAGTAGGGGCAAGGACTCATCCTTGTTTGACTCCACAGTTCATCTCAAAGGGCTGGGAAAATTTACCGTCGAATTGGATGGTAGCAGATATATTGTTGTGAAATGATTTGATTATCTTGAGTAATGTAGGAGGGCAGCCAACATTTTCCAGCACCAACTCTGCTCATGGCCTTTGTGAGATCAACGAAGGCTATAAATAGATGTCTCCTCTGTTCCATGCATTTTTCCTGCAATTGGCGGAGAGTAAAAAATCATATCAGTGGTTGACCGTCAGGCTCTCAACTCACACTGGTGCTCAGGAAGGATACATTTCACCAGTTGATGTAGGTGTTTTAAAACAATTTTTGCAAGTGCCTTTCCAGTAATACTCAGGAGGGATATACCCCTATAACTGCAATCGCCCATGTCCCCTTTATTTTTGTATAATGTTACAATCTTTCCATGTCCTGGAATAAATGGGATGTTGTTACCAGAAGCTTTTCCGCCTGAGAGGTCACGGATGACATCATGAAGTTCCTTCTCAGTAGGTTCATTGTCCAGTTCAGTCAGCATTGAGTATTTTGGGACTAGCTGAGGAGTGGGCTTGCTGGTCTAGGAGTGGGCTTGCTGGTCTATCTTCAGATTAGAGACTTCAGTAATGTTCAACCCATCTTTCCTGCTGTTTAGTTTTGTCATTAATAGGCTCACCATTTGCGTCTTTTAAGGGAGCAATTTTTGAGATGTTTGGGCCTAGAGCAATCTTAATGTTGTTATACATAGTTCATGAATCGCCCAGCTCAACAGCTTTCTGGATCATAGAGCACAGATTTGACCAGTACTCGTTCGCATATCTCCTTGATTCCCGTTGTACTTCTGCTCTTGCTTGTTTGAATTTGTTTTTATGTTCTGTCACGGGTAATTCTTTAAGGTTAGAAAAGCCGCCTTCTTCTCTACAAGTGGCATGAGTTTCATAGAGTTTTCTTGAACCAAATCTGTGGTTGAATGCTTATCTTTATCAAAAGAAGAGATTGCACGGTCAAGGAATTGCGATTTCAGCCTGTTCCATAATCATCTACATTGTCTAGGTCTTCTGCTTTCTCCATGCATTTCTGAAAGACATTCTTGAACAGGGCTTGGCTGTCCGGTAATTTTGTTGCAGCGATATTGATCTTAAGCCTGGATGGTTCTCTAAATTTGTATATCCTTTTGGTGATTGCCTTCACTTTACTGTTACATATGGCAGGTGTGTGTTCTGTGTCACAGTCTGCGCTATGGTTGAAATGCTTTGGTTATTCTAACATTATTTAAATGTCTGCGAACTAGGACAAAGTCCAGCTGGTGCCAGTGCCTGGACCTTGGGTTATCTATACATCAATTATACCATGTTGGGATGGACCTTGAGGCATCTATTCATAAAGTATAACATGTTTTTGAAAATTTTCAGAGAAAACTCAATGTGTAGTTATTTTCACTGAAGGCAAATTTGTATTATAATCACTATATGTCAGTTTTTAGCAAAATGTATTAGCTCCTTCGTCCATACTCAAGCCTGGCTTGCACTTCAATGAGAGAGCTGATACTTTGGTATCAACAGCACAGGGTCGCACCACCATTTGTGAAACAAGCATCAAGAAGGAAGAGGCAATAGTTAAGACTGGAAGATGGGGGTCACTGAATGTTATAAACTCTTTACACACATGGGAACAAATTACCTTCCAAATGCAAATACAGCATGTTTCCCAAACTTGCATCAACATCACTCCAATGTGTTCATTGTTCAACTGCCTATGGGAAACAGTCACACATCACCTTTTGAATTCCCACCAATTACAGATTTTGCTGCAAAAATATCTTCACTTCTAAGAGTGTCAGGAAAACTTGTTTTTACAACTTATACTGGATTTTTGAAAATAAGGTAGTGTTTCTGCCATTATTTTTTTCCCTGCTTCTTTACTTATTCATAGAATAATTTCTTTATATGAATTATTTTGTATTACAAACTTATGATCTCTTTCATTGTTCTAACATTCCAGTTATGTTTATGTGGCAATGACTTTTACAGTTTTCATTCATGTGAACTCCAAGCTCCTGGTGTCCACCTGTGTCTTGTTTTTGTTCTTAGCTGTTATGGGTTGGCAACTGTATGTGCCCCATGCAAACTTGTGAGATAGAATATGCAAGTGAATTTTATACACAGTGATTTCTTTGTCAACAACTTGTAAAGATCTCAAAACTGAATTACATCATAGCCATGAATCATTCTACAAAATAAATACCAAATTCATCAGTTGGGTCAGAACTTTAATTTCTTATGATATATAAATATATATATCTATATATACATTTTGGAAAAAGAATAAACTTTGTAAAACAAACTCAGTGTTGAAAACATGTATTTGTGACAATAAAAAAGTGTCTAAATCTAATGAAAGAACTTGTTAGTTACAGATCATTATATCCTTCAGAACAAAGTACAATCAAGTAGTTACAATAAGGCAGAGGAAAATCCCAGGAGGAAAATCCCAGGCACAAGTGTTTTTAGCATAACAAATTATCATAAACAGAACATTGTTTAAGCATTAGATATGTATGATACAAGCAGGTCCCATTGCAATAATCTTCATTATCCCATGGTCATTGGGGCACTGTTGACAAACTTCATCAACCTTCACCATGTTTCTCTATGGTGTTGGATTCTTGCCAGATAATTGAGATATGTGGCCAAACTATTTCATTTTGTGCTTTCTTTACGACAGCCAAAAGATTATCATACCCCAATTACTTCTTGTATCTTTTTGGACACTTTTTAACTCATAATACAATCTAAATAAGAGATGCCAAAAATCTTACGGTAATATTTCACTCCATAGTCTGTATTTTCTTCTTTAGCTCTATTGTATAGTAAGGGTACATTTTTGACCAACGTATAGAAAAACTGATCCAACAAGATTACATTTGTCTAAATTTAGAACCAAGAGTTATGTTCTTATCTTTCCAAACAGATTTTAGCCTTGTAAAGGCTGCTGTAGTTTGCACTAATCTAGCCAATATTTTGAGATTTCGAGCCTTTATTGCTGACAATTGGTCCTAAGAATTGTAATTTGTGAACTGTTTCTAGTTCTTGTCCACCATTTATTAAAATGTGTGTGATTATGTACAACTGTGTAGTTATATATGGTTTCAATGGATGTAATATATACTACAGATGATATGATATTTAAACCATGTAAATGACATGGCAATCTAAGGCGCATCAAAACTATATCACAACAAGCTATTAATGTTGCAGCATCATCATCATCAAGTACCGGGCCTGCTGGCGTAGGTGATCATGTCTCTCCACAACTTTCTATCTCGACAGTTATTTATCATTTCTGTTGTTGACATTTTGCCAAGCCTTTCTCTTAAGCTATCTGGTATCTTTTCTCATTGCTTCTCTCTATCTCTTCGTCCCTCAATTTCTCCAGTTGTTACAATATATTCCAGCTGTTCTCTTCTCATTACATGGCCAAAAAATGATGATTGTTTCTTCCTAATATTGGAAATTAGCTCTCTTTTTGCTTTGACCTCTTTCAGAACGTTTTCATTACTCTTCTTAGCTGTCCATGGTATTCTCAACATTCTTCTGTAAAGCCACACTTCTACATCCTCCAGTGATTTCCTTGTCTGTTGTCCTAGATTAACATCCATATGTTAAGACTGGCTCTACATAACATTTAAGAACTCTTTTTCTTGTTTCTATTGTCAAAAATGAATTGCATAGTATTTTCCTCATCTTTTCGAAAACAGCTTTTGCCTGAGCCATTCTGCATCACACCTTTGTTGTACATCTTGCGTCTGAGGTTAACAAAGTTCCCAAATATTTAAATTCATTTACCTGTTTTAATATTGGTTCCACTTGTCTTTATTTTGCACTGAGGTGATGTCTTTTTCTTTGTTGTTACCATTACTTCTATCTTTTTGCTATTAAGGCTGAGTCCTTTATTTTTGCTTTCTTTCACTATAATGTCTAACATTTCTTGTAACTCATTTTTACTTTTAGCGATTAAAACTGTATCATCATCATATCTTCGATTATTTATATTATGACTGCCAATTGTTATTTCAGGCATGCCCCTTATGGATCTTAAAATAATCTTACTATACATATTAAACAAATATGATGACAGCACATAACCTTGCCTAACACCCTGTTTTATTTGTTGAAACATTCCCAACTGATTTCCAGTTCTTATGACCGCTGTTTGTTGCCAGTACATGTTGTTTAATATTCTTAAGATCTTTGCTGTCTACGTTTATGCCTTCTAAAATTTTGATTATTTCTGGGTGCTTTACTTTGTCAAATGCTTTGGTATAATCTATGAAACATGAGACTGCTATGATGGGGACTACAGCTACCTTTCTTTGTTTGGGAAATAAGATAGTAATTCTGATGATTCCACTGGCACAGATGGTTGAACAATTATGGATTTTAATTCGTTTGCAGTGATACCAGAGCCTTCCATAACCATAGGTATAGATCTGTGTTCACCTCTATGGCTCTTTCTACCAAAGATCTTAAGATGTATATGGAATTGCTCGTTCCTTTACCTCTAACAAAACCACACTGTTCATCACTAATTTCTGGACTGATTTTGTTTCGCACTCTTCGCATGTGACTCGTATTATTATTAGGCTTATTGTGCGATGATCATCACATTCAATCGCACCAGATTTCTTTGGTAGGACTATGAATATTGATTTTAGCAGGTCGCCTGTTATATTAGTGTGAGGTCGGGTAATTTTACCTGGTACTGTATGCAGTAGACAGTACAACCTGCGGCTGCCCTGCAGGTATGCTTGGGAGAGTAAAAGGCTAAGTGAGGGTACCTTGAAGTAAAACAACCCCACTGCCTTGTGGGTGAGACTTTTTTAGTCAAAGGCTAGCGGAGCCAACCGTAAATAAACCAACAGACGGCAACAGAAAACCACCATCATAATTTCTTTGTACAATCATGAATCATCACAATAATGTTGTATACACTTGCTAAAAACAATATCACATAGTACAATCACAATCATCATTAATGAAATAATATGTAAGTTTAGATTATATTTAAAATGCAACACATTTTTCCTCATAATCTGGTTTTCTTCAACAGCATCTTTGTTTCAAAATAAGCAAATTAAGTTTAATGCAACAGAATATGAAAATATAATTTTCAAACAAGTTGCCATAGAGAACATTGACATTTATAATATTCATTATCAGGTTGTGTATCCCTTACAGAATACTGCACTCATCACAGACTGTCTGAAAGAATTAGTCCAAGGTCTCTTTGATGTCTTGAAACCACCTTCCTCTTGGTCTGCCCATCTTGTCTTCCAGGAACCATTCCTTTAATTATTGTTCTTTCCATCCCATTGTGTCTTTTGACAAGGCCGGAGTTTTTAATTTCCCTTATAGGTTGCTGTTTATAGTCCAGTTCTTTTCAATGTTTAGGTCTTTTAATGTCTTCATTCCCTTTTTTCATTATCCAAGGGATCCTCAGGATTTTTCATTACAATTTTATTTCAAATGAACCTATTTTCTTCATTGTTATTTGCAAGTTTTTCCATGATTCACAACCATATGTTGTTTCGGGAAGATACATGCTCTCAGTAGTTTTAATTTTACTGCCTTGGTATTATGCCATATATTCTTCATGGCATTACATTTTTTAATTGCTATTGCTAGCCTTCTTTTTGGTCTACTGGCAGCCTTCATATTTAGTTAAAGGTAAAGTACAAGGCTTGAATCAATGTCTTAGCACGCAAATTTTCACCCATATGTGCTCCGCCGCCTATTCAGAAGTGTTCAGAGACTTCTGAGTAGTCACTTCAAGCACCAAAACTCATGATGTGAGGCATCATTCCTCACCTTCCCATGGCATTTTTTAGTTATTGCAAATCTCAAATATTCATAAATTATTACAATTTCAAGTTCATTTTTTATGATGATTTTGGATTGGATTTTTACTTGTCAGTGATTTGAATTAATCAGTCCCCAAATGCAAATTGGAGAGGCGTGACACTTTTGTCAGTTGCCTCAAAATTATTCTGTAAAATCATCCTAAATAGAATAAAGGATTCAATAGATACAGTAATGCGTGAAGAACAGGCTGGGTTTAGAAAAGGGAGAAGCTGTCTTGACCACATTTTCACTCTACGACTTATATTGGAGGAACACATTGAAAAGCAAAAACCTTTTGTACTTAACTTCATCGACTTCAAAAAAGCATTTGATAGTATTCATAGAGATTCTTTGTGGAAAATTCTGAAGCAATATGGCTTACCATCAAAAATCATAAATATTATCAAAGACATGTATGATGGTTACACATGTGCAGTTCGAACAGAGGAAGGACTGAGCGAATGTTTCCCAATAGAAACTGGGGTAAACAAGGATGTATTTTATCGCCCTTGTTATTTGGAATTGTTATGGACTTCATAATGAAGAAATGCTGCACTGGTAATAAAGCATCGAATGGATACAAGGAGACCATTTGGAGGACCTGGACTTTGCTGATGACATAGTTCTCATCAGCAATCAGATAAAAACGATGCAGGAAAACACAAATGAACTATCATCAATAGCCAGCAAAATTGGGCTTGAGGTCAATCATGAAAAGACTAAAGTCATGAAAAGTTTAATTCCAACAAGTGACAAAATATACATGGAAAACAAACCAGTAGAAGAGATCGATCACTTCATCTATCTTGGAAGTCACATTGATCGAGAAGGGGATACGAGCAAAGAAATTAGAATCAGACTGGCTAAAGCAGCAATGTCTTTCAGAAGCCTTGAAAAGTTGTGGAAATCAAAACTCATTAGCACAAACACAAAACTTAGGCTATTCAAATCAAATGTACTATCAACCCTTACGTATGCGTGTGAAAGCTGGAAAACAACAAGAGATATAGAAACAAAGTTGAACGCATTCGAAAATAAATGTCTAAGGAAAATACTTGGTATAGAATGGAACGAATTCAAAACAAACGAGGAAATTAGAGAAATCGCCAATCAACCACTAATATCTTCAGTAATAAAGAAAAGACGATGGTCATACGTTGGACATGTGATGAGAAGAGATAATAATCGAATAGCAAAGCAAGCCCTCATATGGGAAACAACAGGTAAAAGAAAAAGAGGAAGACCCAGGGAGACACTGAGAAGAACATTGATGAGAGAGGCAAGAGCAGCAGGAATCGGCTCCCTCAATGAGATAGAACTGCTTGCACAGAACAGAGACAGATGGCGAGATTTGATAAAATATCTTTAAAAGAAAACTGCTAGAACAAAAATTCATATAGGAGAAGGTGTATCTTGGTCTACGCCTATGGGCCGGTTACGGCTCGAAAGGTCAATAGATAGATAGAAATGCAATTCCTGCAGCGGTCAATAGAACATGAACTTCATTCCACCATTTTGGAACCAGAAGCCTTCTTCATTGTGTTTTTTTTAACTGACTTATTTGTCTCTTCTAATTCTCCTGGCACTCTTTTAGTTAATTTTTCTATAGTTTCTTGCAAAGTGTTGTAAAATATATCATTTGCTGCTGTTGAAGATGCATGTACTTTGCACGATGTTTTATTTTTTCCTCCTTAGTCTGATTGTTAGCACTCTGTTATTGAGATATTTTAATTGTTTTGGCAAATTTTCACAGTTTTCAAACATGACTAGATTATGATTCTGCTACATGATGTTAAAATGATCATAAACAATGCTACAACATAACACATACGCTACTAAGGGTTATACATGTGGTGGCAGTGCTGTTTTTCAGAATAAAAATTTTTTTAAAAAATGAAACACAGCGATAAAATTAATTTAAATAAATCTAAAACACGCATTTTGTTATGACAATCATAATAAGAGAAAAGGGAAATAAGAGAATGACAATGTTTTAGTGGAAATGATTGCAAAAATGTCAATAAATTAAAAGCCACAATGTCAACCTAAAAGACTACTAAATGAACACACACACACACTGTATATCACTTTTTAATGATTAGGTAATTGTTTAACATTATACATATGTCAACTGATATTACCTTGGCTTACATCTCTAGCCTATTACTTTGGTTTTTGACATCACTATTCATACCATAAGAAAACAATAAAAATTTAATTAAAATGTGTCGATGTAGTCTTACTAAAACACAAAAGGCACAACAGTAATCCAATTAAATTTTTCAACATTAACCATTTTATATGTGACTGTTAACATGAAAGATAAATCGTGAAATATATAAGAAATCCCGATATATGACTACATAGGCCTACCTGATACCGACACTAATCACTATGGTCAGCAAAATACACAGATCTAATAAAAGTTCAAAATTAACAATGCCAGAACATAGTTTCAAACTTATACTTTTACTCACAGAAATAGTACAATTTTATTGCTGCATTAACAAATATGTTCGTTGCGATAAAATACAATATGTAATTTAAGTTTTGTAAATGATGTTTATTGCTCTACAAAAAAAAAACTATATAATGCGCTAAGAGACAATTATGAGTGGCAGACGAGACCACAGATTCACAGCTAGGAACTCCTTATATGATGTCAGGGGAGCCTAAAAAATAGCTACACTCTAAAATGGCTAGTCTGTGTAGACTGCAAACGTATGTGTAATAAATTAAATAAATAAGATCATTAAGAGATAAATTCAACACAAATTACAGCAGTGATCCATGTAACAAGAGTCATTGGGCTGATATGGTATTTGTATGAACTGGTTTCTGTCTCATCTGAACAAATGACTCTGGTGTTCTGATCTGTAAAATATGATTTTTAAAATTCATCAACCTCTTTAGAGTGGAACACTGCCTTTGAAAACTCTCCACAATAGTAGAATTACAAATGTTTAAAAAGTTAATTAAGGCTCTAGGTTTGCATATTATTAACTTTAAAAACATCTAATTAAAAGAACTGATTTATTTGTCTGAAAACTATATTCTTTAAACATATCTTTACCTAACCACAACACATAAATTTTATATAAAATAGTACAATACAGCATCAGTACTTGAATCCATTCATGTCTATATTTGCACTAACTAAAACACTACAATACTTTTTACAACCTTACACACCAAATTAATTACTTTCTAAACTATACCTTAAGGCAGGTCTAAGCATATAAACTGTGAACTACATTCACCTGTCTACTGTGCCTATGACACAATACCTATAAGCCAAATATTTTGTGCATTTATCCTGCGACCAGTAGCAATAAACTGCCATTGTGTCTATGTATGAGGGACTGTTAGAAAGTTTTCGGACTGTGCCTAGAAAAAAATATAAACTTATTTAAATTTGACCAACACCTTAGAAATTGTCCCCTTGGAAATGTTTACAGTGATTCCAGGCATCTTTCATGCCTCAAGGGCACACTGGAAGTCCTTTTCCTCAAGTAAAAGTAAAGTACCCCCGTCACGCCAAGTGGCGCATAGGGTATATGGTGTTAGTGACCATAAATTTTACAGACCTTCGGCACATGATTTTTGGGGTAATGTGGTCGGTATTATGCCAGTGCCGCTTTACTTTCCCAGAAAAAAATCCGGTACCCATTTAATGCTGGGTGAACCCGGAAGCCATCGGTTGGGATCGAACCCTACCCCTTGTAGCCCAGTTCACTAACCACTGAGCTATCGTGGCTCCCCTTTTCCTCAAGGCTGTCCAAAACTACCCATAATCCCAATATGATGTAATAGCAAGGGAACAGGCAAATAATTGTGATGCTGCGGTGAAGCTGGTAGCAAGGGGCCAGTGGTGAGGAGTGTAGAACACTCCAAGGTATGAAGACAGCTTCACAAGGGAGGAACACAACACAATACTGATGTTTCGGCCTTTTTCAGAGTACAAGGACAACGAAAACAAACGATGAAACACAATTATCTATAAATACATGATCAGAAGAAGAGGATAGAAAAGAAAAAAGTAGGATGATGAAAAAATGAAAAAAGAAAAGAGCTATGATAAGAATATAGAAAGAATAGGAGAATATATGTATATATAAAATATAAAATCACTTAGCTTAAACGACTGGTTAATCCGCCGGGAACCCAACGAAAGGAAGCTTTCGTTGGGTTCCCAGCGGATTAACCAGTCGTTTAAGCTAAGTGATTCTATATTTTATATATACATATATTCTCCTATTCTTTCTATATTCTTATCTCAGCTCTCTTCTTTTTTTCATTTTTTTATCATCCTACTTTTTTCTTTTCTATCCCTCTTCTTCTGATCATGTATTTATAGATAATTGTGTTTCATCGTTTGTTTTCGTTGTCCTTGTACTCTGAAAAAGGCCTCAGGCCGAAACATCAGTATTGTGTTGTGTTCCTCCCTTGTTAAGCTGTCTTCATACCTTGGAGTGTTCTACTCCTCACCACTGGCCCCCTGATGTAATAGCAACACCCCTTCCGATCCAGTTTTAATTTAGGAACAATTAGAATTTAAAAAAATAAGTTTTGGAAAATAACTATTAGAATTTTTAAAAATAAGTTTTGGAAAATAACTAACTTCAGAGCAAAAAAAATAATTAATACCTGTCGTTGTAAAAAGGAATTTTGAAGAATTTGAAAGGAGATAATCCAGATTAACACACATTTATTACGGGACAATTATAACAGAGCATTGGAATAGTTCCATCAATGTTTATTGTCAAATCACTTGGTCTCATGCTGATCATAAACAAATGGTTTGTAATTATAGATAGTCAATGATAATTAGCAGGAATCGGCTCCCTCAATGAGATAGAACTGCTTGCACAGAACAGAGACAGATGGCGAGATTTGATAAAATATATTTAAAAGAAAACTGCTAGAACAAAAAATTCATATAGGAGAAGGTGTATCTTGGTCTACGCCCTATGGGCCGGTTACGGGTCGAAAGGTCAATAGATAGAATGATAATTAACTAAATGTTCAACTTATTCACATGATCAGACATTACTTCTTTAGTGATGATGTTTACTAAGCTATTGCCAAGTGGAAATGTTCACATCCCTAATAGATTGTATAGTGCTATTCTATCTATCAATCTACTATTCTCTCTGTACAACTTGTAGAATGACCTTCACAAATAATTCACATATCTATTTTATATATAGATGAATTAATTCTGCAATACTACTCACTAGGAATTTCTATGCTATTCCTAAAACTAATTCATTCCTTGATTAGACTCTATCTTAGGACACTAAATTAATTTTAATTGTCTCATGATTAGTGGATTAGTGTAGAATTATAAATATGAATCATCTTGGAGGAAAATCATCCTGCTCCCTCTGTGCTCAACTATTTATAGCCTATGTCTCACATTCAAGTCAACCTATGAAACAAAGTGTTTCAAGTAACAGGTGTACATGTGCCTCCCAAATAAACTTTATGGAAAGTTGTCTATTTTTCTGAAAGTTGTCTATTTTTCTGGTTGATATGGTCACTCCCAGGTCATTTGACAAGAATCTTCTCTACATTTCCTTATTACTATTCTAGATATCACGCGCTCACCAAGTGACCATTAATGTCAGTGGCTTCTCCAAGTTAAAGTGTAAATTTCTGGCTATTGTCTTTGCAAGTGACTTCTACCTCTGAATGAACTTTTAACTTAACACATAAATATATTGTTCAGGGATTTAACTTTAATCATTTGGTTGCTGGCGAGTTCTTATCTTTATCATCTCATCTTCTACGTTTCAGTCCTCTTTCTCTTGTCATATGAATACTATTACACACCCAGAGTATATGATTCCTTAGATATTTCCTAAGATATTTATGTATTATCAAACAGAAATACAAAATATAAAAAAAATATCACAGCCAAATGAAATGAACAGCCATTTATTTGTACCGTACTCATGACTCTGTAGTCTCAAGATTACTGCTCATCAGATGATGAACTAACAATCAAGCAGCAGTTGAAAACTTCAGTGTTTCCCCATTGTCCTAATCTAATGCCACCATTAGCAAAGATTATGAATAATATGTAGTGGAAAGCATAACACAAATAATGCTGAACGACCTTATATTAAAAACAGAAGACTGAATACCAACCTTGTGGAGTAGTAGTTAAGTTAGTTTGAAAAATGCTAGCTGGTGTTGAAGTGATATCAACTTTTAGTTCTGGATGGATGAAGTCTGAACAGACCATTTCATAACTCGCACATAGAACATGGCCATAAAAACCTTCAACCTAATGGATATTTAAGGGAATATTTAAAACTAATTCAATTTTTAAAATTGTTAATATCAATAAATATACACATTTCAGCTTAAAGTAAGGATTGCAGACACTCATATAAAGTGTAGTTGTTGATGGTGTAAACTAGGTGATGGTGTAAAAATATAAACTGCAGAAATGATAAATAAACAATTTGGGATTCTGGAAATCAGATTAGTGGAAGATGGTCAGCTCTGGCAGGCCAGACATAATAAACTACACATGGTTTAGAACACTTCTCTGTTCAACTCAGGATAATGCTGCTGACTGCAAGTCTGGCACAGTCATTCACAATACCACAGGGATATAGAAAACATCAGACTGATTCTTGATAGATTACTGTAACATTTAGCAAGAGATGGAAAAAAAATGGTATACTTTTCTTGAGAAAAGCTGCCACATAAATCAAACAAATTGACCATGAGCTTCATTCCAAACCTCCTACAATATTTAAAGTACCAATGCAATTATGAACTATGGAAGAAGTAGTTTAAAAATAATGCATTTTAATTTAAACACTGTAAGTAGTCTAATTTTTAAAAATGGACAATTTTATTTTTGTACATGTCAGTTATGATGAATTTAATACAGAAAAGCAGTGGAGAATATAATAAAGGGACTAAAGATTATTGCATACAAGACAGAAATATACAGTAGGCTTAAAATAAATGACAACAAAAATGAGATGGCAAAGATAATAGTTTAGTTTAGATATGGATGAGAAACTTAGGACATGAATTTTGAAATAGTTTTTGAAGATGTTGGAAAGCAGAAAAATGAGAACTTGTGGAGCTGGAAAAAAAAAATGGGAATGCTGTGGAGTCAGAGAATAAAAAGTGGGAAAGATGTGGAGTTGAAAAGCTGATGTTTTCTGTAGCAGAAATGTAGACAATATACATTGATCATGGAAGTAAAAACTGGCACAAAGGAATGATGGCTGGTAGGAATGTTCTGACAAAGGTAAGTTCTCGTCTTTGAACAGGTAACAAACATGTTTTTTTTTTTCAAACCTGGTTTACTCACCAGAATGTAAGAGTTGCTTGGACCACATAGTTGCCAATCTCCACCTCCAACTCGCAGATAATATTTATCCCCCTCACATTTTCTTTCATAACATTTGCCAATCAATTCCAGGGAAAAAGAATTCTGTTGGCACAACAAGTTCATTAAACATTTTAAAAATTGGAGATACTTCAACAGATAAATTAAAGATAAACCTTAGCCTCAACAGCAAAAATATAAAAGTAATGGTTACAACAAAGAAAAAGACATCTCCGAAATGCACGATTAAAATATACGGAAAAGTATTAAAACAGGTCAATGAAAGCCTAGGAGCAATAAATACTTTGGTTATTGAAAGCCTTGGAGCAATAAATACTTTGGTCAATGAGAGCCTAGGAGCAATAAATACTTTGGTCAATGTAAGCCTAGGAGCACTAAATACTTTAGTTTGAGTATGTGCAGCACAGATGAAAGTGTTCATGTAAAGGCTACACTTCTAAAGAAAGAAAAAGTTATGCAATCCATCTGTTAATGGAAGTCAGAATTAGATACTTCAGTGTTGTGTAAAGATGATCATGAACTAGTTAATCCTGACAAATAAATATTAGGGGACAACAGAGATGCACTTTTTACAAAAGAATGTTGATTATAATATCGATAAAGAGTAATGAGGGCATTTTAAAGGAAGCCAAGAGATTGCGCCAACATCAGGAGGAAATTATCATTTTTTAAAATTGTTGAAAAACATGATCCCCTTTGCCAGCAGACATATTTTATGGTGAAGTATAGCTAACTAGCCATACCAAATATTCGCCATCATCATAATCACGTACCATACCAGTTGGCATAGACGATCATATCCTTCCACAATCTTCTATCTACAGTGCATCGTATCAGTTCTGTTGTTGACTGTTTTCCATGCCATGACACCAAGCTATCTAGTATTTTCTCTCTTTGTCATCCGCGATCTCTTTCCTTTTATTTTGCCAGTTGTAACCAAGCATTCCAACTTTCCTCTTCTCATGATGTGCTGAAAGATGTTGATTGTTTCTTTCTGATGTTTTTAAGGAGCTGCCTTTTTGTGTTGGCCTCTTTGAGAACTTCCTCATTGGTCTTTTTAGCTGTCCAGGAACTTTCAACATTCTTCTGAGAAATCCCATCTCTGTGGCCTCTAATTGTCTTTTCATTTGTTTGTCTACTGTCAATAATTCGCTTCCATAGGTCAGAACTGGTTCTATATAGCACCGATGAACTCTCTTTCTCATTTCTATTGACATAGATTTGTTGCATAAGATATTTTTCATTTTCTGAAATGGTATTTTGGCCTCAGCTATTCTGCTTTTTATTTCCGTGGTGCATCTTCCATCCGATGTTATTATTGTGCCCAAGTATTTGACGCATTGCACTTGTTTCAAATTTGTCCTGTTTATTTTTATGCTGCATGCTGGTGATGATTGTTTCTTCGATATGACCATTACTTCTGCTTTCTTACTATTCAGACCAAATATATACCATAGTTAAACATTAATTAATATAAGTAAGGGTGGATAATACATTTGATTTCTATATTTTACAGGGTTTCTGAAAGTCATTGCTGCCCTCGCTATTCTGACTCTAATTTCCTTCTTTGTGTCTCCTTCTTGATCTATACAGCTTCCAAGATATATAAAGTGATCTACATCTTCCAATACTTTTCCTTCCAGGTATATTTTTTCTTCTTAATGAATTTGATTTTGTATTACTTTTGCCTATTTTTCTAACCATTGATGACAGCACATTTGTTTTCTCTTGCATTATGTTCAGATTGCTATTGATAAGAACTATGTCATCTGCAAAATCAAGGTCCTCCAATTGAGATTCTAAGTGTCCATCCAATGCCTCTACAGGCAAAACGAGCACTATACAATACAATCTTCATTCCAACATTGTGCTACCAATGCCAGACCAGGACCCTAGATGCAAGAACAATAAGAAAAATAACCTCTACTGAGATTAAATGTGTTAGACGAATGACAGGAAACAGTCTGAGGGATAAGATCAGAAATGAAGAACTGAAAAAAAGGCTAGGAATAGCCCCCGCCATAGAATATATAAAGAAACAACGGATAAAATGGTTTGGCCACGTGACAAGGCAGAAAGATCAAGACACAACACAATGAGCCTTCAGCAAACGTTGTGAGAATATCAGACCCAATGGTCAACTACAAAAAAGATGGATGGATAGAATATTACAAACACTAGGAAACATAACAGCAGAAGAGCAAAAGACTGCAAATTATATCTCCCCTCGACGCTGAAAGGCAAATGAGGAAGGAAAGGAGAAGAAGAATCTAATGCCTTTTTTACCTGTACAGAATTTCTGCATTACTATTTGCAAATCCAAATAGCAATGGAGATAAAATACATCCTTGTTTCATTCTGATATCAATCTGGAACCAATCACTCAGTCCTGCCTCTGTGCAAACTGCACATGAAAAGCCTTGTACAGATCTTTGATGATGTTAATATTTGGTGATATTCCATATAATCAAAACAAATAACACCAGGGCCAAAACTAAGAATAGCAAAATGTTGTATCTTCCCAACATTCCTGTATGGTGCAGAAATATAGACATTAGACAAGAAAACAGAACAGAAAGTTGGCCTATTAAAAGACACAGCAGCCTACTAAAAGTAATCTTGGAAGGGAAAATACAAGGTAAAAAAGGCAGAGGTAAACCAAGACTAACATGGTCGAGTAACATCAAAAGGTGGACAAGTCAGCCTAAGACAACCTGCACTATCAAAGCTAGAGACAGAGAGGAATGGCACTCCATGGTAGCCAACCTTCGATGCGGTGACAGCACTCAATGATGATTCCATATAGTCTCAGTATCTTCTACAATGATTCTATTCTGTAGTATACAAACTATTACTCAAACTCTACCTTCTCAGAAGATTGATGTGGCCTCAGTGAGGACAGGAAGCATCTGCTGGAAGGAGAGTATATCTCATCATTTGCAGTAGAGCTGTTAACAGGAGATATGAAACATGGTTTCTGTTGAGCAAGAATGTAGAACTTACTTTATTCAATGTGGTGCACATAAGGTGAATTTTAATTGACTTTTAAAACATCGAGGCAATAATTTTAAAGAGAATAAATTATCATTGCGAACAGACTATGATAAGAAGAAAATGTACTATCTTTAGAGTTCTCAATAGAATCAACACAATTGTGAAGTGGGTAACAAGTTCTAACAATTTAAACTGTTTACGTTCACAAACTTTTAACCTTTAGTGAAACCATTGTAAGCCTTTTTTTAGGGACTCAATTCTGCATAAAAACATGTTTTGTTTCCAGTGTACACTGGCCTACTAAGCTCAGAATGTCTTCAGTATGAGCAGGTGTCCCTTATCATACAGGAAGATTGGGGGCCTCGGTTGCCTAGTTGGAAAACCACCCACCTGGGCTAATGACGTTCAGACAACCCATGTTCAATTCCTGTTGCAAGCAGTGTGAATTGTATTCGTGGTTGGGAAAAAAATATACCCCCGCGGTCGACCCAGCTGCTGGCAGAAATGGGTGCAAGGTTAGTACTTTGGGAAGGTGAGGAATTCCGCCTAGCATTATGAGTTTCGATGCTTGAAGTGACACTATCCAGAAGTCTCCGAATACTTCTGGTAGGCAGCAAAGTACACAAGGGTGAAAACCTGTGGGTTATGATGCTGATTCAAGTCTCATACTTTACAGGAAGATTATCTCTGGCTTCAGAGGTACTCATATTTTGATTGTTGAGAGTTTGACTATATAGTCAGATATTTTCTAACAATTTTCCCAGAACACCAGCCAGACTCTTTCACTTTTACTTGCCAAGGGTTCTTTAACTTGCACAGAGTGCACACAAAATCTCTTCAAAATTTGGTTGGTTTTTTTTTTGCCGTTAAATGAGAGACCTAGGCATTGGATCTCACTACCCTAGAGACCAGTCGGGAGTAGAGTTAATTAGAAATCATGGAATTAAAGAGAAAATTACTCTCTGCCTATAGTGAGAATTTAATTCAGAACCTTTTTGCCCAGAGGCAGATGTATTGCCTCTGGATCACAAGATCCCCCAACTTAAGAGCTAGAAAAAGTGAGTGTGTGCCTGCTATTCTGTTTAATCCTTAAATTAATTAAATTGTAATAAAGATAAGATAATAAAATAAGTTGGCAAACTTTAAAATAAAACATATATATAAATTATTCTGATTATAATGAAATTGTTCTCGATGTGAAGCGATTACGATACTGTCGTAAAAATTACTACCGCAAAAAAAAAAAAAAAAAAATTCAACAGTTTGCCAAAAACAAACATTTCCCCTCTCCATATACCTTCCTAATTATCACTAATGGTGACCCTGAGTGTTTGATTTTTAAAAATTAGATGTTGGATTTTTTCCCCATACACTGTAGTAAAAAAAAAATAACCACGGTATCGTAAAAACGTGGTTGACTTTTTAAAAAATAATTTCAGCCAATTTTCAAGAAGGGAACAGACAAAATAGATGTAAAGCTGGTAGCAGGGAAAAAGTGGTGGTGTGCAACATACACTCCTACAAAGTATGGTGACAGCTTTAAAAAAAAATGACAATACAAAATATTATACATTTCTGTCTACATGTGGTCTTCTTCAGAAAACAGAGACAACACAAAAAGACAATGAAATGAAGGTATAATCTACTACACGTTTTTTTTTTTTTTCATTTGACCGGGGGAAATCTTTGGCTGTCTGCGAAAATCTCTATGGCTGGCTGTTGGCGAGGCATTAAACAAACTCTAACCCTTAGATAACAGCAAAAGTACAAGGAACCTACCTAAAGTACAAGGACTTTACCAGTAAATTATCGGTAATGAACAGGCTGAATGTGTCAATGGACATAGTATGCATCATATAGCTAAAGTGTAATGCGGGAACGTCCAATGGATAACAAACGGGCTGGATGTATCAACAACAGGTCAACGGACAAACTATGCATCAAATAGTCAAAGCATAATGCATTCATTCAAATCATGTGCTGAAGGTCTGTAAAATATAGGGTCACTAACACCATATTTCCCTACGCGCCACTTGGCATGACGGGGGTACTTTACTTATAGTGCATTCAATGGGCAAAAAATCTGATCAAAACTGAAAAATAATTACTGCATCTGATACGGGCACTGGCAGTTGCGTGCGTTTACCTGTGTACAGATAAAATTCTAAATCCTAATTGTTTGTGTTGGGCACTCGTGAATCTTCATTGGGATTGATTTTGTTTCTGAGATACAGGGGATAATTTTAAAAATATCATAAGTTGAAGATAATTATTTAATTTTTAGTGCTTTATGTTTTCTAATAGTGTGGAAAATAAAAGCTTATGCCATTTACATCTGCAATAATGATGGTGATGATAACAAAAAATTATACTGAGGTGGGATTTCACTTTGGAAATTTTAATTTTGTCCTTCCAAAGTGTCATTGTTCCATATTTTTGTTAAAAAAAAAAGTTCAAATAAATATTATTTTTTTTTAAAAAGAGAAATAGTATCTGGGTCTATTGCATATGGGCCGGCTACAGTTTGAATGGTCAATATAGATTGATAGATAGAAATATTATTTTTGCAAAAATTAAGGCGTAGTATTTTTTTTACCACAATATCATAAATGGCAGCTTTGAAAAAGTGTCATCATTATTTGGCCAGGTAATGAGAAGTGAACAGTTGGAATATATTGTAACAACTGCGAAAATTGAGGGATGAAGAGATAGAGGGAAGCAAAGAGAAAAGATACCAGACAGCTTAAGAGAATGGCATGGCAGAAAGTCAACAACAGAAATCTCTCTCTCTCTCTCTCTGCGATCAGGACCCAATCAGAGTAGGATTCAAGCTCCTCACATGAACTCGGCTGTCAGGTTAGGTGTGTTACAAACAGAACATCACAATTAGAGTCTGCCAGATCCACTCTGATTGAACACCCATTAAAAACGTTGCACTGTGTTCTGCGCCAGTGGCCCAGTGCATCCGATTTCGGCCAGCATTTTATTCAGGTTTGCTTTCCCTAGCCTTTGATTGTCCCCAATCTTCCTGCAAGGCAGCAGATGATCTTTTCTGTAGGGGGATTCTGCCCTTAGATGGTCGGCCCTCCCAGGTTTACGAGCACCATCTGCCCGAGTCACTAGAGGTGACTAACACAGACATGCACACACAAAGATATGAGATGTGACAAACACATACATGCACATAGCGATACGAGGCATGACTAACACTGACATACATCAAGATATATGACACATGACTAACATAAACATACACATAAAGATATGAGATATGACTGACATAGACATGCACCCACAAAGAAATGACACATGTCTAACATGGACATGCACACTAAGATATGAGATATGACCAACATAGATAGGCACACACAATGATATGAGATGTGACTAGCATAGCCATGCAAACACAAGGATATGAGATGTGACATACACAGACATGCACACACAAAGATATGAGATATGACTAACATAAACATACACACAGAGATATGAGATATCACTAGCCCAAACACAAAGATATGACATATGACTAACACAGATACACACTAAGATATGAGGTATGACTAAACACATACACACTTAAAGATATGAGACATGATTAACACGGACACTCCAAGATATGAGATATGACTAACATGACACACACCAAGATATGAGCCATGGCCAGCACACACACACACACAAGCCAAGATATGAGCCTTGGCTAGCAATGAAACACACCAAGAAATGAACCATGTCCAGCACAGAAAGAAAATATCCAGTACACATTAAGGTATCCATATGCTTGGGTTTGTTGTAGTCAGCAGACTCTTCTTAACGTGGGAATCATCGACATACGAGATGCCGGCCCCATGAACTGTTAACAGATATCGTCCAAACAGTTGTACGGAGATTTGAGAGTGCAGTCTGACCCGTAGAACGCCCTTGCATGAACAGATCCCAGTTGACTGTTCACAGGTGTCGTTGAAACAGTTGTCAGGACATTTGAGAGTGCAGTCTGGCCCGTAGTACGCTTCCTTGCGCGTACAGTCTGCTCTTTCTGTGTCACATATGATGTCACAGCCATCAGAACACGTCTGTTCGCACTGTAGCCCAATGATGTATGACGTCATGGGATGCACCAAGATGGAAGTTCGTCCGAGTTCTAGCCGTGGTGTATACAATGCTGATCTTGAACATCGCGCTGTCTGTTGTCACAGCGAGTTGGCGGATTCTTAGAATTGTAACCACGGGTTTGAAATAATTGTTTGTGCACATTTCGTTAACCACCGATGTAGATCAAGTCTTTATTCTGCTGGCTTTGTTTGCGACATTGGAAGCTAATGACCTAACTTCCTAACTTGTGTAGATGGTTGGTTCGGGGCAAATTGTGCGTTGCAGTGTCACTGCTAAAGTCGCTCAGTTTGTGACAGGGCTACAGGGACATGCACAAACGGTGACAGTTGTCGGCGAGAGCGTTTCGGACCCCAGTGTCAGTACTTTGATCTAGTTTGCAAATACGCCTAGGGATCTGGACCTACAGATCCGGACAGTTTCATGGTCTAATCAACATGCTACGGATTGAAGGGGCGATAGTTGCAAATATCTGCTCCATCTACATTGGCCGGAATGTGGCTCTCAAACAGAACGCAAACCAGACCGACACATTTAATGCTTGTTAATACAGTGGACGGGTGTGGACCAGAGGCCGCAGTTAATGGCAAAACAAAGACCAATCTCTATGACAATGACTGCACACACACACAATTGAGAAGTGGAACCAATTCTGTTTACTGGTATCTTAACTTTGACACGTCCCAGAAGACTCACACCATTCAAATTTATCATCGAGCTAGCACTATGATTCGGGTAAAGAATGACACTCCAAAGGCTTTCTCTGACAGTGGCGGTGTAGTGTTCCAGTATAATGATATATCATACCAAATATTTCTGTGAACACTATTGTAGTCACCATACAAGCGACAATGGCACACAGTAAGTTTGAGTTCTCACCGACCTTTTCGCAGGACGAGAGTGCACTGACGGTGTGTGAGGTGCAAACATTTACAGACACCTATTGTCTAGACGGGCATTCTTGGTCATTTTGGACAGTGTGTGGTGGGAGTAGCAAAGGCTGCACCGTCATCATCGGTACGTGTCACGGCAACTGTTCACATGGGATTTATGGACACGACTGCTCCGGGTCTTGTCTTAGTGTCAGTTCTTTATGTGAGGAAAATCCGGAAAATGCCAACATTGCAAACATCCTGGCTATACCTGTGATGACACTTGTCCTGATGGTAACAACAGAAATGATAACCATCGATCGAAAGTTGTGGAAAGACATGATCACCTAAGCCAGCAGGCCCGATATTTGATGATGATTATAAATTAGAGAGTTACAGATAGGTATTTTAATTAAGAGCTAAACAAGTACTCAGCCTCTTTATTTTGGCTTGCTGATAAATAAAATACCTGATCAGCAGCAAAAACTCCACAACTTGATGAAATGTTGGTGTTGACATTACACCTGGCTTTGCTGAGTCTCAAATGGTGACAACCTGTTACACTGCAAATGTACACTTCAATTATTAAATACATAAATGCTACTATAAATGAATATGGAGAAAAAAAATGTGACCATAAACAATATTTAGAAAATCACAGAACAATGTGGTTGCTTCAACAGAAGTTGTGCATGATCTTATTTTGGGAGAATAATGAGAAGCAACTGAAAATGCTAATCTCTGTTAGTTTAGCTGCTTATCTCTTTCTATATGTTTCAATGCACCATGCAGATTTTGGTTGCATACATTTAGCAGCATAGTGCATCACTCTCAGTTTGATTAGCGTAAATCGTCATCAAACCACATTCTTTTGACATGTATTGTATCATCTTGGTATTGGTGAAATCTAATACCTTGTTCAATTATCTAAAAATTCATATATAATATGTTGTGTTAGTTATAAATATGTAGATTGATTTTTAAAACCATGAACACTTTTGTCTCTGAAATCTCTTCTGTTGCTTCTATAAAAAGCTTCCATACGGAAAGAGTTAATACAATTTGGTGTTTATTTTATATATGAATAGTTGTAGTGAACATTAACATTACACTGATGACCCAGAGGATCAAGGTATAGGCAGGGTAGGGATTTTAATCTAGAATATTAAATCACAATCTCTTCATGTGATCACAAATAATTGTTTCTACAATGAAGTCTTTTTAAGCATTTCTTCACTTGTCATAACACCTCAATTTCTCATATTCTCTCCATATACCTTTGTCAATGTCACCACATATTTGCTAAATATTTTCCAACTCTTCTTCATTGTGTAAATTTATTTATCCTGCCTGACTGGCAGTTTTAATTTCTCTTTGCACAGTACAAAAGAACTATTTTTTTTTAGTATAAATCATTCAGCTCTGTAAACTGGCTGGAAAGAAGTGAAAAAGAAAGGACAGTTTCAAGCCCCCTGTCATTTAGGGAATATTACATTAGTGCCAATATTTTCTTCCCATCCACACAATTTTTTGGGGGGTAATGTGGTTAGCACTACAACTGTGCAGTCACTGTTTCCTAGAAAAATAATCTGGTATCCATTTAGGATATGTGAACCTTGAAGCCATCAACTTAGACCACACACAACCTCTTGTCACCAAAACAGCAATTTATTCAACAGTGCTCTACCATGACTTTCATGTTATAAGGAATACTCTCAATAAATCATTCACTCAACAGTGCTCTACCATGACTTTCATGCTAGAAGGAATACTCTCAATAAATCATTCACTCAACAGTGCTCTACCATGACTTTCATGCTAGAAGGAATACTCTCAATAAATCATTCACTCAACAGTGCTCTACCATGACTTTCATGCTAGAAGGAATACTCTCAATAAATCATTGATTCAACAGTGTTCTACCATGACGTTCATACTAGAAGGAATAATCTCAATAAATCATTGATTCAACAGTGCTCTACCATGACTTTCATACTAGAAGGAATAATCTCAATAAATCATTTATTCAACAGTGCTCTACCAAGACTTTCATGCTAGAAGGAATAATCTCAATACATCATTTATTCTTCTTCTTCATCTCATAACCCTGAAAATCATGGGGCACCTATGACAGACTTCAACAACTTTCTCCACTTACATTTAAAAAAAATACTCACTTTTCTAAACAAAAGCCTTCTTGCTGCCCACAAAACTTTGGAAGACCAAATGAACAGCCTTGTCCTAATTACAGAAAAACAGATTACAAGTTGCTTAGTTTTATTTTGAGAACCATCCATGAAATATATATATCTGCTCAGTAAGCACTATATTGTTAGTGTATTAGAATCAACATGAAACAATGCTATTGTAAAAATTGCCACATATGAAATTTACATTTTATTTATTACTGTCACTGTAAAACTGTCATACAATTTTAACAAATTATTAATGATTAAGAAAATGTATTTGTAAAAATAGGTAACCAACATTTCTGTATACAAAAATCTAATGAGCAAGATGCATAACAGAAATGACAATTTTTTGGTCAGTCTACCTCTCCAAGGTCAGGCGACATTGTAATCATCATCAATGTTAAGAAGAAAAGCATTCTCAGAGAGAAGTCCCTTTTATATAAATAAATAAATGCTGCAATGACAGTCAAGATTGCTAGATTTTGCTTACGAATAAAAGAAAAAAATTACCTTGACCCCAAATAAATTTGTCTGCTAGAGAATAATTGACCTTGTACCATCCACTGTCCTCAAAAACAGCAAGAGAGATTGGATCAATCAATGTCTGGTATGGCTAGAGTATGGACAGATCATAATAAAATAAACATTAACACACTACTGTAAAGTAGAATTCAATGTAAACCAGATATAATCTTATTACACATTCGGCCAGTGCTGTTGACTTTCTTCCCCATTAAAAAAATTGTGATACTAGTCTAACATTAATGTGAACCAGGAAGCAGTAGTTCAGAATCAAACTTGACCTTAAACCTCATTGGACCAGTTTACTAACCACTGATCTACTGTAGCTCCGCATAAAACTTTAAAAAGTGAATCCTAATTGGCTGAAAGTAAAAAGTCATGCATTACATCTAAAAGAATATATATATATATATGGATACAAATAAGAAAATATAATTTGCTCAACAATAAACGAACTAAATGGAATCAGTAAAGCAAACAAGCATAGCTGGTCTTATTTTATATGCTTCATCTATGGAGAACAAGCATTCAGTTTCAAGTAGTAGCCATACAGAAAATCAGAAGCAACTGATTTGTAATGAGAGAGTGAGATAGTTACTCCTATTCAGAGTATGAAAAATGTATGGGCATACAGCATTGAAATAAAAGCCATGGATCATTTATTGATCTAAGTTTATATTTTAAACTACACAAAAATTGACATTTTAAAAATCACATGAATGGCAGTGTATTACGTTTCAGCTGAAATTATGCATAATGAGCAGTCCAAAGAAACACGTAAGAACAAAAATATAACCATTAGAAGCAATGAACATTTCTTTATATTCAAAATCGTTCTAATTAACACATTTATTCTGACATCATTCCTGGTGTAACTTATATTTTAAATGCAACACAATCTTTGAATTTTAAATTAATGGATGCAACAGCCAACTTTTGAAGACAAACTTGCAATTGTAATGGGCCAATGCTATAACACATAAATGTGATTTTCAAAAAGAGGTTAATATATATGTTGGTTTTCTGGTGTTACCTTCTGTTCCTTAGGTCCCATGACAGAGCTGTGCATCAGTAAAGAATTCCAGTGTGAATTAACTTTACCATCCTGCAGGAAATGTAAAATGAGAGATCTGTATTAATAATTAAAAAAAACCCAGGAATTAATACACAATATAATGAAAGAAAAACCTGGTTCCATTAATATCAAAACTAGTATGTAACTCTCACCTCGAACTCCACAGGTCCCCCAAAGTCTGGCTTTGAGTGGCAGTTAAAATGTTTTCTCATCTCTCTCACTACAGCATCTGTTACTAATCTCATGATTCCATCTACTGGCTTCACAACTGGCAAGGGCCAAGGCTCGCATTCGCCAGCTAGTCAATTGTGAAAAAAAAAACATTAAGTAAGTTATGACCATTTCTGTTATTTAGCCCCGATCATTATTATTGTGGCCAGTTAGATCTATAAGGGGTATATCTTCTTCAGCATTCACCTTTAGACATCGATATTAATAATTTCAAAGAAAGCATTTGTCAGTTCAAGGCTGGTTACACCTCCATACAGCTTTTACTGGTTTGGTACTGGTTGGCCACAAAAGCCTTTTCTGTTCATCCTACATTGAGCATGATTGTAGCAGATGTTCAGTATTTACTATCCTAAAGGTGTTCAAAATGTGGTACTTCAATCCGTTACAGCCTGTTTGGTGTCTAAGTTGCATGTTCTTTTCTGTTGAGCTGGTATAGTAGGCATTATTTTTCTGTTAACACTGTTGCTCTGTATTCAATTTATTTATGTATTTGTTCCTGACAAACCTCTTTGATTAAAAGGTATATCTGATACATGCCCCTGTGTCAACATCAATTTAAAAATCATTCTTGTTCATATAAACATGCCTGTCCATGACTACTTAACAAAATATTCATAATAAGAAATCACCATAGTATTAAATAATTGATGGAATGAGTCATTTCCCTTGGCACCCAAATATATAAGGGGAAGTAAAGTTTTACTCAATAAAAGCTAATGAATCCATCATATCAAGTAATGAAACTCTTAATATCCAGGGGTGAAGTAAAAACTATTACTTGTACATCATTGGTAATTGCATGGGGCATGCTGCCTTTATGCTCCTGCCCTCGCAGAAACTCACCCAACAGATCCTGGAAATTGGGGACAAATGCCACAAAGATATTTTATTTTAAAATATATGTATATCAGACACAAAGAAAAATATTTTTTGTTTAACCCACTTACCACTGTCACATTTTTTAAATTTATGAAACAATTTCTGGGAAAATCCCAGAGCATGGAATAGTTCATGAACTGCTGTCTGAAATGACATTATAAAATGAGAATTAGTAAATTACACCAGAGAGGCATATTTGCTTTTAATTAATGACATGTCAAGAGTGGCTGATGAAAAAAAAAAAAACAGAAACAAATTTTGACAACGTTCTTACATTTGAAATATACATTCTTCATGATGTAGAACTCAAGTTTCCTTTTTTTTTATTTTTTCACATTCTCTATTCATAAAATATATATGTATTATGGCAACATTTTATTTTTGGGGCCCATCCAGGGAGGGATTAGGTTAGAAGGGCTGGGATGACCAAACACAATAGCTCATTAGTGCTCCAACTTCAGATTGTTATTTATCTCTGATAGAAAAACACTTGGCCCTACCAAGAATAAAACCACAGAGCCCAGGCTTTATTTGACTTTATTAATTTAAAAAAGAAATCCAAAAACATTTACAGAAAAAGCTTTTCTTGTTTTAGTGCCATGTCAAAACACAAATAGTTTAAAGTATCAGACTAAACTTAAAATGGAGCCTTGGTGGCTCAGTGGTAGGTGTGCTCGCTTCCTGATCAAAAGGGCCAGGGTTCAATTTCCAGAAAGTGAATTGTTTTAAGACCAACAAAGGCTCCAGGGTTCACCCAGCTCTGAACATGATTGCCAGAAATTCTTCTAGGAAGAAAAAGTGGTCTGGCATCCTACCGACTGCATCACCCAAAAATGTGCTGTTGTCATAGAAAAATATGGTTACTAACTCCATATTTCCCATATGCTCAACAAAGCTTGGAGGGAACCTTCACTTTTTATACGTAAATTACTGACTACACATGCATTACTTACTATACATACTATCAGAAAAAAATATCTCTCAGTTTCATAAAGGTAAAGATAAAAGAATTCTACATCTTACTACCACTAGAGTTGTCTAGTCTAGTGGTTCAACTATTAACTTTCTCTTTGCTATTTTGTTTTATTATCATAAACTTATTTCTATCTTCACATGTCAAAATGTACTCTAACTTTCATTTCATAAAATGTCAAAGAACATGACAATTATTTCTATTAATCTTTGAAATTAGCTTTCTTTTCTTCCTTGACTAACCCTTTCAGTTGGCTATAAAGTTGTCAAGATTTTGTGTACAATAATATTGCTGTAACCTCCAGCAAACTTCAAGCTTGCTGATCATTCATCATTCACTTTCATACCAAGATTAGCTTTATTTACCACTAAAATTACATCTGAGCTGTACCTCTATTTTTGACTTTATCAAGAATACTCAGAATATCAAAGGCAAAGAAAAAAGACAAATACATCAATTTTGCAAGAACTTAAAATTCCAGAAAACTTGATGAAGAACAAAGAAAGAAGAAAAATAAAATATTTTTACCTTAAATGACATAATGGACTAGAAAAGACAGTTATGGAAAACATAGCTCCAGGTAAAAGAGAGGGAGGAAGATTGTGCAGGATATTGCAAACAAGCTGGCATTTTCAGATTACAGCAGAAGTTGGACATCTTGCACTGGACAAAGAAAACCTCAGAATAGGGAAGCCAAGTTCCAGCAGGGATGAGATTGATGATGAATTCATTTTAAAAATCAATTCTAAACATTTTATTTCCATTTTTAAGTTGATAAAGTCATCATATAAACAAGAACCCCAAAAGTAAAAACTATGTACCACACAACTTTATGAAGCAATAGAAGTATTTTAGAAGCAATTTTAAAAAGTCTTATTGATACAAGTCAAACGTTGAAGAAACTAACTGTAAGTAAAAAAAATATTTTAAATGTTTTCCTTGTGAGATACCATCAATTGCCAGTTTAGAGTCTATTCAACAAAAATTGTGCATAATTGGGAACACACTCAATGGATTAGAATAACTGAAGTAACAAAAATAGAAACAGCATGCTGTTAGTAACCACAGTCAATATTTTTTTCTAGTTTATTTTTGATATTTAAGTCTTAGTGATAAGAGGCAGACATTGGAGCTGGATAAGCAATGTACTAAGATCATCACAAGAATTGAATACCTGAGGAAAGAGTCAAGAGAGGTAGATTAAACTCTATCAGCCTGAGAAAGTGAATGCAGAGATAAGTTGTTAGTTGCCGGATTATCTTCATAGAACAAATGTCCATAAGTGCTCAGATCTCCCCCTTAGCAAATCCAGCAGCGTGAAATGAATGAGAAATAAAACTGTCCACAAGTCTTCTTTTATTCTCCCTGTAGCTCTCTGGAAATTAGGCAAAAAATAAATACCTGAAGATCAGGCAGTTGCACCACGCTGCAGATTCACGAATATCATTGGAATCTTCATCTACTCCTACTCTACATATTTCTGAGTGGTAGGGGTGTACAATGTATGATTTCTCGATCATGACATAGTATGAGCAACATTTGACAACAATCAATGTACCCACAATTTATGATTCACTGAAATGACCACAACAGATGCACAAACTCCACATCAAATCCATAAAGTGGAACATCTGGTTGATTTGAGCACAGCAATCTACATTAGAGAGCTGAAATTAATCAGCCTCCAATGGAAATCCTGTGGAGGTCAATGGAACACAATTCCACTATCTTGGAACTGAAAGTGGCAGAGACAGGAAGTTTAACTCTGACATCAGGTACACTGTGAAGGATGGCTACAGATCATGTGGAGTGGAGTAATGCTGTTATTGCCATAAAATGTTTAACTGACTAAGACAAGAGGTTGAATCCTGGAAAGTTCAGAGTTAATTACACTTTGGGGTAAAATGGAAAAAAAAAAAAGAAAACTTCCACACTGTGTGGTGCTAGCATGAGCAAGCATTTCTTATTCGTGACATTTTAACAATTCCCACATCATGTGAGAATACCTCAACAAATATTTTTTAAACATCTGAAGTATATTAAAGATGCACTTAACTTGACTGGGCAAAAAGTGATGTTACTGAATTAATGGAAAAACACCTTCTAATATTACACAAATTAAATACAAACTCTTTTAAAATTAATTCCAAAATGTTAACATCATCAGCAGCAGAAAATTATAATTACCATTTCATTACGCATGCATAGTGTCTGCTGTTCAACTGCATGTGAAGTTAACAACACCAAACACAGACACATATCACTCGTAATCTCATATTCTCAAGAAGTATGAGTATTATAAGATGTATGGATGTGTGACTGAAACAACAAGACAAGGAAGCATTTCAATTGCAGCATGCAAACTATCAATTGAGATCTACAGTGTTAAGTTCATGAGTAACTAAAACAAAAATAGTTACATATAAAAGGAAATTAATAACCTGTATCAATCTATTTTCAAATGCATTTAAAAACTTAAACATTGTTGAAGTCCAATTTTAAGCAAACAAATTAAGTTCAAGCTGTTCATTTAGTTTAGTTCAATCGACAGGTCATCCTCGTTGAAAACGGAAAAGATTTTTAGTTTAGTCAACAGGTCATCCACATTGCACACCAGATAAGAGGAGGTTGAAAACTGTTGTGTTGATCAATGAACTCTATTGAACAATAAACTCAAATCAAGCTGTTCAATTCCTTCTAATACTAACATATGGTTAGAGAGCTGAAACTCAACACAGACAGTAAAATAAAATCCTAATCCTTAGAAAACAAACATCAACAACTGTTATATATCGAAGGGAAAGTTTTTAATTCAATTAGAATACCCAACCAATAAACTAAACTTGTGTATGAAAGGGTAAAAAAAAAAGAAGAAATAAGATAACTAAAAGAAATTTTACACAAAATTATTAACAGAGATAGGTCATAGGTTTAAAAAAAATGTGTCCAATAAAAACTAGCAGTTTGTTTCAGATAGATTTATGCCCATAGGTCTGTTTTGGCACAAGCCCAAATGAACAACATAATGATGGTGATATAAATACAACTTTAACATAATTTATTTGTTACTGTAATTAATCCTCTGCATTTTTTATGTTGACAATGTAAAGCTGATTAAGTAGCATTTTTAAAAGACTTTTACTGACAATAGGCTATTTGAAAGATAAAGGAATGTATTATTACAACATAAAAGAATGACATATTTACATGCTAGGGTAGATCTTAACAAAAATATAAACAGATAAAAAAAAAAAGCATATTAAGAAGTATTGAATATTGTCAACTTACATAAAAGTAATTAAATTTCATGCTATTTCAATAGTGAATATTTTATGTTATATATCCAATAAAACTAAAAAGATAACAAAAACACAAATTATTTGATGCACATAGTCTGGTGACTTATGTAGCCACAAACATGATATAGTAAAATCAAATTTAACACTGACTGAAGATTATGATGGCTCGCACAAGTCCTGCTAAATAAATAACTCCTGGTAGCAAACTAACAGTTTGCACAAGAATGGTGAAAACATCTGCACATTATAAAATAGTTTAATTAGAAAACAAAATTAGTGCTCATTGTGTCATTTAATCCTTGAAATAATAATTATCTGATGCAAGCTTAATGTTCAGTCAAGAAGGAGTTAAGTAGTATTTCCTCAAACTATGGTTTTTTAACTTCATGTTTTTCAGAATTGCTGATAACAAAATGTTTTAAAAGGATACATTAAGTTCAAGTGAATTATATCAAGCCTTTCTTGCTATTTGTTTAAACATACAACAACAGCCATCAAACTGCAACTGCTAAACCTTTCCAATGTTTAAATGAATTCCAAATTATTAAATCAGTACAACATTACAAAATCATAAATGTTACTAAGATAAGATCTGTTTCATGCTGTACTACATTTCTGCAGACACAAAATCCAACAAAGATAAAAACCTTATAGAAGAGTTCTACATCAAACTTTTGAGTCTTCACTGTCCTGGGGCAAAAGTTTACTTGTCCTGCAATTGGTCGACCAGTTTTATCAATTTTGCAAAATGCAGCATATGCCACAGCTGAGGATTTCTGAATCAACAACAGCAAAATAAAAACTATTGAAAAATCTCAAAATTATTAACTTGTTAATGAGGCCTTCATTAAATTGTATAACAACATCATGAAGGAACTAATAATTCACATTTAGTGAGTTCAAAAATGATGTGGGAGTCATATTAAATAATAATTTTTTGGTTCAACAATTTTTGATCATGCTATGTCTTTTCCTTATTGCCAGGATGAAACTTGCAGTCCCCTCCACATCCTTGCAGTGTCTCCACAGTTTATGCTGTATGTCACTTGTTTTTTGGTCACATTGTTGGGCCAGGTTTGATGTCAAACATTATCAGGACATTACACTCCTAAAGGTGCTCGGGATATTGGCGTTGGAGGTGGCTCAGGAGTATGCAAATAGCCTAAGAAGGAAGATGATGGTCTGGGCATGTCTCAGCAACTAGGTTCCAGCTTTGCCACTTTTTGTAGCCAGCGCTACCAACTTATTCTGCATTATTTCATATAATGATCTTGACCTCTCTGTAGTTCACTGTATGAACAAAGTAGGTTTTCCTGCTGCCGGTATATGATGTCAGCCACCTTGATTCTAGTGATCCCACTTTGGGTGGATATCCACTACAGGGTTACTTTAGTTAGCTGTGGCAGCTGATTAATTCTTAAAAGATGTTAGTCATATTCTTTCTGTCGACCACTATGGACTACTAAAGGAATTAATTGTCCTTTTCGTCATACATCCTTAGAAGGTCATTAAGTGGGTGTAGATACATTGTGTTGTAGTTTGGAGTAGAACTGTGATATCTGAGCCTTTCGGCCCAACACATTCAATTTCAGCATGTTTTTTGAGTACTGGGTTGTCTTCCCTCTTCGATCCCTACACACTTGGTCAGACTAGTCTGTTTCTGGAGGCACTGCGAAGAGGTGGAGTTGGGTCTGGATGATTCTGGTTCACCGATCCTGTTGCAAGCCATCAGCTGTGGGTCGCTGACAGCTTCCAGCTTGCAGTGAGGCATCTTTGCCTCTGTTAGCCATATGATCACATGACTTCACATCCACAGCAGTCCACTTCATTTCTAGCACAAGTCAGAGCAGACTATATTTTTTTTATTCACATTCTATTAGCACTACTGTCGTTATACAATTCTCTGTTTGATATTCCTTTTAACAAGCAGCACTCCTTGCATTTCAAGGGCAAGTGAAAAAATTTTTAATGACACACCGCAATGTCTGTCAATTAATAACAAATATCTCCATTTTTTCTCTTCTTACTTTCTTATATTATATATAAGAATACAGTAGACTCTTGATTATCCAGAATAAATGGGAAATGGGGAATCCTGGATAACAGAAATTCTGGTTAAATCATTACATATAGAAAACCAAAAGAGTAAGTACAGTATTTAAAAAGTTTGACCTTAATTTATTGCTGCTTGAAATAAGACAGTAAACTCTTCTGCTTTGTCTTTTCATTAGCCTTTTGCCAAATGGTGTGGTGTAGATTTCTCAGGATTAATTTTTCTGTGCACTTACTGTCTTCCTAGTGTTCAGTAAACAAGATCATGTAATCAAGAAAGCTCATAGATTTCTTTCAGTGTCATATTTTAAAATGGAGGATTTGTTTTTCTATTTTTAAATAAAAATTTTTGACAAAGGTCTCCTGGATAATCCTGTTCCCGGTTAATCCGCTTCTGAATAATCGAGAATCTACTGTATTATAATTGCTAGCTCATATTCTTTGAGTTCTGAAATAAAAATGTTTCCACTCACAAGCTCACAAATTTCTAAGTTTATCCAAGGTATTCCACTTGAAGGGAATAATAGAACAAAGAAGTATGTGTTAGCACTCGGAAAAATCGACAGACAAACAACAATAGAAAAAAACGAAGAACAATATATTCCACTTGAATCAGCATTGTTGTTGTTATGAATCAAAGACTCTTGTTATGGATAAGAATCAGCAGAGATGTGTCACAGATTAAATTCCGGCATGCCATTAGAAATTATAGGTTAACATCTGCAAAAGTACTAATGCTGTCTGAACTTACATATGGATTACAAAGGTCTGTCATTTGTGAAGTGACATATAATACATAGTCTGTGTTGTGAAACCTGGACCATCCATCTTAAAAATTTTAATTGGTTCAAGGTGTGTCGAATTGTAGATGGCAATGCCTTCCACATGAGCGGATGGGATCTGAAATACATAATATATCTTTAATATATTTTACATAGCAGCATAACATATAACATAAACAGTTTCAGTAGAAAAGATTCTATCTATCTATCTATCTATTGACCTTTCGAGCCGTAACCGGCCCATAGGCGTAGACCAAGATACACTCTCCTATATGAATTTTTGTTCTAGCAGTTTTCTTTTAAAGATATTTTATTAAATCTCGCCATCTGTCTCTGTTCTGTGCAAGCAGTTCTCTCTCATTGAGGGAGCCGATTCCTGCTGCTCTTGCCTCTCTCATCAATGTTCTTCTCAGTGTTCTCCCTGGGTCTTCCTCTTTTTCTTTTA